>CM033641.1:62023240-62219377 GCA_019512145.1 Engystomops pustulosus | reverse complement strand
ACCACCCTCAGTCCAATGGACAAGTAGAGAGGGTTAACCAGACTCTGGGATGTTACCTCCTTCATTTTGTTTCTGCCCGTCAAGACGACTGGTCCACTCTCTTGCCTTGGTCGGAATTTTCCTATTATTCCCTGGATTCCGAATCTTCCATCTCCGCTCCCTTCTTCATTGTCTAAGGACAGCATCCATGCCCTCCTCATCCTCTGTCTGAGTCCTCGGATGTTCCTGCTGTTGAGGAATTGGTACAGGACCTGAAGACCATCTGGGACATTGGTTTGAAGCCTGAGTCCATTTAGGGTATGTTGCCATGCCACTCTCTAGCCTGCTGCCGCTGCCTCTGCCTCTGCATGCCGTCCCCTATAGTGTCAGGGTCAATTATTGGATGTTTTACATGCTATCTAGCTTCATTCTGTCACTCTGTCATGGCCATGCTGTTGCCCATAATTTTGGCATAATGGTGCGATTAAGCAGCCTCAGAGGCATCCATGCATGCTGCCCCTGCTGTTTCCTGTCCATTTCCGTGGTGTTTCCATCCTTTTCTGAGGTTCCCAGGTGTTTGGCCAAGCTTCCCTGTGCAGAGCCTTGGTCCCCTTGAAAAATGCTCGAGTCTCCCATTGACTTCAATGGGGTTCGTTATTCGAGACGAGCACTCGAGCATCGGGAAAAGTTCGTCTCGAATAACGAGTACCCGAGCATTTTAGTGTTCGCTCATCTCTAGTAAGTACCAATCTTTAATTGCTCTTTTATTTCACACATGTTTCATTTTTACTAATCAATTTCTCCCAATCCGATTGGGTGCTCTGCAACCACTCCCCTATTCAACTAATGAAGTTTGTGCTATATATATGTAACAACTTGTGAGTAGCCCCATATGTCCATTTTCAGTCAGAAGAAGGGATTTTTTCCCGAAACGCGTCACTTTTCTGGACCTATTCTTTTATAATTATAGAATCAAAGCTTCCATTGCTGCTATTTGGATAATTATTTTAATGTTATTCTATTTTATTTTACTTGTATTTGTACTTATAGTTTTACTTAATAAAAACGTCCACTGCCTAATACTTTTGGTGTGGGTTGAATCAGTCAAATCCATCTGCTGGTGTAGACACCCCACCAACCTAGGCCGTCCAGCGCCCAATATTTGAGCCCCGTTTTTTCACTTTTTTGACGTTTTACTAGACCCAACACAGAGAAACCCTTTATTTAAGAGGTGGAAGCATCTTCCGTAGGTGCAGGGGCGGTGCTCACCCAGCAAGGGCCGAAAGGACCGAACGCTCATGTGCGGCTTCTTTTCCAAAACCTTTTCTCCCGCAGAGGAATTACTCTATAGGGGTTAGAGAACTGTCGACCATCAAACTTGCCCTGGAAGAATGCCAATATCTTTTGGAGGGAGCTCGCCATCCAGTCTGCGTATACGCAGATCATAAAAACCTCTCGTATCTCCAGACAGCCCAATGTCTTAATCCGAGGCAAGCCGGTTGGTCAATCTTCTGCTCCCACTTTAACCTGATAATCCACTTTCGATCTGCGGAGAAGAATATCAAGGCGGATGCCCTTTCCCGTGCCTCCGATGTCATTGGGGAAGAGCCGATTCCTCAGCATATTATCTCTCCGGAACAATTGGTTGCTGCCGCTCCGTTGGATCTTTGGCAGCTTCCTCCAGGCAAGATGTATGTCCGACCTGCACTGCAGAAGAGAATTTTGCTTTAGGGACATTCTTCGCACCTCGCTGGTCAACCTGGAATGCTCCGTTGCCCACATCTCCCGCTACTACTGGTGGCCTGACTTGATCAAGGATGTTCGGGACTTTATGGGATCCTGCACCTCCTGTCCCCATTATAAGCCTTCCCGCCTTCCCACCCAGTCGCCCATGGTCACACGTGGCTATGGACTTTGTCACAGATCTTCCATCTTCCTCGGGCAATACCATCATCTGGGTGGTGACAGACCGGTTTTCAAAGATGTCTCATTTTGTTCCCTTTCCAGGCAACATAGTCTTCCTCAATACAAGACATGAATAAGAGGGGCACTATCGATAGCTCCTGGTGGATTTGCAGTATAAGCATTAATTCAGAGATGGTGTAAAAAATATTTAAAGATGACCATGAGAGTGGTGCTCAGCATATAAGATACAGGTATCATAGATCAAAAAAAGAGAAAAAAGGCAAACGCGGCACTCACCAATTGAAGGTATCTTTATTCCATTTCAGGATGAAATCAGTCCTCAGAGAAAGAGAAAGCTGCTAGAGAAAGCGCCGGATGGTGCGAAACGGCTTTTGCCTTGCTTTTTTTCCCCTGCTCCTATCTGTACCCCACTTTGGCGAAACATGTTGGACTGATTTTATCCTGGGGGGGGTGCAGTTTGTTTCCCGCTTCTGGCGTTCTCTCTGCAGCCAACTGCAAGTAAAATTGGATTTCTCCTCTCAGCTCTCCACTCGCAGTCCAATGGACAAGTAGAGAGGGTTAACCAGACTCTGGGATGTTACCTCCTTCATTTTGTTTCTGCCCGTCAAGACTTGGTTTGCGGGCTCACCCGTTGTCCCCCACTTTCTTCCCGCTCTGCGGCCAAAGCACTTACACATCCCCGCTCCTGCTTGTGGGTCCTCTAGTGTGTGCACGCATCTCTGCGTCCTAGGACACGTGCGTCGACTTCTCAAGATTTAAATGGCAGCGCACTGTTAATTGGCGCTGGCCTTACCCAGAATTCTATTTAGCCCAGCCTCTTTCCACACACCCTGCTGGATCTTCGTGCCTTGTGTCTTAGAGAAAGCTGTGTCTGATGTCTTGTGCTGTTTTCCAGATTTCCCATTGTGACCCTGGTTCCGTTCCTGACTACGCTCCTCTGCTGCCTGCCCTGACCTGTTGCTACGTCCCCGACTCTCAACCTATGCTGCCCGTCTTGACCTCCTACCTGTCCCTGACTACGAGATTGCCTGCCATTCCTGTACCTCAACCTTGGCTGCCACCGCGGATTGTCACGTTGCCCCTGCAATCCACATATCGGATCGCAGACACAACCGTGCTACTCTCCATTGCAGCGTCTGGTGGGTAGCTCATTCACCTCTCTGCGTACCTGCTCCCATTCTGGCTGGCCAGCGTGTGTCCCTCGCAGATTTAAAAGGCCAGCTAACTGCTGATTGGCACTGGCCACTTCCGGGTTCTTTTATAAGCTGGCTTCTCCCAGCAAGGCCCACCGGATCTTAGTGCCCTTTGCCTATGAGAAAGCTTCCCTCTGCATTTGTTCCCTGCCTTCTGACCTCCCGTTGTGATCCCGAACCTGACCCTGACTTCAAACCTTGACTATCTGCCTGTTCCTGACCACGAGATTGCCCGCTGATTCAGTACTTTGACCATGGCAGCCATCGCAGGCAAGTCGTGCCTGTGGAATGACCTGGTGGCACCGTGCAGCAGCAAGTCCAGCCTGCTTTGCTGTGGGCTCTGGTGAAAACCGGGTACCACTTAGACCCCGGTCCCAGGTGTCGGCTTGTGTCATCGTTCGCAGTGGTTCAAAGGATCCACTACCTCTGAGCCTGACATCCAACTTCTGTAGATTAACTTTAAAATTACTGAGTTTCCTGAAGGTATCAAACTCCCAGTTACCCTGACTTTAAGGATCGTAGTTTACTACAAGCCCCTGCTCAAAATAGGATATACTGCAGACTTAGCAAGTTTCAGGCAGGTTTTACATTTCTGGCTTTACCTAAAATTTGTATTAGTCCATTTAGGAACATTCACTTCATGAGACTAGATTGATCTATCCATGGCTGTAAAGTTCTAGAAGACAAAGGAACCAGGACCATTATTGTGCCTCTTCCTTTCTTATTCGTGTACTTGTGTGACTTATTTGCTTTAGTAATGACAATATAAAGTGCTCTATAAGCAGGGTTTACTATATAGTGTACGTGTAAAAGGGCGGTTATGTCAACAGGAAGCCTTCAAATACTGCCAATTTCTAAGCATGTGTCACCAGACTGAAATACTTGATTGGTTGTTATGGCTATACCCAGTGTTTGCTAAGTTCATGAGTGACCCATAGAGACTGACCTTAGTGTGAGCTCCTCATTATGTTAACCATGAATAGAATATAGTCATTAGCTATAACATTATCAGAAAGACCTGCAAGGAAGATAAAAGAATCAGGATGAAAGGTAAGATATAAATACACTTCATTCAACACACCTTCACAAATAAACATGCTCATGTAAAAGATGGAAACTCACCTCTACTAATTGAGTATACAATTGCTTTAATCTAATGTTGTTTTCCTTTTTCACTCTAACCCCTAGTGCATCAGGGCGTTAGGGCGAAACTAGTATTTTTCATAGATTTTTTATATGCCAAAAGCAACAAACATTTTTATTTCAGACAATTTTAGAACCCCCTTATGATTTTTTTTCCAGAACTTTCTTCTGTTTAATTTCATTGTATACTGTACTTTAGTTTCCTATAATCTATAGTCTGATTTTAACCTATTCATTACAATGTGAGGAAAATCCCCTCAATCAATCAGAAAAAATAGGGTTAAAGTACCCTTGGGGGTCTAAAAATTGTAAAAAAATAAAAAAAATTATATTAAAAAATCAAAAAATTAACTAAGTTAGGGGTCCCAAAATGCCAGATCTATCAAATAATAACGGTATTCGAAAAAGTCACTTCTTGCCAATTTGAAAAATATAAAAAATTCCATAAAAAGTCACCAAAAGGCTGTACAGTCCTAAAAAAAGAAGCATTGAAACGTCATCAAAGATCATCCACAATGACTCCCCACAGTGCCTACAATGAAGTAGTTAACATTTATTAGCGCCAGCGATGGCAACTTTTTTTTTTTTTTGTACAGGAGGTTTTAATTTTTGTAAATGTCTACTTTAGGAATAAAGTAGACATGTTATTTGGGGCGGACAGTGAAAGTTATAAATCCAAGCCCACAAGAAAACAGTGCAAATGCGTTTTTTTCACCAATTTCACTGCATTCAGAATTATTTTCTCCCTTTCCAGTACACGCCATGGAATGGCGTTAATACTGTCACTATGAAGTAATGAATTTACACATAAAACAAACCCAGCTCTACGGCGCAGAGGTACAGGGAATGTATGAAGAGGTCTCACGGCTGTAGTCCTTTCCTAACAGGTGGGGGTGTTGGCATATTGCAGCAAAACCCCACCGCTAATAACCGCGGTCAGTGCTTGCACCGATCTCGGCTATTAACCCGTCCGTTGCATTCAAAAGACGACGGCGCGTGGGCGCTGCCATCTTTATTCCGATCGTCGCTCCCCCGAACATCATCGAGGGGGCGACGATCGGTTGCCGTGGTAGCCTCGGGTCTTCGTTTGACCCAAGGCTACATGACTTCTGCCAATGTCTCATTGTAATGAATGACCTGCAAAAATGCCATATATTGCAACACAGAAGTATTACAGTATATGGTAGGAACGATCGGGCCATCTAGGGTTAATGTACCCTACATGGTCTAAGAAATAGTGAAAAAAAAAGAAAAAAAAAAGTTTAAAAAATTAAAAATGTAATAAAATATTAAAAATTCAAATCACCCCCTTTCCCTAGAACTGATATAAAACATAATAAACAGTAAAAATCACAGACACAATAGGTATCGCCGCATCCCAAAATGCCCGATCTATCAAAATATAAAAATAGTTACGGCCGGCGGTGACCTCCGAGACGGGAAATGGCGCCCAAATGTCCGAAATGCGATTTTTACACCTTTTTACATCACATAAAAAATGGAATAAAAAATTATCAAAATATCGCACAGATCTCAAAATGATAGCAATGAAAACATCGGCTCAGTTCTCAAAAAATGACACAGCTCCGTCCCCCAAAGTATGAAAAAGTTATTAGCGTCAGAAGATGGCAAACATTTTTTTTCTTTTTTGTACACATTTGTTTAATTTTTGAAAATGTATTAAAACGAAATAAAACCTGTATAAATTTGGTATCACCGCGATCATACCGAACAAAAGAATAAAGCTGAGGTGTTACTTGGAGCGCACAGTCAAAGTCATAAAAACTGAGCCCACAAGAACCTGGCGCGTTTTTTTTTCAGTTCAGTATCGCCTAACTAAGTTAGGGGTCCCAAAATGCCAGATCTATCAAAAAATAATAACGGTATTCGAAAAAGTCAGTTCTTGCCAATTTGAAAAATATAAAAAATTCCATAAAAAGTCATCAAAAGGCTGTACAGTCCTAAAAATAGAAGCATTGAAAAAGTCATCAAAGATCACAACAAAATGACATCACCCACAGTTCCGTACAATGAAATATGTAAAAGTTATTAGCGCCAGAAGATGGCAAAATCTTTTTTTTTTTTTGTACAGGAGGTTTTAATTTTTGTAAATGTCTACTTTAGGAATAAAGTAGACATGTTATTTGGGGCGGACAAGTGAAAGTTATAATCCGCCCAGCAAGAAACATGCAAATGCGTTTTTTTTCACCATTTCACGTGCATTCAGACATATTTTCTCCCTTATCCATTACAAAACCCATGGATGTCGTTAATACTGTCACTATGAGTAATGAATTTACACATAAAACAACCCAGCTCTAAGCCGCGAGGACAGGGAATGTATTAAGAGGGGCTCCACGGGCTGATCCATCTTCATACAAGGTTGGGGTTGTTGTCACTATTGCAGCAAAACCCCCACCGTATAACCTCGGTCCGTGCTTGCACCGTCCGCATTACCTCCGTTGCTTCACAAAGCACGACGGGCGCGTGGGCGCCTGCATCTTTAATTGCCGATCGTCCGCTCCCCCTTCCCCCCCGAACACATCGAGGGGGCGACGATCGTTGCCGTGGTAGCCCCCCCCACCCCCCACCCCCCCCCACCCCCCCCCCCCCCCCTCGGTCTCGTTTGCCCAAGGCTCATGACGTCTGCCAATGTCTCATTGGTAATGAATGACCCTGCCAAATCATATAAATTGCCAACAGTGGACAGACGTATTACAGGATCTGGTAGGAAGATCACCATCTAGGGTAATGTACCCTACATGGTCTAAGAATAGTGAAAAAAAAAGAAAAAAAAAGTTAAAAAATTAAAACTGTAAAAGAATATTAAAAATTCCATCAACCCCCTTCCTATAACTATTAAACATAAAAACCTTAAAAAATCACGACACATAGGTATCATCGCCGCATCCCAAATGCCCGATCTACACATATAAAAAATAGTTACGGGGCCGGCGGTGACCTCCTAGAACGGGAAATGGGCGGGCCCAAATGTCCGCAATGCGATTTTTACACCTTTTTACATCACACATAAAAATGGAATAAAAATTATCAAAATTCGGCACAGATCTCACATGAGAGCAATGAAAACATCGGCTCAGTTCTCAAAATGACCAGCTCTCGTCCACCCAAGTATGAAAAGGTTATTAGCGTCAGAAGATGGCAAACTGTTTTTTCTTTTTTGTACACCTTTGTTTGTAATTTTTTGAAAATTTATTAAAACGAAATAAAACCTGTAATAAATTTGGTTTATCACCGGCGATCATACCGAACAAAAGAATAAAGCTGAGTGTTACTTGGAGCGCACAGTCAAAGAAAGTCTTAAAAACTGAAGCCCACAAGAACCTGGCGCGTTTTTTTTTTTTTTCAATTCTTTCACATAAGCACAAAATCAGCCAACACAGATCTGTACCAGAATATGAAAAAGTTATGGTTTTTGAAGGTTGGAGGAGCGAGAATTAGCGAAAAAAACCCTGCGATCCTTAAGGGGTTAATAAGGAATGTGTAATGCAATCATGTCAGTTGGAGGGTGTTAACTAACATGCATGTGGGCTTAGTGTTTAGGCTTACCAGCCTTGCAGCGCTCTAGACCCTCCGTTCAAGTCCAGTGTCAAACATCTGCAATTAGATGCATTTCTCTTCCCTCTTCCTTCCTCACTCCTAAACTTACTGTAGGTTTGTTATATTGTGAGGCCCATTGGGGACGCGGACAATTTGGCAAGCTCTGTGCAGCGCTGCGCAGTCTGTGTGTGCTTATAATAATAAAAATATTATTTATTACATGAGGTAAGTAATATATTACCCTTTAAGAAAAAATAGTAATTATCACCAAGTCTATCCACAGGTAGTGTAATATATGTTATCTGTATTTTGGGGTCTGAACATATTGCAACAGATGTGTTGACAGATTATTGCTGCTGACAATGTCAATGACTGCGACTGGGTCAGTTAGGGTCTGTTTCATAATCCACATTCCCTAAATGAGCTGGCATACCACTTCAACGATTAGCATCGCTTTCACCACTGTGTTTCACATCTAGAAGTCTCAGACTCTACCTCTGGCTTATTTTGGCGCCCACATTATGTTTCATTGATTTGGATGGCCTGTATAAGTATCAACATGATTAGGAACACTTCACTACATTTATTTAGACTTTTTCTTTAGTCTTTTACTTATTATGTAGGGTAAACAAAAAATACAAAAGGAACAATTTTATTTCTAATGGTACTCAATACAGGGCACAGTAAAAGCATGATGAGAGTTACTGAAGGCATAACTTTTTTTTTAGAACTACTTTTTCTACAGTAGTGTCCCAAACCACCTAAAGGATCTCTCTCGACAATCAGAGAAAACATTGTAGCTTCACAAGCAGCCACAACAACAGTATATCACAGACATTAGGGTAAAACTATCCATGTCCACACATATTTACTCAGGTGGACCCAGTAAGTATAATTTTGTTGAGTCTTGAAATAATACTTAAATTACTAAAGTTTTGCTCTAGTATTATCCTGGCTTGTTTTTTGGACCCAACCACACAGAATTACGGCAGCCCTCCATTTGATACCATCATTTGTTCATCTACAGTTATTACATTGTAATAGTTGTTATTACCATTTCATCACCAGGCAATTGTATACTTAATAAAGCTTCACTAGGTTGTAACTTTACCTACAAGTATACCGTATATGCTCTGTATAACCGACCAAGTATAAGCCGGGTCCCTAATTTTACCACAAAAACCTGGTAAACCCTATATTTTTTTACTCGAGATATAAGCCGAGTTTGGGTTTTCAGCACATTTTTTTAGTGCTGAAAAACTAGGCTTATACTCGAGTATATAAGGTAGCAATCATTTATCCAACCATATAAACGTTGCCTTATCCCAATATGATGATGACTTGATGATCAGTGTCGTCCTAGTAGAGGACCCACCAAATCACGAGAACGGAGGTCTATTGCCCCCAAATGAATGAGTGCAGTCGGTAGCAAGTACAACTAAAGTAGCCAAGTACTTAACTGTAAGTATTCTTTAAGTAACTTTAAGTATTCCCCTTAAGTGAATATCACTACACAGAGTCAGATGATCTGTTTTTGGATCATTATCCTGACTGTTTGGACCCCCACCAATTAGATGGCTTATCTAGAATATCTCATCGATGTTATTATTCTCCAAAAAAACTTATCTTGATTGGAACCTAGAATTTTTCTACAGTATGACAAGCTTTATATAATAGAAACTGCAGCATTTACTATGTAACGTGCATATTTCAAATGAAAACCAGAGTCGCAGGTTACTTGTGCAATCCTCCGTACGACATCTGTTTACCCCTGTTTAATCCACATACGCATAATGTAGTTACCATGGTATAACAAGTGCGCCAATGTGTTTTTCACACCAAAAAAAAAAGCTGTGACTCTAGAAATTTATTGCATTTCATGACAATGTAAGATCAGATCAGGGAATTAATGAGGGAAAAATTTCCGTTACAGCAACACACATATAAAACACTCTAGACATGTAAAGCCCCGGTGAATGTCTGGAGGTCAGAGGTGCCTTTGGTGCAAACTGTACGAATTATTCCACAGTTGGCTATAGGCAAGTAGAGTACACATATTATCTCTTGCTTCATATATCTTATCTAACCTGCGGAGGCATTTATGGCCGTTTCTTCGCTTTCAGAATCACTGAGCACATGAAATATAAAGGAGAATAGTCCTAGGCTAAGCCATTCATTATAAGAATCATACAAAATATTAGAGAAATCGAGTTATTCTTACAAGCTTTGTAGCCATGTCAAATATTTACAGTGCACTTTAATAGTTTCAAGCAGTTTTAAAACCCATAACTGGTCATGCTCTGGATTGATTGCTCTAGGTTATATCAACAAATAGCAAATGTCTTTTATGTCTTATTTTTTTCCTTAGCTTACTCACAAAAGTGAAACACGATGGTAATAGTTGGAAAATCAGCTTAAGGGCCCCATGCAAACAACGGTATTGGGGTCCCCATAGAGGTCTATTTCACCTCATGCATACGGTCCTGTGGATCTAATAATATAGGGTATCTAATAATAATTCTATTACATTTTTAAGAAGGTTCACACTGTTTGATTTCCACAAACTGCTCATCATACATTACCATTCCGGGGGGGAGTTCTACCATATACTGGTTCATCAAAACCAATGTAATATTGAACCACCCCTTCCCCGCCACCAAATTCTTTCAAAAGGCTCCGGCACTTAATATATCTGGGGACAAATATGCTGGCTGTGCTAGCAGACAATTCTAAGCCAGGCCCAGTGGTATACCTTTGTCAGTACCACGCATGTTCTACGGCGGTCCCCCTACTTAGAACACCGACTTACTACGATCCCCTAGTTACAAACGGACCTCTGGATATTGGTAATTTATTGTACTTATTCCTAGACTACAATAATCAGCTGAAACTGTTTCAATGTGTCTGTAATGAAGCTTTGAGTGTTATGTTGATTCTATTTAACAACCCAACATTTTAAAATCCATTGTCACAGAGACCAAAATGTTCTGGCTTGGATTACAATGATAATATACAGTTCCGTCTTAATATACAAATTCAACTTAAGAACAACTACAGACCCTATCTTGTATGTAACCGGGGACTGCCTGTATTTGTGAACAGCCTACTTAGTCTGCCTCCACGTCCCTTTTTACATCCTTCTACGCCCATTCCCTTGCAATGGCAGTGTGCAAGGAATTGTGATTATTTTTAAGGCTTGTATGCAAAAAACTGCCATGTAAACCTTGATAAATCTCTCCCATATATGATTAGAAATGTTTCCATGTGCATTCTTATCACACATCTGACAGAATAATAACAATAATATTCTCCCAAAAGGTCTCCTAATAAGAACTAATATTATAATACTCACATTACAGTACAAACTGATGTTAATTAATATTCCAAATAGGATCTGGCACATTATTAGTTTTCATAAATAAATATACAGGAGATTATATTACAGTAGAAATTATATATAATCTGCTTAAAACAATTCTGCATATTCAAAAGGCCATTATTACAAAAGTGTTACTGTAACTAATGGAATGTCATTGTCATCTTTCTTAATATCCTTATTGCTCGTTATCATTTAATAAACATTTCATGTGTATATTTTAGTAGCCTTCATGAGCACTATATGATTTATCAATTCAAAGAAAGCCGAGAATAATATCATCCTACTTCTTCATGCATCTTCGTCACAGACCCTAAGACTTTTTTATCTTTAAGGTGGCAGGTGTTTTTTTATAAGGTCTCCAGGAGAATTTGTTGTTAACTTTTAAAGAAATTGTTGGACTGATTAAAAAATCCCCCACCTGTATTCCCACAAGGAATCATTTACTACTCCATTATACCACAGCAGCTAGCAGCTATTAATCTTCCACAACCATCGTCTAGCTCTCTGCTTGCTGTCTTCTTTTTACATCTTCCATGTGGATACAACTCTGTCCATGTATGGACATAGCAGGTGCACGCCATTAGGAACACACAGTTTACATATTACTCTCTGTCCATACTAATGGTCATATACCCGCGTGCTGGCCCTCACATCACTATGGACAGATTTCTAATTCAGTGGAAATATAGAAATAAATCTTCCTATAGATGACCGCAAAGAAGAGATCTAGAAAACCATTATTGTTACACAGAAAGTTTGGAAAAGTGTCATATCTTCCCTTACACAATCATTTCAATTATTTGCTGAAGTTGAACACCCCTTTTAATGAATCCAGGTGGGAAACAACACAGATCGATAAGGGGTCTGAACTGCTTGGGAGCCTCAGCCACATGAGCTGCCCCCCGCTCCTCCAGAACTGGGTATCACAATGCTCCCATAATGGACGGAGAGGCAGAAGAAGCTGCCACCCAGTCCATTGTCTAGGGAACGGTCAGAAGATAACTGAGTGATGTGCTCCGTTATTCTGTCATTATCATACAACTGAATGAACAGTCTTGTGCATGCTCCCCCACATAGTGAGGACCATATACCTGTTCTTTGGGAGTAGCTGGTCCCATCTCATGATCAGTGGGCTCCTAAGCAGTTGGACCCACACTGATCAACTAGTTCATCACTTAAATACATTGGACAACTTCGTTTAAGACATAAAAATCATCACACAGATCATATGTATGTATATTATATATTGATAACTGATTACACAGGGAGCAATCAGAATTCCACGATGTCATGCAATGTTTTCAATATTTTTTTTCTGTAAAAACATATAGTCTGTTTTACTAATACTATATCTCAATTATGGGATTTAGATCTAACAAAACTGCTCGATTTTTTTGGAGTAAAAATTGTTACCAGTTTTCCAAAATCACTTTGACGTTAATGTAGTCAAATGGTGGTTTTGAATGCAGGACCTTACCGCCAAGAACACTCACAATACAACCAAGAACCTTCCAGGTTTCAGTTACAAGGAAAGAGTACTTACAAAATCTAAAACATCTTCAGGACCTAAACTGAGACCATAACTGATGGTTTCAACCAATATCATATGCCTACCCTGAAATAACAGGGCGATATAGAAAAGGTTTTAATACCACCGAAAAAGTCTAGTAAAGAGAAAATTTATAAAAACAAACTAAGAAAAGTTATTTGACAGTCCTTCTGTGAAAGTGAAAAAAGATGGCAAGCAGGCTCTAGATCACAATCAATGTGGCTATATCAGTACTCTGGCTACGGCACTATTGTCCCGACTTGGAGTTTACCCAACCCCTGTGCAGTCTTTCCCACCTTCTGTGGCTCTTTGTCTACTAAACGTCTCCTTCTCCCTCAGAAATCTGTTCAGGTAATGTACCTAGTGTTTTTAATGCTGTCTATGCTCCTGAATACGGTTTTAAATATGAATGAGTCGAACACAAATGCTCGTGTACCGTACATTCGAGACACTTTCTTCCCGATGCTCGAGTGCTCGTCCGAATAACAACCTCATTTAGTCATGGAGACTCGAGCACTTTTTCAAGGTGGACCAGGGCTCTGCACAGGGAAGCTGCCAAACTCCCCTGGGAACCTCGAAAAGGAATGGCAAACACCCACGGAAATGGACGGAACAGCAGGGGCACATGCATTGAGCCCTCTGAGGC
Source organism: Engystomops pustulosus (assembly GCA_019512145.1). NCBI lineage: Eukaryota > Metazoa > Chordata > Amphibia > Anura > Leptodactylidae > Engystomops > Engystomops pustulosus. The sequence continues at coordinate 62,206,001 of CM033641.1, read as the reverse complement.
TGGGCTCCTAATCGGCACCATTAGCCAAAATTATGGGCAACATCAATGGCACTGACAGATTACCAAAGAGAGCTCGATAGCCTCTAAAACAATCCAATAATTGACCCTTGACTGACTATGGGACGGCATTGCAGAGGCAGCGGATCGAGCTAGAGAGCAGATTCATGGCGACATAACCCTAAATGGACTCTAGGCTTCAAACAATGGGTGGCAAGACGGAACCAAATTGAGGTGAGCAAGAAGCGCTCGCCAATTATCGGTACATGATAAATTTTGCCAGTAGTTTTTGTGGATACACATGAGCAGTTGTCGACAAAGTTAACCATGGAAGCCATGAATAACACCCAAATTCTGCCTGACACAGCTCTTTGATGGGGTACATGATGATGGAGCAGCTGACTAGTAGTAGATTAAAGGGTGCTGCAGTTAAACTATGTTAGTTGGATCTTGGCCGGAGCTGGCGCTCCCTGCCAGGCGAGCTTGTCGCAATCCAACCCCTGTCTATAGGCTATCCCCAAAGCACGTTCTAAGAACCTTTTTATCAGATCAGTGTGTAGCGTTCTTATAGCTTGGTAGTCTGCATGTGAGGGGAAGTAACAGATGCCAAGAAGCGCTGAATACTATCCCTAAATGGTAAAAGTTGCAAGTAATTTTGTGGATTACACCGTGCAGGGGGCGACAAAGTTAACAACTTTGATTGGAACTCCCTAATAGCTCTTGGGCGTGTGCCTTTTATCCCTAGGCTCAGCAGTTCAGCACCGCCCTGCTTCGCTTTACGCCGCACTGCTGCTTTCCTAGAGCTACCGACTGATGGCTCCATGCCCACGGATGGTCATTCGGTTCTTTAGGAGATTTTTTTGGTGGTAGGTGGAGAGGTTTCTTTCTACCTTTGTTACCTGACCCGCGTGGCTCCCCCGCAATTCTCTCTGCTCGGCAGTATATGAACCCCCAGCCCCGGTCAGTACTCGGTCCCCAGCGCCACTCAAGTTAAGTGTAGTGCGTTCTTAAGTTTGGGATATGGCGGGTGAGGGATGTAAACACAGATCGCAAGAAGCGCATTTTTCGCAGTGCAGCTGGGTTCCGCTGCCTCGACTTTCGCCCCATCCCAAGCCCCTTCTCAGTGCTAACTCCCCAAACAGCACTTCTAAGAACCTTTATATAAGATCAGTGTAGTAGGTTCTTGATATAGTAGGAATAGCCTGTGTAGGGGAATGTAACAGATGCCAAGAAGCGCTGAAATAAGTATCCCTAAATGGTAAAATGTTTGCCAGTATATTTTGTGGATAACACAGCAGGTGCGCCAAAGTTACACGACTTTGATGTTGAGATCCTGAAACAACACCCAATTTTCTGCCTGACACACCCGTTTGATAAGGGACGATGTAAATGGAGCGCCTATCTGGACGACTTTGGAGGTACAATGGAGACACAGTGGTGGAGGCTGCTAGTGGAGAACATTTTCATTTGTATAGTGCCTTATGTGGCGGTCCCAAACATTTTTCAACCCAAGGAGCAGGTCGTGGCCCTCCAGTAAAATGGATAGATTTGAGTGCCTGTATGTGGCAGTCCCAAAAATGGTTCAACACAGTAGGAGCAGGTAGGTGGGGCCCGCCTCGTCAAAATGGAATAGATTGAGTGCGCTGTATGTGGCAGTCCCAAAATTCTTCAAACCAGAAGCAGGTAGGTGGCCCTCCAGTAATGGAATAGATTGAGTGCCTGTATGTGGCGTCCCAGCAAAATGTTCAAACCAGAGGAGCTGTATGTGGGCACCTGCGTAAAATTGGTAATAGATTGAGTTCCGTATGTGGCAGTCCCAAAATTGTCAAACCAGAGTGACAGGGATGTGGGCCCTGCGTAAACATGGAATGAATTAGTGCTGTATTGGCAGTCCAAGAATGTTTAAACCACGGTCCGGTAGTGGCCCTCCATAAAATGGAATAGATTGAGTGCCTGTATGTGGCAGTCCCAAAATTTGTTCAACACAAGAGAGGTAGGTTGGCCCTGCGTAAAATGGAATAATTTGAGTCCTGTATGGCAGTCCCAAAATGTTTCACCAGAGGAGCAGGTTGGTGGCCCTCCAGTACAATGGAATGATGTGAGTGCCTGTTATGTGGCAGTCCCAACAAATTGTTCACACCAGAGGAGCAGTAGGTGGCCCTGCCAGTAACATGGAATAGATGAGGTGCCTGTTGTGGCGTCCCAAAATGGTCAAACCAGAGGAGTCAGGTATGTGGCGCCCCAGTAAAATGGATAATTAGTGCCTGTATGTGGCAGTCCCAAAATTTTAAACAGAGGACCGGGTAGGTGGCCCTCCAGAAAAAGGAAATAGATTGATGCCTTGTATGTGTGCACTACACAAAATTGTTTCAACGAGGACCGGTAGGTGGCCCTCCGAAAATTAAATGCATGAAGTACTAATAGCCAGAGCCAGTGGGCCCTGTCAAACAATAGCCTTTTCTCTGCTTTCTGTACAAGAGAAGGAGAATGGAGGAAATGAAGGAGCGGAGAGTGGAGTCAATTTTAGGCTGTAAGCTTCGCAGATTTGCCGGTGCGCAGATTGGAAATTCATTGAGAATCGCAGCCTTTATTTCATTTTATAAGCGTCATGCCTGTCACGCTGTCAGTCGACGAGGCGTGTACGCTTATCGGTGATGATGTCCACCAGCTGCACTGAAACACCCGCTCGAGCAAGACGCTAGCCGTCAGGAAATTTAGGCAAGCAGGCAAGAACCTCCAAGATCGTAAACCAAGCGCCATTGTTCTTGCACATGTCCAGCTTTGACAACCAGTATTGGAGGAGCTGTGTGAGATCATTTAGGATATGGTAGCAGCTACTTACTTCCCGCACCCTCTTTCTGTAAGAATCCAGCCCTACTTCTTGGCCTAGACTGGGACAGGGTGACAGTGGTCTTGCTGGGGTGACATAAGCTGGCAAAAAGCCCTTGTACATCGACCCTTGGCCATGCTGGACAAGCTGCCTGCCTGCCTTACTCTCCCCTGCAGCTACTTGTCCCCGCAGAACTACGCACTCTGGCCGAAGCGCTGCCTGTCGAAGGAAATACTGTTTCAGCTTGTGCACCATGGCCTGCTGGGTATTCATGCCTTCCTCACACCCTTTTTCCTCTCCAGGTGAGAGTGGCCCTTTTTTGTACCCGTGTGTCCCAGGGAAGAGTGCACCCCCCGTACGCGTTGCTTAAACACTTTCTTTTCAACGTATGGTCCGGGATTAAGGCATCTAGCAGAAATCTGCCATATGCGCCAGAGTCCCAACGTCGTCAGAATTACTCCCCTCACTGGCCTGACCTGTCCATGTTCCTCCTCCCTCCAACTCCTCCACACGTCTCCTCTTCTTCTGCCCATACACGCGACAGTGAAGGACTCAACAATGTCCCCTCTGTGTCTCTCTGCCAACATTCTCCTCCTCTTCCTCCTCATCCTCTTCCCTCCTCATCCTACCCTCCTCCACCTCCACCAAAGGCAACAACTCCTCCATATGCCGCTGAGAAACAGACCCTCAGGGTTCTTTGGCTACCAACAGTGAATATTCTCCCCCGTCTCTTGTGACGAGGAGCGCAAAGCTCCGACTTCAATGCTGACCAGAGAGTTTTTTTCAACAGGCCAAGCAGCGGGAACTGGTGAGGCTGATGATGGCGGCATCGCCACTTACCAATCTTTTGTTGACTCCGTCAAACGTTACTCACGCAACCTGACGATATCAGACATCCACGGCCACTCCTCGTTGTAGACTTGAGGAAGCTGCACTGACCTGACTACCATTCTGGTGGAATTTGACATCTGGCAGCTAACACTCGCTCTGGCGCTCGCTGGTAAACTCGGGATACATGGTCAGTGTTGAATTCCCCCGTCGTTGCGCACGTCTCACAACATTAGCTGTGAGCGGGCAGTTGGGAGGCGGGGGGCCTGCCGCTGGCCCTGTAGAGTTGCATCATCTTGGATCTGGACTTCCTCCTGTAAATGCGCACTATGCTGCGCACCCTTCGTGAGCAAAAATCCGACAGATTGGGGTATGGCCTTCTTGAGGAAACGCGCACTAATCGAGATATTAAACACTGACTGCCAGGCATGGCAACCTGTGTCAGTCTTCCGTTTTGCAGAGGCCGGCCAACCAGCGGTTGGGGGTGGCGGCGGGTCGGTTTGTCCCACCGTCACCACCATTCCCGGCTTAGGTTCAAGCGTGCCACCACAGCTCATGTCTGTCGCCGTGATCCCTGTACTAGCTCTTGTGCGTTGTGCCTTTTTCCTCCTAGGCTCGCAGTTTGATCACCGCCTTGCTGTCCGCTATCAGACTTCCCTGTCTTGCTATTGTCCGGTAAGTCAGCTAACCGCTTATATGTCCGCCGGGCCCTGATTTTAGGGTATCGTTCTTATGGCTTTGTTCATTCATTTTGTTCTTCTGTCGGCTTCCTCTTCCTATCCTGCCCCCCCTTTACCTCGTTCTTCCGCCCTCCCATCCCTCGGCTTCTTCATTCTATGCTTCATCCTCTCCCCTTGGTCAGACTCGGGCCACGACCATCCCTCCACCAAGTTAACCAACCCCAATGGTGCCGTCACAGCGATATATAGTGGCCAACTCCCGGCAGCCAGCACTCGTCCACGAGATCCGTGGTCAGGTGGAACCTTGTCAAAACTGCGTTGGCAGATGCACGGATGATGTTTGTCTAACAACGTGCTGGGCAGGGCTGGGACGGCAAAACAACATCGGTAAAAAAAGTAGTTGGCGGCTGGGTCCCGAAATAACACCGAGGGGCGGCCGCGGTCCGCCGCCAATTGATTTTTGCGAAAGGCGTCTTCCTCACTAGCCTATAGTGCACAAATGCTTCCAATCTAAGAAGCCACTGGAGATTTTGCACATTAGTGCTTTGTGTGGTTGCGTATTGTTTTCACATATATTGTTGCGTTTCCGCTCCAGTTCTGGGTAATGGAAGCTGAACGCTGGTGGATCTGTGGATGATCAGTGGAGGCACGATGGGTTTTTGTGCCAGGGTCCTCTGGCAGGGGGCTGACATAGCAGCTGACACGGGGACGGAGCAGGGTGTGCACTGCCGTAGGGTGAACGGTCTATTTGCCACTTGATGTGTTCGTGCTTATCCTGTCATCTCCTCCGCATACTGGGTGGTATGTAATCTCGTAGTGGTGGAACCCCCCCTGCTTAGCCTGGTGTGGCAATGTTGACATTGCACACCACATCCCGTGCATATCCGGTGTTTCCTTAAAGAACCTCCACACTTCGGACGATCTAGCCCTCGCCGCAAAGCCCTCCCAACGGGAGCGTCACTAGTTGAACATGGCGCTGATGCACCAGCTCTGGCCCGGCCTCTCGTCCGTCTGGTGGCCCCCCCACTGGCCCCACCACTGCAGCTCTTCCAACCTGTTTCAGGTCGTAGGACTCTTCTCCTCCGTCTCAGAAGCACTGTGTTCACCCACCCTCCGGGCCTCTCAACCCATCTTGGGTCTGTCACCATCATCATCCTCCGAATCCCCCTCCGTCCTGCTGCCGCCCCTCCCTCGGACTTCCTGCCCTGCCACAACTTCCCCCACTGTCCTGACAACCGTGTCTCCTCATCGTCGGACACCTCTACAACACACTTCCCTACGTCAAAAGTCATCATCACCCCCAGACTGTGACTGGTGGAAACCCTGGGGCATCGGAAAAATTCTCATGGCAACCCGGGACAAGTGGTTTGTGACGTGGAAGGTTCCATAAAACAGTTTCCTCATAGTATGGGCCGGTTCAAATGCAAATTTTCCTGGGAGGTGGACGACTGGGGGGGAGAGGAAGAGCTTATGTGCAGGAGCTGGAGGAGTTGGGATTTCGGTAACAATGTGGAGCTTGCTGGAAGACTGACTGTGGTGGACAAATGCTCGAAGCATTGTCCAGCAATCCCCGACAATCACCTGTTCGCCTGTCTGGCCTCAACAGTGCTCTACTCTACAACGATTCCCCAGTAACTTCAACATGAACCACCTATGGAGGTGTAGCTCTGCGGCTTTCCCCTGCTCCCTCATCAGCAGTGGTGTCTCACCCCGCCCAGGACCCCACGGCCCCAGCATCTGACCCCTGCAGGTATTTGTCGCCCCCTTCCCCCATAGAAGCCCTCGTGTCCTCTAGCACCTCTCCCCACCACCTATGCCCTCGTGTTAAAACACGATTTTATAAAACTTAGAGTTTAGACTTTTTTTTTTTTTTTTTCCTTACTTTTCTTTTTTTTTTTTTTTTTTTGTTTTTTTGTTTTATTTTTTTTTTTTATTTTTTTTTTGTGTTTTTTTTTGTTTTTTTTTTCGTTTTGCCCCCCCACCCTCCATCCTCTTGGCTATGGGGGGGGCTATTTTCTAGCCAGTCATCCCAGAAGTCCCATAACTATGTCCAGTGAAGATGACACTGAGTTAGTGCCTCTAGAAATCCAACCCCTACTGAATTGTTGCCACTGCCACTTCGGCCCTTTGCTAGGGATTGTGCGCCACAAGCGGCAAACACGCGTTCGCAGTCTCACTAAAATTGCTCAAATTGGCAAGTACAATGCACTCAGAAACTACAAGCCAACCAGCAGATCAACCAGAAATCAAATATATAGAACCGCTATCTACTGTAGGCTTCAAGAAGCTTTTGTATTCTCCTATTGCTTGTCTAGCCAAGTATCAAAAGGAAGCACACACTATGCCAGATGAGATGACACTGGAGTTATTGCCTAATAGATAATTCCCTACCCCTCTGAATTTTGTTGCCCACTCTTGTTATCGGCCTTTCTATTGATATTTGCCCACTGAAGCGCAGAACACAGCGGTCGCAGTCTCACTACCAATTGCTCAGAATTGGCAAGTCAGAATGCAATCTGCAGAAACGACAGCCACCACAATCAACCAGAAATCAAATATATAGAAGAAGCTACTACTGTAAGGCCTTCCAAGAAGCTGTTTTGTATTCTCCGATGTCTATTTTTCTAGCACGTATCAAAGGAAGCACAACCTACTATGGACCCAGATGCAGATGACACGAGTTTAATATGCCTAATAGAAATCCACAACCCCTACTGAATTTTGCCACTTTCCGGCCTTTGCTAAATGGATATGTGCCTCCACTAAGCCAGAACCAGCGGTCGCAAGTCCTTCACTACAAATTGCGCAGAAGTGTCAATTAACAATGCACTGCGAAATCTACAGCCACCAGCAATCCAACCAGAAAATCAAATATATAGAAACGCTACTGTAGGCTTCAAGAAGCTGTTTGTATTCCTCCCTATGGCTATTTTCTAGCCAAGTATCAAAGAAGCACAACTTACTTGTCCAGATGATATGACACTCGAGGTATTTGCCCTAAATAGAAATCCCCAACCCCTACTTAACTGAATTTTTGCCTGCCACTTCGTCGGGGGCCTTTCTATGGATCTTGCGCCAATAAGCGCATAACATCAAGCGGTCGCAAGTCTCACTACAAATTTCTCAGAAGTGGCCAAGTACATGCAGACTGCAGAAACTACAACACTATAAACAGCCACCAGCAGATCAACCCGAAATCAAATATCATAGAACGCATACTGTAGGCTGCAAGAAGCTGTTTTGTAATTCCCTATGGCTATTTTTCCTAGCCAAGTATCAAGGAAGCACACTATATGCCAGATGAGATGACAACTGAGTTATTGCCTATAGAAATCCACCCCTACTGAATTTTCCACTTCGTCTTTGCTGGATATGGTGTGCCACTAAGAGCGAAACACAACGGTAGCAGTCCCCCTGCCTAATTTCCTCACAAAATGGTAAAAGATTGTCAATTAAAATAAAAAAATAGAACGTATTGTAAGCCCCTAAGAATGGTGTTGTGTTCTTTGAGAATCACTCCTGCCTAACAGTAGCTAATAGACACCCTAACCGCTTTTCCCCTGACCAGCAGCATCTATCTCCCATCGTTCATCCAGGAGAACAGAATGAATCCGAGCACGCGGCCCAGCGGCTAGGTCTACGCCGGGTCAACCTGATCTGGCCACCAACCACTGGCTATCGACGTGTAAGGGTACCACGGCATGCTGGGTGGAGTGACACATCTCCTTGCTTGTGATTCTTCTGTTTCTTCTTCTGGCCGCCCAAAAGCAAACGTCGGGAGCTGGGCCATTTTCCTGAGCGGGCGAAGGTATTTCTCCGAGTAACGAGCGTTTTCGAGTACCCTAATGCTCGACCGAGCAATCAGCTCGGACGAGCATTGCCGCATCCTCATCTCCTAGTTTGTTAAACCCTAGCTGCTTGTTTATTTAATCCTGAGTCTTTTCACCCCTGGCATCAGCCAATGTAAGAATACTAGATGGAGGTCCTGAACTCCTGTATTGAAGGCAATTTCTTCTTTCTTCTTCATAAGTTGTTCCGAGACTGGTGAGTTCACATACTCCTGGTCATAGTCCTACAGATATAACCGTACAATGCAATGTCGGCCTTAGAGGATATATCAGCCTCGTTGGAAGGCACCTACAACGTATATTATTATAAGGTTTTTTTTCCCCTTTTCTGATTCATTATTTAAACCCCTATTAAAACACCCCTTTCACACACACTATTACTCCCCGAAGAAACAAAAACTCATGTCGGAATGAGTGGTGGTGGGACCCAGATTTTTAAGCACTAATGTCGGTGATAGTCATTTTGGATATATTTTGAGCCTTGATCTGATGTACATTACTAGATATTCCTCAGATACTCTAGGATTCTGAATAGTCACAACAAATCACCTAGGATTTGTGTATATTTTTTAAGGCCTAAAACTGAACAGAGGAACTAAACATTATTTATCTACGCTCCACATACTTGCCACACCACTAGTATAGTGATCTACTCTATAATTTAAGTGATTGCATTTTATAATTAATTTTGATTGATAAAGTAAATTATGCTTTTGAAATTTAGCTTGTGAAAGAGATTTTTTGCGTAAGGCTTTGTACACGTGTAACAGCCTTGTAACTTTCGCTTCCCTTCCCCCTTCCCCCCAATTATTTTCTATTTCATTAAGATAACAATATTCCAAGAGGTATCAACCTTTATGTTTCCCTGTACAGTGGAGATCCCAAACAGTTTTCATTCACTATTTGACACATGGTGAAAATGGGTGGAAAGCTGAAAACTGCCCTTTAGTTTTTGTGACACGTCATTGTTTAGTATGCCTCCGCTCCATTTTTTTGTGGCAGAAAGACATGCCAAGTCGCTGTCCTCCATCCCTGCTAATTCGCTGGCTTGTCCGCCTTCCATGCCACTTGGGTGCTTTGGAGCAAGGCCGGAGTAGGACTGGCAAGAACATGACAAAAGCACACTGCCTGCCGCATTTATACAGTTTTCACAGAAACCAGTGGATACTATAGCCAGAACGTTTCTGGCCAGATTCCCTTAGTAATCCGGTATGTTTGGGAATTTTAACACTTATGTTTTGTAACGCCAGTCTTTTTTATTAAATTACCCCATTTGTGTTTTTTGTTTAGTACCCTTAAGAAATCTCAATTTGCCTCCTTTAGTTTTTTTTGTCCCTGTTCTTTCACTAATGACGCACATATGGATTTTTAAAAATAAACTTTTAAAACCAATAATAAATATTAAAGTCTTTACATGAACTTGCTGATACAAAGACATTTTTATCACCTTAGTGATATGTGAGGAAAAGTCACTTGATTCCGACTCACGAACCCCAACTATGATGCGTCTTGCTTGCCTAATTTACAGGTTCAAACAAGACATAAAAGAATACTACGCGTTGCCAGATTTGCAAGTAAACCAGATTATTATCCCTGTTCCCATGACTCAGATGAACATGTCGTTTTTAATATCACTTTCTGTGTTTTCCTTCTCCGTCTTCCCCTTCTTTCCCTCGCCGTTTATTGTTTGTAAGTCCCAATAAACTGATATTTAATCTCACCGTTCAAAACTTACAACTAATTAATTAAGTTGACGGGTTAAGGGTCCTGGGTAAAAGAGAGGGCTCAAGTTGCTTTTTCTATAAGTGGGTATGTCTTGCTATTTTTTTCCAGGCCTTACAGAACATTTGCCACAAAGGCGGCATCATAATTTAACAAAAACCTGCTAACTTGCCCTTTGATTGTCTCGTACCACCACAAGGACTAAGTGAAAGCCTTGTGCTACAAAGACGCTTTTATTTTTTTCCCAAAGATTAGTCTATTTTAATTAGAATTGTTTCCAGCGTACATGAGAAATGGTTAAACTAACAGTACATCACGATGAGGGATTGAACTTTTGCAGAAGTGTCATCCTATGAGGCCCTTTGCAAAAAGATTTATTCCCTAAGCAGACCCCTTGTGATCCACTGTTTGCAAAAAAGGGATCATACTTTAAAAGAACGCAGAGCGAGTGCTCTTTGTACCCTGTCAATGAAATAATTTTCATTTATTTTCCTACTTTGTAATGAACTAATAGAACAAAAAAAAAAACTCTTTTTTCTACTTTTTTGACAAAGCTGAAATTCCAGCAGGCTAAAGAAAATAACGGTTTAAAAGAAACCATAACAAAAAAAAATAAATAAAAAAAACCGCACGCCAGTCTGTGTGGGGTCAGTGGTGTCCATGGCAACCTAGATTTTATGCTAAGTCTGTGGCCTTAAAAACATTTCACGTTTACCACTGTAAAGAGATGGGCCTTGATTTAAAAAGGATGCGAACAAGTACATGACAAGCAACGCTTTAAAACGCTTTTTGTTTGTTGCAACCAGAATTAGAAGACTCATCGTTCCCTAAGACTCTCAGTCATGGGCCTAACCAGGTTGTCTCATCCCTGTCAGCTACGTGATAGCATCATCAGAACTATACGTATGCTACATGGACAATGCATTTGAATAATTCAATCATTTGCATTTGAAGACACAATTTATCACAGAACCTGAAAAATACCTAGATTTATTTATTTACAGGTTTGCAAGAAAAAATTCATTAGGACCAAGATGTCATAATAATTTCATATATTTATATATAAAGGGTAGCACGGTGCTGAGTGGGTTACACTTAATGCTTTTGGCAGCGCTGGTGCCCCACCCAGGTCAACATCTAGCAAAGAGTTTGTATGTTTCTTTCTGTTGTGTTTGCGTGGGTTTTCCTCCCGGTACTTTCCTCCGGTAACTCCTACTACTCCACTTCCGTTTCTCCTTCCTCCCCCCCCTCCCGCACTACCACATCCGGTAGTCTGTATAGGATTGGTGAGCCCATGGGGCAGAGATCATTTTGGCATGCTTTGGCGCTGCGTAATCGTTGTGCCGCTATATAAATAAAGAATTATATGACTAAAATGTTAAATTAAATGCCGTATGGTGATCAACACTTAAATATTTAAGCTACATTCATGGTTTATTGGCTTGATTATTGCTGAGTGGAACAGTATAATATTGAACCTGCCTGCCAAACAGAATTTTGGAAAACTTTGTGAAGGTTTTTGGATTCTAAACCTACACCCCAAAAACTATTACACCCACGACGACCAATGCTAGCAGCAATCATGTGGGTAATGCTTTTAATAAATTTCCATACACCAAAGTTGCCAGAGGCAATTAAATCAACTTGGCTATGCACCCCTATTTTGAGAGGGTCCGTCACGTATATGGATATCATTCCCCCGCCACCACTGATCGCAGGAGTTACTGCGCGGTTTTGCTGATCGGAAAATGACCTGGTTTTTTGCAATTCGCATCACTCAACCACTTTTTTGGGCAATTCCAAACAGAAGAGAAAAACAACTAAAAGCATACCTAACCTTTAACATTACGAGGGAATAGTAGTCCAATGTGATACATGAAAAACACTATTTGATGATTATATACTTCCATTCTGTAATTTTATATTGCAGTTTTCATCTTTTTATGTGTGACTTTTTAGTTCTGCCTGTTCTCGTTGACCTCTATATAATCAGATACCTCTGTGAGTTTCCTGTTTAACACCTTTTACCCATTTTCCCCATTTATTAAAATTTTTAACATCTTAACAGGCTTTTATCTGAGGGACACATGAACTCCATGACCCATTTCAATATTCTTTGTCATTGTACAGGCGAGAAAAAAATGCAGAAAAACATGCAAAAAAACAGTTTCACAACCAACCCTTTTCATACAGACTTTGTTTTTAATTGCTTTCAACTGTGCAGCCAGGTGCTACTCCCTTTATTATTTGGAATTACAATCATGGAATATTTATACCTTTATAACTTTAAAAAAAATATAATGTTTGTCTCTCTCGCACTCACTCTCCTGTCTGTCTATCTTGTCACTTCTCACTCTTCCTGTCTTTCTGTCATTAAACTCTTCTTCCGCGCCTGTCTCCTTTTCTCTTTCACTCACCATCCTCCCTGTTTGTCTCTCTGGAATTCATCGCCCTGTCTCTCTGTCATCACCTCCCTATCTGTCTCTTTGGTCCTCAATTTTCCTGAGTGTGGGTCTGTCACTCACTCTCCCTGTCGTCTCTCTGTCACTCACTCTCATTGTATGTCTCTCTGTCACTCACTCTCTCCTACTGTCGCTCACATCATCTCTGTCCTGTCTCCTCTGCTGGCCACTCACTATCCCAGAACTGTCTTTCTGTCACTCTTAACCCACTTTTCCTGTTATTCATTCATCCCCCAGCCTATCTCTCTGTCACTAACTCTCCTCCGTGTCTTTCTTCTCTATCCATGTTACCATTTTTACATTATTTGTGGGAAAAATGTATGTTTTCTTTTTACCCAATTTTTAGAATAACACTCAGAATCAGAAAAGATAATATCCACAACCCACTTGGGCACGAGCTGTCAGAAATAGAGATTGATGGCGATCATAACCCTCCATCAACCGGGCAAACTAGGGAGTGCCTGCAGAAGATAAACTGCCCTGATAAGGGCAATCCCACTATGTAGCAGACTAGTCAAACCTCTGAGTAACACCCTGCAAGTTTTAGGGCGCATCACAGATTCTGTGTTCCAGATACAGTTTTTGATGTCCAAACAAGGCGTGAGTGAAAAAAATAGTAGCACAACCTCCTCACTTATCATGTTCTCACCCATTATGATCACACCAGCTATAGGCAATCAAAAAATTGCCAATGTGAAACCTAAATGTGCGAATGCACCTTAAGAACTTGCTTTCCCTATAATGCACACACAGGTACAAAGAATATCTAGTCATCTAAAATCGTGGGCAAGGGGTATATAAACAAAAAGTACGAAATCAAGACCATACAAACGATGTGACTGGTTCCAAGTCAGCAGAACAACCAATCAAGAGACTACAGACAAAGCAGCAGCACTGAAGACAAACTAAATATACAATATTAAGCAAGGGAATATTTTTATTTTTTAAGACTTTTGGACAATTTATACCTTTTGGCATTTCAGGATGCAGAGTTTTTGCCAGGTTTAATGTTTTTATTATCTATTTATTTGTGTCTTGTAGGCAAAAGTGGATGATTTAAATGAACAAAAAATATATTTTTTCTTACAGTTTTTTTCCATCCCCTAGGGTTCAATCACAAAATTTGTCCTGCTATGGGATGGTGTAAAAGAATCAGTCACTGGAGTTCTGAGATTACCTTGGATGTCCATGGGCAGAGTGTTGGTCACCGACATGTAAACAACTTTCTGTCTGGAAAATACAATATAATTATGTGTATATATATAATATATATATATATCTATAATATATATATATATATATTATAGCTTATAGATACAGTAATCTATATGAGGGTGGTTCAAAAGTACCTGTGTTTTAGAGCTAAAGACAAAACCATTTTTTTTATTTTCAACATAGTCCCCCCCTTTTTAGAAAGATAACCCTTCCTCCTCTCCCAATTTCCTGCCATTTTTTACCTCTTCCAAAAAATATGATTTGTCGACTCTCATATACACCTCTGGTCTCGGCGATGACTTCCTCTTTTTAGCAATTTTTTCCCATTCCTTTCTTTCTTCACGTTAGGATAAATAAAAAGTCGTAGGGAGGCCAGATCGGGTGATACGGGGGGTGGGCGGCATGTCAATTCATAACGCATTCATGCAGTTTTGGTGGTGACAACTCCGTATTGAATGTGCTTGTGCGTTGTATTTTGAAGCGAACCGTGCCAATACCTCCGCTGTAGTGATTCCTGTGATCATTCTTCCTTTTTCCTAAAAAATCCATGAGGAGACTGACCGCCTTTGCATCCAAAAAATAGTCGCCATGCCTTTCTGACCGATGGTACAATCTTCGCGCCTTCTTGGAGCATTCACCAGGAGAAATCATGTTTTGGATTGTTGCTTGTTTCTGGTGTGTATGGTGAATTCAGGTTTCATTCAACGGTGACAACCGATGCAAGAACTCCTTTCGGGCGATCTCACTTAAATTGTCTTCAAACACAGTTTTTAGAAAGGGTTGGAGGGAAGGAAAAAGGGAGGAGGGGGGGGGGGGATGGGGGGGGAAGAAAAAAAAGGGGGAAAAAAGGGGGGGGGTAAGGGGAAAGACTTCAGAAAGGTTTCCCGTTTTCTTCTGTTTTTTGACGTTCCTCCGGTTAAGGAGGCAACTGCACACTACACGCCTCCAGAAGCCTGCGGCCACGAACTCACCCCCCACACGTTCCTCACCCCCCAGCATACACCCCGCATTTTTTTTCCCTTCCCTCCCTTTCTGCGACTTAGGATGCTAAATTCTCGCTATCTTTTCTTCTCTATTCCCTCTCTTCTCACCCCCACCCCTTCTTCTTCTGAAAGATAGAGATTTGCATATAGAAGCCCCTATCTTCGCTATTTCGCTCCTCCGTCCCAGACCTGTGCTGTATGGCACCCTTCTTTTTTATGCTGTGGTTGATGACTCGTGTATTGTAGAGACGTGTCGTGGCTCGTAGGCCTTTCTGTAGGCTGTCGTTGTGTCAGTTGTCCTTCCTTACCGAGACTTTAACGTCCAAAAACTCCATTCCCATACCTCCGCCAAAATAAAGGCTGTCACCGCTTGTGAAACCTCATGTTCATTTGGTGTTTTTTTTTGGTTAGTCAGTGACAAAGTCACAAAAAGGACTGCTTGTCACGCCTCCCAGAAAAGAAAAAAAAAAAAAAAAAAACCACGATGCAAACTCGTCTACATAACCTGTCAAACGCTTCACCTTCGTGGCGTATGGTGTCCAGAAGCACAAATGGTAACGGCCTTCAAACAAGCCAAAATATATTGGCAAGGGTACAAGCCCACGGATTCCCCCTTGCTGTGTCCGTATTCCCTGGACAAACCACCTGCCATCGACGGTGAAGGCCGTTATGCGACAGAATCAGGCGTAATCCCTCGCATACAAAGTCATGTATAATACCATGTCCTTCTTATTGGCGTTATAGGACATCCGCACACACTCCACTCCAATTTTTTGGATACTCGGCAAACTCTATTGTTTTGTCCTTTCGGATCTTCACTTAAATTGCTTCAAACACAGTTTTAAGTTAACAAGCCCGCATCCACTTGTTGTCCGCCGTGAGGCAATCGTGGCACCCATCGGGTCCTTTACATGTCAAATAATTAGTTGCAGGTTCCGGTTCGACACCCTACGTCCTCTTCTTTTGTTCCCTTTTCGTTTGTAATCAGTCTAGTATCATATGTGGACTTTTGAATGATTCCTCAGGAAACCACGTCTGCTGGCATCCTGGTCGCTTCTCATCAAAAAAAACGATGTTCGGTGGTCATAGATGGCAAAGAAGGCAACAAGCATCCAACTTTGCTTTTAAATCCTCCTCACACTTTTTTCCTATTCAAAAACAAACATCAAATTAACCGAACGATAACTGCTCTTTTTCCATCTTATAGAAAATCACGAAACACCAATCTAGCTCAAATGCTGCCAAACGAACCTATAAATCGGATCTGCATTTGTTGTTTGGCCGTCGGTTGATAAATGGCAGCACATGATAATACAACCAACTGCCCTCAGACGCCCTGGTCAACACGGTCAACCATCGTAGAATAGATTTATATATCTATATACAGATAGAGTAAGATATAGATCACGAGATGATCAATACTCTGATATACATATTTCAGTATATTTCAGAGACTGTAGCTGTTCCTGTTGCAGAGTTTTTTGGAGAAGAATTCTAAAATCTAAAATCAATGGCTTTGGCGATTATCTGCACTTCACATGTTAGTCACCTTGCAAGGCCTAATAATTCACAGTGGGTGTATATATATATATAATATAATATATACACCAGGAGGAGACAGGCGTTCCCCTACTTAATACAAACTTAACACATCGACTTACATACAACCCCTAGTTACAAACGGACCCTCTAGATATGGGTAATGTTAAATTGTCCTTTAGTCCTAGCCTACAATAATCAGCTGTAAAACAGTTTATCACAGGTTGTCTGTAATGAAGGCTTTTAGTGTTTAATATTGATTCTTATGACAAACCTAACATTTTAAAATACAATTGTCACAGAGAACCAAAAAAGTTTCTGGCTGGGAATACCATGATAAAATATACGGTCCGACTTACACACAAATTCAACTTAAGAACAACCTACAGACCCCTATTCTTGTATGGAACCCTGGGATGCCTGTATACATAACACATAATTAACATACTAAACACCACTTTTCAGTTCAGTCAGAATTGTTATATAAATATACATTTGCCAACCCAGTTGGAAGGGAAAAACCAATAACGACTCATGTATAATTTAGAGATTCTACCCAGTGGGGTGATAAATATAGCCAGCCACTATGTACTAAACTTTTATGAGTGCACTGTTACTGTTTCTCCACACCCGATTCAGATTATATCAGTGGGGAGATGTTCCTAATAATCCTATGCTTTATTTGCATGTTCTTAAATCGGAGGACTGCTTCTAAAAAAGTAAGTGAATTATGAATAAGTCAAGATAAATGCATGCCACACAACCTCTTTTTAGAAAAGAGTCTCTGCTTTCTTCTGTGGTTCCTTGTGCTGAATGCTAATATGAAGCTTTCAAACAGTTACCATAATTCATCCCCATGTGAATAGTTTCTTACTAAGAACTGCCTCATACAAATGTCAGATGTTAATAACTTTCCAACTTGCTTAAGATTTCCACATTGATAAGACATGAGTGCAGCCTGGGTATCATCTAAACAGGCTGCGCCAGAACCAGCTAAATTCACACTTTGCTATATCTAAATGTACTGAAAAATCATTTGTGACAAAATATGAAGACAAGCTTTTCTGAGCAGATCAAATCTAAAAAACATACATGCTCTGGGTACTTCCTTGGGTTTTCTTTCAGCAAATAATTGATATTGTTTTGTATAAGGAAAAGTTAACAATTTTTCCAATAAGCTTTCTGTGTCAATTCCCTCACAGTTTTCCTAATCTCTCTCTGCTTGCTTCGCTTCTATAGCCAAGTCTATTTACGTTCCAGTGCATAGAAATCTGTCCCCATGATGAATGTGATGGGCATCAGGTACAGAGCCACATATTATCCCACACAACGCCCTATTCACAATTATATCTGAAGTCCATCACATCTCCATAGTACTGATTTAATGTCCACTGAAGGTAAACATAGAAGCTTTTCTATAGATGTACAGCAATAGGAGTTTCTAGAAAAAACGCAGAGGAACGTGATACGAAAGTTTATTGAAATTTGTATCACTGTTCATTACATAAATAGCATCAATTATTTACGGTTGAAAGTGGCCAACCCTTTTTAAAGGGTGTTCCTGGCTAACAATGGTCCTCATATCAAATTGTTGGTAGAGACCAACATCCAACATTTTCCTATCTTATCCCATTATCTGATACTGAACTAAAGCAGACCTCTCCACATCGTTAAAAATCTTAAAATCAATTTTAGAAATAAGTGTAAGACGAACGTTCTAAATATGTCCATAAAATTAAAAAGCTTATTTTCTCAGTTCCTTACTGGCCAATTTTAAAAAAAAGCGTATAAATAGAACAGGAGAGGTTTTCTAGGACTTAACCCTCATAAAACCGACAGTTTTACTTGATAATGTAACTCCTTACAACAAAACTCCAATTCTGTAGTAAAATATCTAGGTATTAAATGGGTTATATATAACCTTCTACGTTTTCTGTGTGCTGACAAAGATTTATCAACAATTTTGGACACGAATATTAAAAAGAGAACACACCATTTTCTTTACTAAAGTAGCCTTCTATTAGGGTTCAATCTTATTTTAATTCTGAACTAGAAAAATTGCCTTTATTACCACGCTTGAATAAATCATTGAATGTATCACATTAGCAGTACCTGGACCCCCCTCTCTATGTGTTGGGCTAAGTTAGTCCATGGTCATTTGAAGAATCGTTATTAGATGTTGCCCTGTAACAATGTACTTGTCCTGCGAAGTACAATTACATTGTGACAGGCAACATCTATACTATTCTTCAAATGACCATGGACCTACTTAGCCCAACACCCTAGAGAGGGGGGTCCAGTTATCTGCTAATGTGATACCGTTCAATGATTTTATTCAAGAGTAAAAAGCAATTTTTTCTATTCAGAATTAAAAAGATATTTCACCCTAAATGTACTTTATTAAAGAAAATGTGTGTTTCTCTTTTATATATTCGTGTCCAAATTGTTGAATAATCTTTTTTTGTTCATGCACACCGAAAACTAGAAGTTATATATTAACCCATTTAATACCTAGATATGTTACTACAGAATTGAGTTGTGAAGGGATTACATATCAAAGTACTGTCGGTTATTAGTTAAGTCACTAAAACCATCCTCCTTTTCTATTTATACGCTTTTAAAATTGCCAGAAGTAACGTGAGAAAATAAGCTTTATTCATTTTATGGACATATTAGAACTTTCGTCACACTATTTCTAAAATTGGAATTTTTAAGATTTTACAGATGGAGATGTCTCTTCTAGTTCCAGTATCAGATACTGATAAGATATGGAAATGTTGGATTTTGGTCTACCACAATTTGATATTAGGACCAATTTATGCCCAGAAAACCCTTAAAGGGTTGGCCACTTTATTAATAATTGATGGTTATTTATTTAACTGAAAAGTTAATCAAATTTTCAATAACTTTCTGTATCAATTCCTCATGGTTTTCTAGAACTCCCTTGCTGTACATCTATCGAAAGCTTCTATGTTACTTCCGTGGACATAATCATCCATGGAGATGTGATGGACATGCGAGATATCTGTATAGGAGTTGTGTGATAATAGTGGCTCCTGTACCTGCATGCCCATCACTCACATGGACAGATTTCTATGCAACTGGAAGTAAACTTAGAAAAACCTTGCTTAGAAGCGAAGCAAGCAACGGAGTCTAGAAAACTGTTATGAATTGATACAGAAAGCTTATTGGAAATTGTATAACTTTCCTTATACAACACTATTAACAATTATTTGCTGAATTGAACAACCCAAGGTATTACCCGAGCATTAATTTTAATTTATTTCTGCTCAGAAAAGCTTTTCTTCCATATTCTTTACAAATGTTTTGCAGTAACCTTAGATATAGCAAGTAGTGAATTTAGCTGGTATGGCTGCAGCCTTTTTAATGATACCCATGCTGCACTCATGTCTTATCCATGTGGAAATATCAGCAGTGGCAGTTATTAACAGCTGAACATTTGATGTAAGAAAGTTCTTATGTAAGACACTATTCACATGGTAATTATGGTTGAACTGTTTGAAAGCTTCATATTTAGCATTCAGTTCACAAGGAACCACAGAAGAAAGCAGAGACTCTTTTTCTAAAATATTTGTTGGCATTCATTTTTTCTGACTTATTCATAATTCAACTACTTTTTAGAATGCCCCATTCCTCCGATTGTACGAACATGCAAATAAACGCATAGGATAGATAGGAAACATCTCATATGATTACCTCTGAATGGGTGATGGAGAAACCGTAACATGCACATCATAAAAGTTTTAATTTACTATTGGCTGGCTATATTTATCACCCACTGGGTAATCGATAAATTATCCATGAGTGTTATTGGTTTTTCATCCCTTCCAACTGGGTGCAAATGTATATTTTTATAAACAATTCGCTGAATCTGAAAGTGTTTTATGTATCTAATTTTATGTGTTATGTATACAGCAGTCCCCGGGTCACATACAAGATAGGGTCGTAGGTTGGTTCTTAATGTTTAATTTGTGTGTAGTCGGAACTGTAATATTTTATCATTGTACTCCCAGCCAAACTTTTTTGGTCTCTGTGACATTTGTATTTTAAAAATGTTAGGTTGGTCATAAGAATCATATTAACACTAAAGATTTCATTACAGACACCTGTGATAACTGTTACAGCTGATTATTGTAGGCTATTACTAAAGGACAATCAATTACCAATATCTAGAGGTCCTTTGTAACTAGGGGTTGTATAAGTCGAGTGTTCCTTAAGTAGTGACCGCCTGTATATATAATAATATATATATATACCCCCACTGTGAATTAGGCTGCACGTATATAAGGGTGAAGTGCAGATAATCGCAAAGCAATTGATTTTAGAATTCTTCTCCCAAATAAACCTGGCAACAGAATCAGCTAAGTCCTCTGAAATATACTTAATCTGTATATCAGATGTATTGATCTCTCTTTGCTCTATAGCTTACTCTATCTGTAATATAATATATATATATAGATCTCACGAGGTTTGACCCGTGTTTGACCAGGGCGTTCTCTTGATGGAAGTTGGTGTTATTATCATGTCTGCCATTCGTCAACCGACTGCAAACAAAATTGCAGACTGATTTAATAGGTTCGTTTGGCAGCATTTTGATAAGATGTTTTCGTGATTTTCTCTAAGATTGAAAAGCATTATCGTTCGGTATTGGTGATGTTTTGTTTTTGATAGGAAAACTGGTGAGGGGATAAAAGCAAAGTTGGATGCTGTTTTGCCTGCTTTTCCATCTATACCACCGAACATCCGTTTTTGATGAGAAGCGACCAGGAATCCAGCAGACGTGTTTTACTGATGAAATCATTCAAAAAAGTCCACAAATGATACTACTGATCTACAAACGAAAGGGTGGCAAAAAAAAGAGGCCGTAGGTTTGTCGCCGGAACTGCAACTATCGACCTGATAGGCCCTATGGGTGCCACGATTGCTCACGGAGGACAACAAGTGGATGCGCTGTAACTTAAAAAACTGTGTTTGAAGCAATTACAGTGAGATCCGAAGGAGTTCTTGCATCAAGTTGTCACCGTTGATGAACCTGAATTCACCCTTACAACACCAAAACTAAGCAAACAATCAAAACAATGGATTTCTCTGTGAATCTGCTCCAAATAAGGCCGCGAAGATTGTACCATCGGTCAGAACGGTCATGGCTACTATTTTTTGGGATGCAAAAGGCGTAGTCATCCTCATGGATTTTTTAGAAAAAGGCTAATGATCACAGACATCACACAGCGAGTTATTGCACTGTCGCTTCAAATGACACCGCACCAGCACATTCATGCCGTAGTTTGTCACCACAAACTGCCTGAATTCGTAGGAATTGCGCCGCACCCCACTATTCCCCCGTATGGCTCCCTCGAACTTTTCTTGTATCCTAACGTGAAGAAATGGATTGGAAAAAATTAGCACACGAGGAAGTCATCGCCGAACGGAGAGGTGGATCTTGGAGATTCGACAATCCTATTTTTTGGAAGAGTTAAAAAGGCAGGAACATTGGAGAAGTGTATCTTTCAAAAGGGGACTATGTTGAAAATAAAAAAAATGGTGTCTTTATCTCTAAACAGGTTATTATTGAACCACCCTATATCAGAATTTACTGTATATATAGCTATATTATATATATAATATATATATATATATATATTATATATATATCTACACATTATTTATATTGTATATTTCCAACAGAAAGTGTTTACCTGTTCGGTTGACTGTCACCCTCTGCCTGCCAGCCCAAGGTACCTCAAAACTCCAGTACTGATTCTTTTACACCCTCCCTAGCAACAAATTTTGTGATTGAACCCTAGGGGATTGAAAGAAAAACTGTAAAGAAAAATTATTCTTTTTTTCATTTACATCATCCACTTTTGCTACAAGACACAAATAAATAGATAATACAAAACATAAACCTGGGAAAATCTCTGCATCCTGCTAAATGCCAAAATGAGTATAAAATTTTCAAAGTCAAATAAAAAATATGTCCCTTCTTACTATGTATAAGTGGCCGGTGAGTGTATACTGTTGCTAATTTGTTTAGGATCAATGTTAGCAGTGGAAAGGATTTTTTCTTTATTAGCTGTTGTCAGTTGTCGGTACCCTCACCTTCTTCTGGAGACGTTTTCACACCTTAACGCTCTGCGCTGTAGCTCTACGGCGCAGAGGTACAGGGATTGTATAAAGAGGGCTCATGGGCTTAGTCCTCTTCATACAAGGGTGGGGGTTGTTGCATATTGCAGCAAACCCCCACCGCTAATAACCGCGGTCGGTGCTCGCGACTATTGACCCTTTCATTGCCGCCGGCAAAGTCGCCGGAGGCATTTAAAAGACGGCGGCGATTGGATGCAATGGTAGCCTCGGGTCTTCGTTTGACCCGAGGCTACCTGGCTTCTGCAGATGCCATATACTGCAATACAGAAGTATTGCAGTATATGGTAGGAGCGATCTGACCATCTAGGGTTAATGTACCCTAGATGGTCTAAGAAATAGTGAAAAAAAAAGAAAAAAAAATGTTTAAAAAATTAATAAAATATTAAAAATTCAAATCATCCCCCTTTCCCTAGAACTGATATAAAACATAATAAACAGTAAAAATCACAGACACAATAGGTATCGCCGCGTCCCAAAATGCCCGATCTATCAAAATGTAAAAACAGTTTTGGCCGGCGGTGACCTCCGAGACGGGAAATGGCGCCCAAATGTCCGAAATGCGACTTTTACACCTTTTTACATCACATATGCAGGGGACCTAAAAATGATAGCAATGAAAACGTTGGCTCATTTAGCAAAAAATGACACCTCACACATCTCCGTGCACTAAAGTATGAAAAAGTTATTAGTGTCAGAAGATGTCAAAATTTTTTTTTCTTTTTTGTACACATTCGTTTAATTTTTGAAAATGTATTAAAACACAATAAAACCTATATAAATTTGGTATCACCGCGATCGTACCGAACCGAAGAATAAAGCTGCGGTGTTATTTGGAGCGCACAGTCAAAGTCGTAAAAACTGAGCCCACAAGAACATAACGCACATGCGTTTTTTAACATTTTTTTTCCACATTTGGAATTTTTTTTCAGCTTCGCAGTACACGGCATGTTAAAATAAATAATATTACGGGAAAGTAAAATTTGTTACGCTCAAAATAAGCCCTCACACAACTCTGTACACGTAAAAATGAAAAAGTTAGGGATTTTTGAAGGTGGAGAGCGAGAAATGAGCGAAAAAACCCTGCGTCCTTAAGGGGTTAAAGGGGTATTCTAGGATTCAGCATAATTCATATACAAATGGGTCCTTAAAATATAAGCTAATCTGTAATTAGTTGTTATTTAAAACTTTGCTCCCCTTAGCAGAAAAATGCTGTTGACATACACTGTGGTGGAGAATTAAAATGCTACTGGCCCTTTAATCAGTCCATTGATTTTCTCCGCACGGAGAAGACACATGACAGAAGATGGCCACTGGTCACATGTCCACATCACATGTCCTGCATCTGCCTGGGAAGGACAAAAGAATAAAGCTGAGGTGTTACTTGGAGCGCACAGTCAAAGTCGTAAAAACTGAGCCCACAAGAACCTGGCGCGTTTTTTTTTCAATTCTTTCACATAAGCACAAAATAAGCCAACACAGATCTGTACACAGAATAATGAAAAAGTTATGGATTTTTGAAGGTGGAGAGCGAGAAATTAGCGAAAAAAAACCTGCGTCCTTAAGGGGTTAATAAAGGAATGTGTAATGCAATCTGCAGTTGAAGGGTGTGAACCTAACATGCATGTTGGCTTAGTGGTTAGCATTACAGCCTTGCAGCGCTCTAGACCTCCGTTCAAGTCCCAGGGTCAACATCTGCAAATAGATTGCATGTTCTCTCCCTCTTCCTCTCACACTCCTAAACTTACTGGTAGGTTGTTTATATTGTGAGCCCCATTGGGGACAGGGACAAATTTGGCAAGCTCTGTGCAGCGCTGCGCAATCTGTGTGTGCTATATAAATAAAAAAATATTATTTATTACATGAGTAAGTAATATATTACCCTTTAGAAAAATAGAATATATATCACAAGTATATCCACAGGTAGTGTAGATATATGTTATCTGTAATTTTGGGTGGTCTGAACAATATGCATCAGATGTTTGACAGATTTAGCTGCTGACAATGATAAAATGAACTGCGACTGGGCAGGTTAAGGGTCTGTTATACATAATCCATCATTCCGTAAATGAGCTGCATACACACTTCAAAACGTATATAGCATCGCTTTCACCACTTGTTTCCATCTGAATAAGCTCAGATACCTCTGGCTATTTTGGGCAGCCACATTATTGTTCATTGATATTTGATGGCCTGTAGTAAGTATCAATCATGATTAGACACTTCACTACATTTATTTAGACTTTTTTCTTTAGTCTTTTACTTATTATGTAGGGTAACAAAAATAGCAAAAGTAA
The DNA here is from genome assembly GCA_019512145.1 of Engystomops pustulosus. NCBI lineage: Eukaryota > Metazoa > Chordata > Amphibia > Anura > Leptodactylidae > Engystomops > Engystomops pustulosus. The sequence continues at coordinate 62,181,438 of CM033641.1, read as the reverse complement.
CAATTTACTTCTAAATGGTACTCATACAGGGCACAGTAAAAGCATGATGAGAGTTATGAAGGCATAACTTTTTTTTTAAGAACTACTTTTTCTACAGTAGTGTCCCAAACCACCATAAAGGATCTCTCTCAGACAACAGAGAAAACATTGTAGCTTCACAAGCAGCCACAACAACAGGTATATCACAGCATATAGGGTAAAACTATCCATGTCCACAGCATATTTACTCAGGTGGACACAGTAAAGTAATAATTTTGTTGAGTCTTGAAATAATAACTTAAATTACTAAAGTTTTGCTCTAGTATTATCCTGGCTTGTTTTTGGACACACCACACAGAATTACGGCAGCCCTCCATTGATACCAATCATTTGTTCATCTACATGTTATTACATTGTAATAGTTGTTATTACCATTTCATACACAGGGCATAATGTATACTTAATAAGCTTCACTAGGTTGTAACTTAAGCTAAAAAATATACCGTATATACTCGTGTATAAGCCGACCCAAGTATAAGCCGAGGTCCCTAATTTTACCACAAAAACCTGGTAAAACCTATATATTTTTTACTCGAGTATAAGCCGAGTTTGGGTTTTCAGCACATTTTTTTAGTGCTGAAAAACTAGGCTTATACTCGAGTATATAAGGTAGCAATCATTTATCCAACCATATAAAGCGTTGCCTTATCCACAATATAGGTGATAACTTGATGATCAGTGGTCGTCCTAGTAGAGGAACCCCAACAGATCACGAAAACGGAGGTCTATTGGACCCCAAATGAATGGAGTGGCAGGTCGGTAGAAGTACAACTTAAAGTAGCCAAGTACTTTAACTTTAAGTATTCTTTAAGTAAACTTTAAGTATTCACCCTTAAGTGAATAGTCACTACACAGAGTCAGATGATCTGTATTTGGATCATTCTCCTGACTGTTGGACCCCCACCAATCTGATGGCTTATCTAGAAATATTTAATCAATGTTATTATTCTCCAAAAAAAAACTTTAGCTGGAATTGGACCACAAAATTTTTCTACAGTATGAGCGAGCTTTATATAATAAGAAACTGCAGCATTTACTATGTAACGTGCATATTTCAAATGAAAAGCCAGAGTCGCAGGTTACTTGTGCAATCAGTCCGTACGACTAATCTGTTACCCTGTTAATCCCACATAACGCATAACGTATTTACCATGGTATAACAAGTGCGCCAATGTGTTTCACAACAAAAAAAAAAGCTGTGACTCTAGAAAATGTTGCAATGTCATGACAAATGTAAGATCACAGGGAATTAATTAGGGAAAAATTTTCGTTACAACACAACATATAAAACACATCTAGACATGTAAGAGCCCCGGTGAATGTACTGGAGGTCAGAGGGATCCTTTGATGCAAATACTGTACTAATTATTCACAGTTGCTATAGGCAAGTAGAGTACAACATATTATCTCTTGCTTCATAGATCTTATCTAACCTGCGGAGGCATTTATGCCGTTTCTGCTTTCAGAATCACTGAGCACATGAAATGATAAAGGAGAATAGTCTAGGCTAAGCCATTCATTATAAGAATCATACAAAATATTAGAGAAATCGAGTTATTCTTACAGCTTTGTAGCCAATGTCAAATATTACAGTGCACTTTAATAGTTGTACAGTTTTAACCCATAACTGGTCATGCTCTGGATTGATTGCTCTAGGTTAATATTAACAAATAAGCAAATGTCTTTTATGTCTTATTTATTTTCCTTAGCTTACCCACAAAAAGTGAAACACAATGGTAAGAATTCTTTAAAATTGATAAGGGTTGAAAATCAGCTTAAGGCCCCATGCAAACAACGGTATTGGGGGTCCCCATAGAGGTCTATTTCACCTCATGCATACGGTCCTGTGGATCTAATAATATAGGGTATCTAATAATAATTCTATTTAATTTTTAAGAAGTGTTTACACTGTTTGATTTCCACAAACTGCTCATCATACATTACCATTCCGTGGGGGAGTTTTATCATATACTGGTTCATCAAAACCAACGTATGATTGAACCCAACCCTTCCCGCCACGCAAGATATATTTCAAAAGGCTCCGGCACTTGATATATCTGGGGACAAATATGTGCTGGCTGTGCTAGCAGACAATTCTAAGCCAGGCCCAGTGGTATAACTTTTGTCAGTACCAGCGCAGGTTATACTTGCGGTCCCCTACTTAAGAACACTCGACTTACATACGACCCCTAGTTACAAACGGACCTCTGGATATTGGTATTTTATTGTACTTTAGTCCTAGACTACAATAATCAGCTGAAACAGTTATCAAATGTGTCTGTAATGAAGCTTTAGTGTTAATGTTGATTCTTATGACAACCCAACATTTTTAAAATCCAATTGTCACAGAGACCAAAAACGTTCTGGCTGGGATTACAATGATAAAATATACAGTTCCGACTTACATACAAATTCAACTTAAGAACAAACCTACCTTGTATGTAACCCGGGGACTGCCTGTAGTTTGTAAACAGCCTGCTTAGCTGCCTGCCACGGATCTCTTTACATCCTTCTACGCCCAGTCCTTGCATGGCAGTGTGCAAGGAATTGTGATTATTTTTAAGGCTTGTATACCAAAAAACTGCCATGTAAACCTTTATAAATCTATCCCAATATATGAATTAGAAATGTTTCCATGTGCTATTCTTATCACATCTGGACACAATAATAACAATAAATATTCTCCCAAAAGGTTCTCCTAATAAGAACTAATATTATACCACATATACAGTAGCAAACTGAATGTTAATTAATATTCCAAATAGGAATCATGGCATCATTATTAGTTTTCATAAATAGAATATACAGGAGATTATATTACAGTAGAAATTATATATATATCTGCTTAAACATTCTGCATATATTCAAAAGGCCATTATTACAAAGTGTTAACTGTAACTAATGGAATGTCATTGTCATCTTTTCTTAATATCCTTATTGCTCGTTATCAGTTTAATGAAACCTATTCATGTGTATATTTAGTAGCCTTCATGAGCACTATATGATTTATCAATTCAAAGAAAGCCGGAGAATAATATCATCCTATCTTCATGCTTCTTCGTCACAGACCCTAAGACTTTTTTTGCATCTTTAAGGGTGCAGGTGTTTTTTATAAGGTTCTCCAGGAGAATTTGTATTTTACTTTTAAAGAAATTGTGACTGATTAGAAAAATCCCACCTGTATTCCCACAAAGGAATATCATTTACTCCATTATCCACAGCAGCTAGCAGCTAGTTAATTCCTCACAGTCGTCTAGATCTCTGCTTGCTGTCTTCTATGTTTACTTCCAGTGGATAAAAATCTGTCCATGTGATGGACATGCAGGTGCACGAGCCATTAGTATCACACAGTTTACATATTACTCTCTGTCATAATAATGGCTCATATACCTGCGTGACCCTCACATCACTATGGACAGATTTCTATTCAGTGGAAATAAGCAATAAATCTTCCTATATAATGACAGCAAGAAGAGATCTAGAAAACCAGTAATTGGTACAGAAAGTATATTGGAAAAGTGTAAATCTTTCCCTTACACAAATCATTTCAATTATTTGCAGAAAGTGGACAACCCCTTTAATTTTAAGTCCACAGGATTGGGAAAAACAAGCAGATCAGTAAGGGTCTGACGGCTGGGAGCCTCAGCCATCATGAGAGCTGGACCCCCAGCTCTCCAGAAAATGGGTATCACATGCTCACTAATGGACGGAGAGGCAGAAGAGCATGCACCCAGCTCATTGTCTATGGGAACGGTCAGAGATAACTGAGTGATGTGCTCAGTTATTTCTGTCATTATCATACAACTGAATGGAACAGTCTTGTGCATGCTCCACCCAATAGTGAGGACAATATACCTGTTCTTGGGAGAGCTGGGGGTCCCATTCTCATGATCAGTGGGGCTCCTAGCAGTTGGACCCACACTGATCAGACTAGTTATAACTTAAATAATTGGTACAACTTCTTTAAGACATAAAAATCATCACAAAAGCATATGTATTATATTTATATATTATAACTGATACACAGGGGAGCTTCAAGATTCTCACGTGTCAATGCAATGTTTCAATAATTTTTTTCTGTAGAAAAGACATATGGATCTGTTTTATAATATTATCTCAATTATGGGGATTTAGATCTAACAAACTGCTGAATTTTTTTGAAGGTAAAATTGTTACCAGTTCAAAATCACTTTGACTTTAATGAGCAAATGGTGGTTTTGAATGAAGGACCTTACAGCCAAGAACATCAAAATACAACCAAGAACCTTCCAGGTTGCAGTGTACAGAGGAAAAGAGTACCTTACAAAATCTAAAACATCTTCAGAACTTAAGACTGAGACATAACTGATGGTTTCAACCAATATCATATGCCTTACACTGAAATAAACAGGGCGGATAGAGAAAAGGTTTATACAACCGAAAGAAAGTCCTAGTAAAAGAGAAAATGAACATTAAGAAAAGTTATTTGGACAGTCCTTCTGTGAAAGTGAAGATGCAAGCAGCTCATAGATCAACAATCAATGTGGCTAATATCATGTACTGCTGGCCTACGGCACTATTGTCCCTGATCTTAGGTAGTTTACCCCAACCGTGCAGTCTGTTCCCACCTTCTGTGTCTCTGTGGTCTACATAAAGCAGCTTCTCCCTCAGAAATCTGTTCAGGTAATGTAACTAAAGTGTTTTATGCTTTCTATGCTCCTGAATACGTGTTAAACCCTAGCTTGTTTATTTAATCCTGAGTCTTTGTCACCTGGCATCAGCAATGTTAAGAATACTAGATGAGGTCCTGAACTCCTGGATTGAAGGCAATTTCTTCTTCATAAGTTGTTCCGACTGGTGAGTTCACATAATCTGGTATAGTCCTACAGCAGACCGGGACAATGCAATGTAGGCTTAGAGGATATATCAGCCTCGTTGGAAGGCACATACAACTGATATTATTATAAGGTTTTTTCCCCTTTATCTGATTCATGCATTTAAACCCCTCACACTATTACTCCCCGAAGAAACAAAACTCATGTCGGAATGAGTGGTGGGGGGACACAGAGTTTAGAAATAATGTCAGGTAAGTAATTTTGATATATTTTGAGCATTGATTCTGATGTACAGTACTAGAATAGTCTCAAGATATCTAGGATTCTGAATAGTCACAATCACTAGGATTGTGATATTTTTTAGGCCTAAAACTGAACAGGACTAACATTATTTATCTACGCATCCACATGACTTGCAAGCACCACTAGTATAGTGATCTATTCTAGATTTTAAGTGATTGCAGTTAGTAATTAATTTTGATTGATAAAGTGAAATTGTGCTTTTGAAATATATCTTGTGAAGAGATTTTGCTTAAGGCTTGTACACGTGTAACAGCCTTGATAACTTTCCCCCAATTATTTTCTATTCTGTTAAGATAACAATATTCCAAGAGGTAGCAACCTTTAGGTTTCCCTGTACAGTGGAGATCCTCAAACAGTTTTCACTATTTGACACATGGTGAAAAATGGTGAAAGCTGAAAACTGCCCTTAGTTTGTTGACACAGTCATTAGATTTAGTATGCCTTCCGCTCCAGTTTTGTGGCAGAAAAGACATGCAAGTCTCTCCATCCCTGCTAATTCTCTGGCTTGTCCGCCTTCCATGCCACTTTGGGTGACTTTGGGAGCAAGGCCGGAGTAGGACTGGCAAGAACATGAAAGCACCTGCCTGCCGCATTTAATACAGTTTCAACCAGAAAACCAGTGGATACTATAGCCAGAACGTTTCTGGCCAGATGCCCTTAGTAGATCCGGTATGTTGTGGGGAATTTTAACACTGATGTTTGTAACGCCAGTCTTATTAAATTACCCCTACTTTGTGTTTTTTGTTTTAGTACCCTTAAGAATCTCAATTTGCTCCTTTAGTTTTTTTTGTCCATGTTACTTTCACTAAATGACTGCACATAGGGATTTTTAAAAATAAACTTTTAAACCAATAATAAATATTTAAAGTCTTTACATGAACTTGCTGATACAGACATTTGTATCACCTTAGGGATATGTGGAGAAAGTCACTTGATTCCGACTCAAGTACCAACTATGCGTCTTGCTTGCTCTAATTTACAGGTTAAAACAAGACATAAAAGAATACTGCGTTGCCAAGATTTGCAAGTAAAACAGATTATCCCTTTTCCCATGACTCAGATGAAACATGTCTGTTTTTAATATCACTTTCTGTGTTTTCTCCGCCGTTTATTGTTTGTAAGATCAATAAACTGAATATTTAATTCTCACCGTTCAAACATTACAACTAATTAATTAAGTTGACGGGTTAAGGGTCCTGGGGAAAAGAGATGCTCAAGTTGCTTTTCTATAGTGGGTACTGCTGCTATTTTTCCAGCCGTACAGAACATTGCCACAAAGGCGGCATACATAATTTAACAAAAACACTGCCCTTGATTGTATCTGTACCACAAAGGAATAAGTGAAAGCCTTGTGCTACAAAGACGCTTTTTATTTTTTTCCCAAAGATTAGTCTATTTTTAATTATAATGGTTTCCAAGCGTTACAGGTGAGAAATGGCTTAAACGAACAGTACATCACGATGAGAGGATTGAACTTTTGCAGAAGTGTCATCCTATGAGCCCATTTGCAAAAAGATTTATTCCCTAAGCAAGACACCATTGTGATCCTACTGTTTGCAAAAAAGGGAATCAGACTTTAAAAGAACAGCAGAGCTAAGTTCTCTTTGTACCACTGTCAAATGAAATATATTTTTCATTTATTTCCTACTTTTGTAATGAACTATAGAAAAAAACCCTCTTTTTTTCTACTTATTTTGACAAAGCTGAAATTCAGGCTAAAGAAAATAACAGTTTAACGCACAGCGCAGTCCTGTGTGGTAAGTGGTGTCCATGGCAACCAATAGATTTTATGCTAAGTCTGGCCTTTAAAAACATTTCACGTTTACCACTGTGAAAGAGATGGCCTTGATTTAAAAATGATGCGACAAGTACATTGGACAAGCACGCTTTACGCTTTTTGTTGCAAACAGAATTAAGAAGACTCCATCTTTCCCTAAGACTCTCAGCAGTGGGCCTACCAGTGTTGTCATAAATCCCTGTCAGATACTTGATAGCATCATCAGAACATATAACTGTATTCTACATGGACAATGCATTTGAATAAGTCATCATTTTGCAATTTTGAAGAAACACAATTTATGACAGAACATGAAAAATTACCTAGAATTTATTTATTACGGTTTGCAGAAAAAAATTCATTAGGACCAAGATGTCATAATAATTTCATATATGTATATATAGGGTAGCACGGTGGCTGAGTGGGTAGCACTTATGCTTTGCAGCGCTGGTGTCCCACCCAGGTCAACATCTGCAAAGAGTTTGTATGTTCTTTCTGTGTTTGCGTGGGTTTCCTCCCGGTACTCCGTTTTCCTCCCGCACTACAAACATACTGGTAGTCTGTTAGGATTGTGAGCCCCATGGGGGCAGAGATCAATTTGGCATGCTTTGCGCTGCGTAATCTGTGTGCGCTATATAAATAAAGAATTAGTATTACTAAAATGTTAAATTATGCCTTATGATTGATCACACTTAAATAGTTAAGCTACATGCATTGTTATGGGCTTGATTATTGCTGAGTGGAACAGTAATAAATATTGAACCTGCCAAACCAGAATTTGAAAACTTTGTTGAAGTTTTGGATATCTAACCTGAACCCCAACTATTAACACCCACGACCATGCTAGCAGCAATCATGTGGGATAAATGCTTTAATTCCATCACCAAAGTTGCCAGAGGCAATTAAATCACCTTGGCTATGCACCCCTATTTTGAGGAGGGTCGTCACTCTTGATGATATCATTCCCGCCACCACTGATCGCAGGAGTTACTGGCGCGGGGTTGTGCTGAATCTGAAAATGAACCTGGTTGCAATTCTCATCCACTCAACACTTTTTTGGGCAATTCCAAACAGAAGAGAAAAACAACTAAAAGCATACCTAACCTTTAAACAAATTACGAGGGAATAAGTAGTCCAATGTGTATACAGGATAAACACTATTTGATGATTATATGACTTCCATTCTGTATTTTATTGCAGTTTTCATCTTTTTATGTGTGACTTTTAGTTCTGCCTGTTCTCTGTTGAGCCTCTATATAATCAGATACCTCTGTGAGGTTCCTGTTAACCTTTTACATGTTTCCATTATATAAAATATTTACATCTACAGGCTTTTAATCTGAGGGACACATGAACTCCATGACCCATTTAATATTCTTTGCATTGTACAGGAGAAAAAAATGCAGAAAAAAAGGCAAAAAAAACAGTTTCACCCTTTTCATACAGACTTTGTTTTAATTGCTTTCACTGTGCAGCCCAGGTGCTACATCCTCTTTATTATTTTGGTAAGTACAATCATGGAAATATTTATACCTTGTATAAACTTTAAAAAAAATATATGTTTGTCTCTCTCTCCATGTCTGTCTATCTGTCACTCACTCTTCCTGTCTTTCTGTCATTAACTCTTCCTGCCTGTCTCTCTGTCACTCACTCTCCCTGTTTGTCTCTCTGGAATTCATTCTCCCTGTCTCTCTGTCATTCACACTCCCTATCTGTCTCTTTGTCACTCAATTTTCCTGTGTGTCTGTCACTCACTCTCCCTGTCTGTCTCTCTGTCACTCACTCTCATTGTATGTCTCTCTGTCACTCACTCTCTCTGACTGTCGCTCACTCTCTCTGTCTGTCTCTCTGTCACTCACTATCCCAGACTGTCTTTCTGTCACTCACTTTTCCTGTATGTCATTCAATCTCCCAGCCTATCTCTCTGTCACTAACTCTCCCTCCGTGTCTTTCTGTCTCTATCCATGTTACCATTTTACATTATTTGTGGGAAAAATGTATGTTTTCTTTTACACAATTTTTAGAATAAAACACTCAGAATCAGAAAAGATATATATCCACAACCAGACTTGGCACTAGCTGTCAGAAATAGGAGAGTGATGGCGATCATACCCTCCATCAACCGTGCAAACTAGGGATGTGCCTGCAGAAGATAAACTGCCCTGATAAGGGCAATCCCACTATGTAGCAGACTAGCAAACTCTGAGTAACCCTGCAAGTTTAGGGCGCATCCACAGATTCTGGTTTTCAGATACAGTTTTGATGTCCAAACAAGGAGTGGAGTGAAAAAAAGAGTAGCAACTCTCACTTATATGTTCTCACCCCTTATGATACACACCAGCTATAGGCATCAAAAATTGCATGTGAAAACCTAAATGTGCGAATGCACCTTTAGAGAACTTGCTTTCCCTATAATAGCACACAGGTACAAAGAATATCTAGTCAGTCTAAAATCACAATATATAAACAAAGGTACGAAATCAGCCATACAAACGAATGGTGAATGGTTCAAAGTCAGCAAACAAACAATCAAATAGAACTACAGACAAAGCAGCAGCACTGAGACACTAAATATACAATATTAAGCAAGGGAATATTTTTTATTTTTAGACTTTTGGACAATTTATACTCATTTTGGCATTTCAGGATGCAGAGATTTTCCCAGGTTTATGTTTTTATTATCTATTTATTTGTGTCTTGTAGGCAAAAGTGGATGATTTAAATGAAAAAAAGAATATATTTTTCTTTACAGTTTTTTTCAATCCCCTAGGGTTCAATCACAAAATTTGCTGCTATGGGAGGGTGTAAAAGAAATCAGTACTGGAGTTTCTGAGAGAACCTTGGATGTCATGGCAGACAACAGCTGACTGAGTGTTGCAGTCACCGAACGGGTAAACACTTTCTGTCTGGAAATATACAATTATATATTGATATATATATATATATATAATATATATATATATATATATATATATAAGTCTATATATACAGTAATCTATAGGGTGGTTCAATAAGTACCTGTGTTAGAGATAAAGACACCATTTTTTTTATTTTTCAACATAGTCCCCTTTTAGAAAGATACCCTTCTCCCAATGTTCCTGCCATTTTTTAACTCTTCCAAAAAATAGGATTTGTCGAACTCTCCAAGATACACCTCTGTCTCGGCGATGACTTCCTCGTTTTAGCTAAATTTTTTTCCCATCCATTTCTTCACGTTAGGATACAAGAAAAAGTCGTAGGGAGCCAGATCGGGTGAATACGTGGGGTGCGGCAGCAATTCATAACGCAATTCATGCAGTTTGGTGGTGACAACTCCGGATGAATGTGCTGGTGCGGTGTCATTTTGAAGCGACCGTGCCAATAACTCGCTGTAGTGATGTCCAGTGATCATTCTTCCTTTTTCTAAAAAATCCATGAGGATGACTGACGCCTTTTGCATCCCAAAAAATAGTCGCCATGACCTTTCTGACCGATGGTACAATCTTCGCGCCTTCTTTGGAGCAGATTCACCAGGAGAAATCCATTGTTTTGATTGTTGCTTAGTTTCTGGTGTGTAATGGTGAATTCAGGTTTCATCAACGGTGACAACTCGATGCAAGAACTCCTTTCGGATCTCACTTAAATTGCTTCAAACACAGTTTTTAAGTTAACAGCCGCATCCACTTGTTGTCCGCCGTGAGCAATCGTGGCACCCATCGGGCCTTATCATGTCAAATATTAGTTGCAGTTCCGGTCGACACACCTACGGCCTCTTCTTTTTTGCACACTTTCGTTTGTAGATCAGCTAGTATCATATTGTGGACTTTTTGAATGATTTCCTCAGTAACCACGTCTGCTGGCATCCTGGTCGCTTCTCATCAAAAACGGATGTTCGGTGGTCATAGATGGCAAAGAAGGCAAAAACAGCATCCAACTTTGCTTTTATCTCCTCACATTTTTTCCTATTCAAAAACAAACATCAAATTACCGAACGATACTGCTCTTTTTCCATCTTAGAGAAAATCACGAAACACATCTTACTCAAATGCTGCCAAACGAACCTATAAATCAGTCTGCAATTTGTTTTGCCGTCGGTTGATAAATGGCAGCACATGATAATAACACCAACTTCCCTCAAGAACGCCCTGGTCAAACACGGGTCAAACCTCGTAGATATATATATATATATTAATACAGATAGATAAGATATAGAGCAAGAGAGATCAATACATATGATATACATATTTCAGTATATTTCAGAGACTGTAGCTGATTCTGTTGCAGAGTTATTTGGGAGAAGAATTCTAAAATCAATTGCTTTGCGATTATCTGCACTTCACATTTATATAACGTGCAGCCTAATTCACAGTGGGGGTACATATATATATATATATATACAGGCGGTCCCCTACTTAAGAACACTCGACTTACATACAACCCCTAGTTACAAACGGACCTCTAGATATTGGTAATTTATTGTCCTTTAGTCCTAGCCTACAATAATCAGCTGTAACAGTTATCACAGGTGTCTGTAATGAAGCTTTAGTGTTAATATTGATTCTTATGACAACCTAACATTTTTAAAATACAATTGTCACAGAGACCAAAAAAGTTCTGGCTGGGATTACAATGATAAAATATACAGTTCCGACTTACACACAAATTCAACTTAAGAACAAACCTACAGACCCTATCTTGTATGTGACCCGGGGACTGCCTGTATACATAACACATAATTAGATACATAAAACACTTTTCAGTTCAGCAGAATTGTTATATAAATATACAATTTGCACCCAGTTGGAAGGGATGAAAACAAATTACACTCATGTATAATTTATAGATCTACCCAGTGGGGTGATAAATATAGCCAGCCACTATTTAAATAAAACTTTTATGATGTGCAATGTTACTGTTTCTCCATCACCCATTCAGATGTATATCAATATGAGATGTTCCTATATAATCCTATGCGTTTATTTGCATGTTCTTACAATCGGAGGAATGCATTCTAAAAAAGTAAGTGAATTATGAATAAGTCAAGATAAAATGCATGCCACAACTATTTTTAGAAAAGAGTCTCTGCTTTCTTCTGTGGTTCCTTGTGCTGAATGCTAAATATGAAGCTTTCAAACAGTTCAACCATAATTCACCCATGTGAATAGTGTCTTACATAAGAACTTTCTTACATACAAATGTCAGCTGTTAATAACTTTCCACTGCTTAATATTTCCACATGGATAAGACATGAGTGCAGCCTGGGTATCATCTAAACAGGCTGCAGCCATAACCAGCTAAATTCACACTTTGCTATATCTAAAGGTTACTGAAAAATCATTTGTGACAAGAATATGAAGAAAAGCTTTTCTGAGCAGAATCATAATCTAAACATTACATGCTCTGGGTAATTCCTTGGGTTGTTCAATTTCAGCAAATAATTGATATTGTTTGTGTAAGGAAAATTTATACAATTTTCCAATAAGCTTTCTGTATCAATTCCTCACAGTTTTCTAGATCTCTGCTTGCTTCGCTTCTATAGCAAGGTTCTAAGTTTACTTCCAGTGCATAGAAATCTGTCCATGATGATGTGATGGGCATGCAGGTACAGGAGCCACTATTATCACACAACTCCTATTACATTATTATCTGCATGTCCATCACATCTCCATGGACTGATTATGTCCACTGGAAGTAAACATAGAAGCTTTCTATAGATGTACAGCAAGAGGAGTTCTAGAAAACCATGAGGAATTGATACAGAAAGTTTATTGAAAATTTGTATAACTTTTCATTACATAAATAACATCAATTATTTACTGAAAGTGGCCAACCCCTTTAAGGGTTTTCTGGGCTAAATTGGTCCTCAATATCAAATTGTTGGTAGACCAACATCCAACATTTCCATATCTTATCCCAGTATCTGATACTGGAACTAGAAGCAGACATCTCCATCTTTAAAATCTTAAAATCAATTTTAGAAATAGTGTAGACGAAACGTTCTAAAATATGTCCATAAAATGAAAAGCGTATTTTCTCAGTTACTTCTGGCAATTTTAAAATAGTCTAAATAGAAAAGGAGAGGTTTCTAGTGACTTAACTCATAACCGACAGTTACTTGATATAGTAATCTCCTTACAAAACTCAATTCTGTAGTAAAATATCTAGGTATTAAATGGGTTAATATATAACCTTCTAGTTTTCGGTGTGCTGAACAAAGCTTTATCAACAATTTGGACACGAATATTAAAAGAGAACACACATTTTCTTTAATAAAGTACATTATAGGGTTAAATATTATTTTTAATTCTGAAATAGAAAAAATTGCCTTTACTCTTGAATAAATCATTGAAACTGTATCACATTAGCAGATACCTGGCCCCCCTCTCTATGTGTTGGGCTAAGTTAGGTCCATGGTCATTTGAAGAATAGTTATTAGATGTTGCCTGTAACAATGTAATTGTCCTTCAAGAGACCCTCTCCTTCTTTTAGAATTATAGACAGTATTCTATTAAACTTTTTAAACAAAGCAGTTTTCCATTTCTAAGAGCATTTCCTTGATCCGAGGTATAAGTTGACTTTCCGGATGAACTGAACAGACTGCACTGTGGAGTAATGGGTGTATTATATTTGTCATATCCCTATAAAAATAGAAGCCTTGATACTCCTACAGTGAATTGAGTCTTCTGTCCCTTACACATACATTTTTTTCTGTATTGATTTTGGAGCAGTGTGGTAATGTAATTGAGGTGGGACATGCTTAAAGTTGTTAATTTGTTTGCATTTTATTCATATATTCAGAAAAAAAAAATTAGAATGAGACAAATTTAGTCAGACCTATGAACTCAAGGGTTCTATGATGAAACCAAAATAAAAATAACTATGTCATTCCTGTGGGTATAAACTTCACTTTGGGCACATACGGCAATGTTCATAAGTAAATGAGTGCCTTATGGGTTTTGGAGCACAGATTTAGAATGTTTGGTATTGGAACGCTAATCCATTATGTAGACCCTATGCTATAAAGTACCAGAAAAACACCTCAGACTAAGCCATTGTAGAAACATCCGCTATCAAAGAATATTTCATGGGGTATAGTAGACATTTTTGGCCCCAAATGATTTATTTTTCAGAAATTGTGATTTTTTTCCTCAAATTTTTAATTTCACTAGTTTGTACCAGGGATAACTTACTTAACAGTTTTAGAAGAACAAATTGGGCATCTACATTTGTCAGCTAAAGTTTTTACTAAGTGAAATATGCCATAAATGGACAAAAATTTTCCCAATTCCCCCATCAATGTTTTGGAAATTTTATCAAAACTTTTTCTGTTGGAATTGTAAGTTAAATTTTTACCAGAAATATCGTTAATTGGGCTTGATACATGTTCCTCTTTTTGTCATGGAAAAAAGTTTTTTAAACCACTTTGTAAAGTTACAGCATTCCATAATTATTTTCACACATGTCAATGACGGTAAAAGAGGAAATGGGGGTTTAAGGGGCTTAAAGAGTTAGCTTTTTAAACATTTTTGAAATGCATTGGATGTCCAATTACAAGTATGCATCATGGTTGGTAGAAGTAAATCTTCTGATTCTGGTCTCATGATTAAAAATAGTTTTTCATCCACATGCAGATGAAAACCATAGTAGTATACAGCTTGATGTTCATGATGCGACCACATTGGAGAATAAAAACACAGCATGTTCTAAATAATCCAATGTATACCGTAGTTTTATATTATTTTTTTCCCATAAGTACCAAACTTTTACAATTCATATTGTCGACTGCATTTTCAAGCAACTGCATTATTTTATAAAAAAAAAAATCTAACCCTCCAGCAATGAGATTGGCAAATTGATATATCCTGCCATTTCAGAACCACAGCAAATTGTTTCACTTATCTTTACAAAGCAAAATCATGATTCAGATGATTCCTCCAGTTGTGCACAGCATCTATCTTAAAAATGGAAATTATTAGAATAGCTGTGTTTCTATAAAAATGCTTTGAAATCTATAGGGCAACTTGGTACGGTAGCAATTGCACAATGAGATGTAATGAAGAAACTTAGAGAAGAGGTAGATAAAGCAAAGATGTAGATAGATATGAGAAAGATACAAGACACAAGAGGATAGATACAAGAGGAGGTACAAGAGAAGAGAAAGATACAAGAGGATAGGCATGAGTTAATTTAAGAGATTGTAGATGGATGGGTTAATTTATATATTTGGTATGACTGTGAAGGACACAATTACTAGTGGGTATCTGCAGAGCCTGGGATAAAATGTATTAATTCCTTAACGCTCTGCACCGTACATGTATATGTGGGGATTGTTTGAAGAGGGCTCACGGGGTAGAGTTTACTGCATATTACAGCAAACACTCACCGCTAATACCTGCGGTCGGTGCTAGCAGGTATACAGTAGTATTGCAGTATATGATAGGACAATAAGGCCATCCTCTAGGCCACCCTAGAGGGTATAAAAATAGTAAAAGAAAAATTTAAAAAAAACCTAAAGATTCAAATCACCCCCCTTACCCCTGAACTGATATAAAACGTAATAAACAGTAAAAACCACAAACATATTAGGTATTGCCTATCAAAGTATAAAAACGGTTATTCCAGGCGGTGAACCTCATAACGGATAATAGTGCCCAAATACATTGTGGTAAAACCCCATTTCTTTACAGTAAAAGAAAAAGTGATGCAAGCGTCTCGGGACCTAGAATCCTTACAATTGTACGATTCAGATATTCAAATCTTCTCGGATCTTGCTCCAAGGACCATCCAGAGGCGTAGATCACTCAAGCCACTACTGAGTGTGTTACAGGAACAAGATGTCAAATATCGGTGGGCATTTCCCTTTCAGCTGATTCTTCCAACACCAAAATAGGTCACATGGTTTTGCCAACTTTTTAAAAGGAGAATCTCTACTACTAAAGCTGGACCTAATTACAAGGGATCATCCTCAACCTCGACAACTACTGCTGTGGACTCGGACCCACCTCTTCAACCTTTATGGCGCACATGGGCCAAGAAAAAGAAGTGATAAGATACATGGGTTGAAGGGTTAATGTTAATATTTTCTGTTCCTTTTCATTCAGTAGGTGCCTTGCCGTCACTAATGGCTAAAACCTGCAGCTCTCCTTGCATAAATATACTGTGAAATGTTGATTAGATTACCTAACCTTTTATATAACCACCGTTATAGTGGTAAATGGTTTTTATACGTACTGAGTTATAGTTTTCTGTTTGCTATATATATAATGTTTTCCGTTCGGCCTAAGATCAGCCGCTGGGCCTCAATGGGCTGTATGGCCTCTCCTGAGATGTCATAAGGGATTTGCAGCCTTAAGCAGGTTCTGGGCTGTGACTCCCCTGACCTTGAGGAACTCCAGATTTTTATTCGGACTGTAATTGTTTGCCCACACAGGCATATTTTGAAAGTCAATGTGAATTTTTATTGTCTTTCCCCTCTCCCTTTTTCCTCCCCTTCTGACCTTACCTCCTTACCCATAGATAGAGGGTCCCTGAGAGAGCCTTATCCACATTGGAAAGGTTATGGCTAAAGACTCTTTCACCGTTATCACCCATAATATCCAGGGGATTAATGCACCGGCTAAGAGGAAAATGATCTTCAAATCTTATAAAGCTCTGAAGGCAGATATCGTATTTTTACAGGAATTGCATTTTTCTAGATCATCAGGTCCGAAATATGTGGCAGCTAACTATCCCCTTTTGTTTTTAGCATTGGCCAAAGATAAAAAGAGAGGAGTGGGCATCTTCATGTCGAAAAATGTGCTGTTTATCCACCGTATTACAATAGCGGACTCAGAAGGTCGTTTTATTCTGGTTGCAGGTACCATTCATGAACAGGTGGTTTCCTTTCTTTACTTTTATGCCCGCAATGTGGGTCAGGTGTGGTTCTTCTGTGGTATGTTTCAAAAGCTATCGGCTCACCTACAAGGGGCCGTGTTTGTAGGAGGCGACTCTAATTTAGCTTTGGCCATCCTTCTTCATTCCCACAATTTAATAGACGCTTGGAGAACTTGTCACCCTAGTGATCGTGATTACACATAATATACGGTAGCTCTCTTAAATCAATATGTGATAACTGATCCTAGTATGTTTCCAGAGCTAATGTAGGCGGCTAATGCTTACTTTACTGAAAAAGATCCCAAGCTTTGTACTGGGAATCGCATAAAATTGTCATTAGAGGGAAACTCATAAAGATTTAAAAAAGGAAAGATGTGCTATTAAGAGATAAAGAGAAAGCCTATATAGAAAGCATACAGAAGCAGAATACAGAAGCATAAAGCCAATCCTAACACTGATTTAAGTAAAGAAATAGAAGCAGCAAGAACTGAGCTGAATCTTTGTATCAGCGGAAAGGAGTCTAAGATGGTCTCAATATCAGTTTTGAAGGGTTATCAAGGGAACAAACCTGGGACGTTATTGGCTAGAAATCTCAATCCCTTACCTTGGACATATACAATTCTAAGGCTACGACTCCCATCAGGCACACATATTCAGGGTCCGACTGGGGGGCCTAGGGCCCACCAGTGAAATAGATTCGGGAGGCACACCCGCTGCTACATGGAAATATTTCCTGTATATTCTTATGCTGCATTTATACAATGGGGCTTATTTACTAAGGGTCCCGTGGCTGCATTTCCGTCATTTTTTGAGTGATCGCGCCACTGGGACAGGTATTTAGAAGGGGATTGTGTTGCACATGATCAGATTTTGGTGCATCGGTGCCGGCATTCATGCAACAGAAATCAGGGGGCGGGCCGTGCACCAGGAAGAAAAAGATGAACTCCGGTGGACCTGAGCGGGGAGCGGCACATGCAGGATATCGGGCGCACGATCTACGTGAATCGTGGCAGATGTGCTTTCTCATTGGACACTCCGGATTGGGGAATGAGCAGGGAAGGGTAAGTAAATGTGCCCCGATGTGTTTTCATTGCTTCTGAAAGGCACAGCAAATGCATCAGGCAAAACACATCCCAAAACACAGCAGTTTAAAAAGAAAACTGTGACTGATGATGTCACCGGTCACATGTCATGAATGTAACACAAGGCACTGTCTAAAAAAATGTACACAATATTTCCCATCTGTACATAGAGCTTTATATAGGCAGTCCCTAAGTACAAGGAGGCAAAGCAGTGATTTGAAGAGACACAGAGCTCTCAGTCAGAATAATGGGGCATGGTTTGGTTCCAGCCTGAGAGAGAGAAGAATCACAAACACCAGACAAGAGTCATAAAAGCTAATTTGCATATCAGAAAAATGTCTGTAATTAAGGTAAAGAGACCCACTGGCAGCCAATTTTAGGTGATATGAGGAGGACTTGTAAGCCTTTACCTGCAGGCATTGTTAGTCAGGGTGGTCAAAATCTAGTGACAGGTCCTCTTAATATATATTAAAAGCACAGATGTATTTTGAGGTGCGTTAGACCATGTGCACAAGATGTTATTGAATTGTTTTTTAAAATGCTTTTTAGGTGCATCTGTAGAATCTCCAGGGGTGTTTAAACCTAAATGCTTGTGTTCGGTAGTTAGTAATGGGCTTTGTTGTTACTTACCCAATGTAAGCATTTAAGTCTAAACATTTCTGCATTCCAGGAGAAGTCTGCATTCAGGTAGGAGTTTCTCTAGATGCAACTAAAATGTAATTCAATCTTGTAAACATGGATGTAAGGTCCAGCATTAGGAAGGACCTATTAAAAGCAATCGGCTCATATTGTGGCCACTCATCTCCGCCTCATATTGTGGCCCATCTAATCTCCCCTCCTTATATTGTGGCCCCTCTCATTTCATCCTCATACTGTGGCCCCTCTCATTTTATCCTCATATTGTGGCCGCTCTCATTTCATCCTTATATTGTGGCCCCTCTTATCTCATTCTCAAATTGTGCCCTCTCACATCTCCCTTATATTGTGGCCTCTCATTTCCTCCTCATATTGTGGCCTCCCATCTCCTTCTCATATTATGGCCCCCTCATCTATCCCTTATATTGTGGCCCCCACACATACTGCCATATTGCAGGCCCCATCTTATGCACCCATATTGTGGGACCCTGCTCATATCCCCCCATATTGTGGACCCCCTCGCGTATCCACCCCATATTGTGGGCCTCCTCTCATATCCCCCAATATTGTGGGCCTCCTCTTATATCCCCCATATTGTGGGCCCCTCTCATATTTCCCATATTGTGATCTCCCTCTAACATCCCCCCCATATTGTAGGCCCCCTCTCATACCCCACAATGTAGATCCATCTTATATCCCCCCATATTGTGGCCCCCCTCTAGTATCCCCCAAATATTGTGGGTCCCCTCTCATACCCCTCATGTTGTGGGCATATGCTCATATACCCCTTAATGTTGGCCCCCTCTCATACGCCCACCCATATCGCAGGCCCCTTCTCATATCCCCCCATATTGTGTGCCCCTCTCACATCCACTCCATATTGCGGGGCCTCTCATTTCCTCCTCACATTGTGGCCTCTCATCTCCTCCTTGTATTGCGGCCTCTCATCTCCTCCTCATATTATGGCCCCTTTCATCTATCCCTTATATTGTGGCCCCCATGCATAACGCCATATTGCAGGCCCCCTCTCATAGTCCCCCTATATTATTGCCCCTCTCATACACCCATATTGTGGGCACCTGCTCATATCCCCCCATATTGTGGGCCCCCTCTCATACCACCACATATTGTGGGCCCCCTCTCATATACCCCATATTGTGGGCCCTTCTCATATTTCCCATATTGTGGGCTCCCTCTAATATCCCCCCCATAATGTAGGCCCCCTCTCATGTCCCATAATGTAGATCCATCTTATATCCCCCCATATTGTGGCCCCCCTCTCATATCCCTCCAATATTGTGGGTCCCCTCTCATACCCCCCATGTTGTGGGCATATGCTCATATCCCCCTATAGTGGGGTCCCCCTCTCATTCCCCTCCATAATGTAGGCCCCCCATTCATACACCCCCCCATATTGCAGGCCCCTTCTTACATCCCTCCATATTGTGGGCCCCTCTCACATCCCCTCCATATTGTGGGTCCCCTATCATATCCCCCATACTGTGGGTGCCCTCTCATATTTCCCTACAGTGTAGGCCCCTCTCATACCCACCAATTGGTGCCCCTCTCATACCCTCCTATGTTGTGCCCCCCCACTTGTCCTCTTTTCTTTGTTTCAAATGAATAAAAAAAAATAGACAACTTATGCTCACCTATCCCCCTTCCTCAACAGCTCTCCTCTTTTCATTTTCCCCTGTAGCTTTGATTCCACCAGATGATGACATCATCACTGTGCAGCTGTTAGCATCACAGCCTCTCGACATTGACACCGGGGGGGAGCAGTGACAGCGATGTGGCAGAGCTAAAAGCTGTTGGGGCCCACCAGTTCTTTCACCTGCACTCTGGAGGGCTCTCAAACTGATTTACATATATATTTGAATTGTATACCACTTGGCAGATATAAATTTTACTACCATTGACCCCCTGATTCTGAAGTACCCAGAATTTTTATCTATAAGCGCAGTTTGTTTATGTATTGGCTGTTGTGATTCCCCCTTTGTCAGTTATCTTTTTCGTAAGTTTGGATAGCTTTTTTGATATTCTATATGAGTACTGCACAATATGTGTTTTTAATTGGAATAAAGCAGTCCATAATAAGTCAGAAATAACTGATTGGATGATAGAGTTTATAAGGGGTTGCCACTTTCAAATTTTTGTAGTATGTGGGGGCAGGGCATTAGACAACTTACCAATATACACTATTGGAGAAGTTATGTCAGCTCACCTGGGTGTTGATTTTGCACCTTGTGGATCGATCGAGCACGGACCTCCTACTCAGCCTCCTTTGGATTACTGTTACTCAAAAAAACATTATGTAAAGCTCCACGATACAGAAATCCCTTGCATTTTTTTTATGAAAAAACTATTTTTATTGTCAACTTCTTACATACAATTAAAAACCGCATGGAGTCAACACAAGAATCGACAGGTGACGCCAGTGTTTTGGGTAGATCTCTACCCTGCCATGAATAAGGGTAGAGATCTACCCGACGCCGTAGGCGATCACCTGCGATTCTTGTGATGAATCCAGCGGTTTTAATTGTATGTAAGAAGTGGACAATAAAGAATAGTTTTTCTACAACTATTGTGGATATTGTGTTTCGAATATACACTATTCTCCACTTTCTTGAAATGTAAAGTAAAGCTTCCTAGTCCAAAAAAAGTGGGGACCATGTGATCCTGTCTATGAACAATCTCCCTTCCAGGACCTTAAACTTGTATTCATGAATACTATAATAAGGTCCTGGATGGTATATTGGTTATGGACACTTAGGATTACATGACGCACCATCTCCAGCCATTTTATGGACAGGAATGGGAGCTGATGAGGTAGAAGACATTTCTGAACCAGGGGTTTTTACATTTCAACACACATCACAAAACATGAGGTAAAGTGGCCAACCCATTTAATTGTTTATTAATCTTATATATCTTTAACAAAACTAGAGACAGCAGACATATAAGGCAGGCTGATCTGTGGGGATAAAATGTATTAAGTCCTTAACGCTCTGCACCGTACAGGTATAGTGGGGATTGTTTGAAGAGGGCTACGGGGTAGAGTTACTGCATATTAAGCAAACACCAATGTAATACCTGCGGTCGGTGCTATTTCAGGTAACAGAGTATTTCAGTATATGATAGACAATAAGGCCATCCTCTAGGCCACCCTAGAGGGTATAAAATGTAAAAGAAAAATTTAAAAAAAACCTGAATTCAAATACCCCCTTAAAACACAAACATATGGTATTGCCTATCAAAGTATAAAACGGTTATCCGGTGTGAACCTATAACGGATAATAGTGCCCAAATACATTGTGCTTAAACCCCATTTTTTACCGTAAAAGAAAAAGTGATGCAAGCGTCTCGGGACCTAGAACTCTTACAATTGTACGATTCAGATATTCAAATCTTCTAAGATCTTGCTCAAGGACATCCAGGGCGTAGATCACTCAAGCACTACTGAGTGGTGTACAGGAACAAGATGTCAAATATCGGTGGGCATTTCCTTTTCAGCTGATTCTTCCAACACCAAAATAGGTCACATGGTTTTGCCAACTTTTTAACAGGAGAATCCTTACTACTAAAGCGGGACCTAAACAAGGGATCCTCCTTCAACCTCGACAACTACTGCAGTGGACTCGGCCCCACCTCTTCAACCTTATGGCGCCACATGGGCCAAGAAAAAAGAAGTGATAAGATACATGGGGTTGAAGGGGTTACTGTAATATTTTCTGTCTCTTTCATTCAGTAGGTGCCTTGCCGTCACTATGGCTCAAAACCTGCAAGCTCTCCTTGCATAAATTACTGTGAAAATGTTGATTATTTACCTAACCTTTATATAACCACCGTTATAGGGGTAAATGGTTTTTATACGTACTGAGTTATAGTTTCTGTTTGATTAGATATATAATGTTTTCCGTTGCCTAAGATAAGCGCCTGGGCCTCAATGGGCTGTATGGCCTCTCTGAGATGTCATAAGGGATTTGCAGCTTAAGCAGGTTCTGGGCTGGACTCCCTGACCTTGAGGAACTCCAGATTTTTATTCGGACTGTAATGTTTGCCCAAAAGGCATTATTTGTAATATCAATGTGAATTTTTATGTCTTTCCCTCTCCCTTTTCCTCCCCTTCTGACTCTTACTCCTACCCATAGATAGAGGGTCCCTGAGAGAGCCTTATCCACATTGAAAGGTTATGGCTAAGACTCTTCACCGTTATCACCATAATACCAGGGATTAATGCACGGAAGAGGAAAATGATCTTCAAATCTTATTAAAGCTCTGAAGGCGATATCGTATTTTACAGGAATTGCATTTTTCTAGATCATCAGGTCCGAAATATGTGGCAGCTAACTAATCCCCGTTTTGTTTTAGCATTGGCCAAAGATAAAAGAGAGGAGTGGGCATCTTCATGTCGAAAAATGTGCTGTTTATACACCGTATTACAATAGCGGACTCAGAAGGTCGTTTTATCTGGTTGCAGGTACCATTCATGACAGGTGGTTTCCTCTTTACTTTATGCCCGCAAGTGGGTCAGGTGTGGTTCTTCTGTGGTATGTTTCAAAAAGCTATCGGCTCACTACAAAGGGCCACGCGTTTGTAGGAGCCGACTCTAATTTAGCTTTGGCCACCCTTACTTCATTCCCACAATTAATAGACGGCTGGAGATCTTGTCACCCTTAGTGATCATTGATTACACATACTATACGGTAGCCATCCTTGAATCAATATGTGATAATGATCTCTATATGTTCCAAGCTAATGTAGGCGGTACTGCTTGACTTTACTGAAAAGATCCCAAGCTTTGTATGGGAATCGCATTAAATTGTCATTAGAGGGAAAATCATAGATTTAAAAAGGAAAGATGTGCTATGACGAGATAAAGAGAAAGCTATAAGAAAGCATACAGAACAGAATACAGAAGCATAAAGCCAATCCTAACACTGTTTAAGTAAAGAAATAGAACGCAAGAACTGAGCTGAATCTTTGTATCACTGCCTCAGCGGAAAGAGTTAAGATGGTCTCAATATCCGTTTTGGAAGGGTTATCAAGGGAACCAAACTGGGACATTATTGGCTAGAAATCTCATCCCTTACTGGACATATACTATTCTAAGGCTACGACTCCCACAGCACACATATTCAGGGTCCGACTGGGGGCCTTGGGCCCACCAGTGAAAATGATTCGGGAGGCACACCGCTGCTACATGGAAATATTTCAGGTATATTTTATGCTGGATGTATACAATGGGGCTTATTACTAAGGGGTTCCGGGCCAGCATTTCCGTCATTTTTTGAGTGATCGCGCCCACTGGGGACAGGTTTTTAGAAGGGGATTGTGTTGCACATGATCAGATTTGGTGCACGGGGCCGGCATTCATGCAACAGAAATCAGGGGCGGGCCATGCACCAGGAAGAAAAGGTGACAGAAAAGGTGGAACTCCGGGGAATGGGGGGAGCGGCACATGCAGGATATCGGGCGCACGATTCTACGTGATAGTGGCAGATGTGCTTTCTCACTTGGACCATCCGGAGTGGGGAATGAGACAGGGAAGGGTAAGTAAATGTGGCCCGATGGTTTTCATTGCTTCTGAAAGGCAGCAATGCATCAGGCAAAAAAACAATCCAAAAACACAGCAGCTTTAAAAAAAAAAACGTGACTGATGATGTCACCGGTCACATGTCATGATGTACACAAGGCACTGTCCTAAAAAAAATGACACAATATTTCCATCTGTACATAGAGTTTATATAGGCAGTCCCTAAGTACAAGGAGGCAAAGCGTGTTGAGAGACACGAGCTACTCAGTCAGATAAGGGGCATGGTTTGGTTCCAGCCTGAGAGAGAGAAGAATCACAAACACCAGACAAGAGTCATAAAAGCTAATTTGATATCAGAAAAAGTCTGTAATAAGGTAAAGAGACCACTGCAGCCAAATTTTTAGGTGATATGAGGGGACTTGTAAGCCTTTGCACTGCAGGCATGTTAGTAGGGTGGTCAAAATCTAGTGACAGTCTCTATAATAATTAAAGCAAAGATGTATTTTGAGGGTGGTTAGACATGTGCACAGTGTGTATGAATTGTTTTAAAGAAGGCTTTTAGGTGCATCTGTAGAATCCCAGGGGTGTTTAAACTAAATGCTTTGTGTTCGGTAGGAGTAATGGGCTTTTGGTGTTACTACCAATGAGCATTTAAGTCTAAACATTTCTGCATTCCAGGAGAAGTCTGCATTCAGGTAGGAGTTTTCTAGATGCAACTAAATGAATTCAAATCTGTAAACATGGATGTAAGGTCAGCAATTAGGAAGGACCTGCTATAAAGCAATCGGCTCATATTGTGGCACTCTCATCGCCTCATATGTGGCCCATCTAATCTCCCCCTCTATATTGTGGCCCACTTATTTCTCTCATTGTGCCCCTCTATTTATCCTCAAATGTGGCCGCTCTCATTTATCCTGATATGTGGCCCCTCTTATCTCATTTCAAATTGTGCCTCTCACATCTCCCTTATATTGTGGCATCTCATTCTCCTGCATATTGTGGCGCTCCCATCTCCTTCTCATATTATGGCCCTCACATCTATCCTTATATTGTGGCCCCCACACATAATGCCATATTGCAGGCCCCATCTTATGACACATATTGTGGGACCCTGCTCATAATCCCCCATATTGTGGACCCCCCTCGCGTATCCACACTATTTGTGGCTCCTGCTATATCCCCAATATTGTGGGCCTCCTCTTATACCATCATTGTGGGCCTCTCATATTTCCCCGATATGTGTCCCTCGAACATCCCCCCAGTATGTAGGCCCTCCTCATACCCCACAATGTAGATCCATCTTATATCCCCCCATTTGTGGCCCCCCATCTAGATCCCCAAATATTGTGGCCCCTCTCATAACCCCTCATTGTTGTGGTATGCTCATATACCCTTAATGTTGGCCCCTCTCATACGCCCACCCATATCGAGGGCCCCTTCTCATATCCCCCCATGATTGTGTTGCCCCTCTACCCCACTCCATATTGCGGGGCCTCTCATTTCCTCCTCACATGTGGCCTCTCATCTCCTCCTTGTTGCGGCCCTCTATCTCCTCCTCATATTATGGCCCCTTTCATCTATCCTTATATTGTGGCCCCCATGCTTAACGCCATATTGCAGGCCCCCTCTCATAGTCCCCCTATAGTATTGCCTCTCATACACCCATATTGTGGGCACTGCTTCCCAGTATCCCCACCATATTGTGGGCCCCCTATCATACCCACATATTGTGGGCCCCCTCTATATACCCATATGTGGCCCTCTCATATTTCCAATTGTGGGCTCCCTCTAATATCCCACCCATAATGTAGGCCCCTCTCAGTCCCATAATGTAGATCCATCTTATATACCCCCATATTGTGGCCCCCCTCTATATATCCTCCAATATTGTGGGTCCCCTTCTCATACCCCCCATGTTGTGGGCATATGCTCATTACCACCCTATAGTGGGGTGCCCCTCTCATTCCCCTCCATAATGTAGGCCCCCCATTCATACACCCCCCCATATTGCAGGCCCTTTCTACATCCCTCCATATTGTGGGCCCCTCAAATCCCTCCATATTGTGGGTCCCCTATCATATCCCCCCTAATGTGGGTGCCCTCTCATATTCCCCTACAGTGTAGGCCCCTATCAACCACCAATTGTGCACCGCTAATCCCTCCTATGTTGTGGCCACCTATGTCTCTTTCTTGTTTCAAATGAATAAAAAAAAAATAGCACACTTATGCTCACCTATCCCCCTTCCTCACAGCTTCCTCTTTATTTTCCCCTGTAGCTTTGATTCCACCAATGAGGACATCACAGTGTGCAGCTGTTAGCAATCAAGCCTCTCGACATCGACACCGGGGGGGAGCAGTGACAGCGGTGTGGCAGAGTAAAGCTGTTGGGGCCCCCAGTTCTTACATGCCACATGGGGGCTCTCAAACTGATTTACATATATATTTGAATTGATACCACTTGTTGCAGATATAAATTTTACTACCATTGACCTCCCTGATTCTGAAGTACCCAGAATTTTATCTATAGCGCAGTTTTGTTTTATGTCATTTGCTGTTGTGATTCCCCCTTTGTCAGTTATCTTTTTTCTTAAGTTTGGATATGCTTTTTGATATTCTATATGAGTACTGCACAATATGTGTTTTAATTGGAATAAAGCAACGTCCACTAATAAGTCAGAAATAACTGATTGGAGATAGAGTTTATAAGGGGTTGCCACTTTCAAATTTTTGTAGTATGTGGGGGCAGGGCATAGACAATTACCAATATACACTATTGGAGAAGTTAGTCAGCTCACCTGGGTGTTGATTTTGCACCCTTGTGGTATCGATCGAGCACGGACCTCCTATCAGCCTCCTTTGGATTACTGTTACTCAAAAAAACATTATGTAACAGCTCCACGATACAGAAATCCCCTTGCATTTTTTTTAGAAAAACTATTCTTTATTGACAACTTCTTACATACAATTAAAAACCGCATGGAGTCAACACAAGAATCGACAGGTGAGCGCCAGTGTTTTGGGTAGATCTCTACCCCTGCCATGAATAGGGTAGAGCATCTACCCGACGCCGTAGGCGATCACCTGGCGATTCTTGTGATGAATCCAGACGGTTTTAATTGTATGTAAGAAGTGGACAATAAAGAATAGTTTTCTAAACTATTGGGATATTGTGTTTCGAATTTACACTATTCTCCACTTTCTTGAATGTAAAGTAAAGCTTCCTAGTCCAAAAAAAGTGGGGACCTTGTGATCCTGTCTATGAACAATTCTCCTTCAGGACTTAAACTTGTATTATGAATTAATATAAATAAGGTGGTGGAGATATGGTATGCGACACTTAGGATTTACATGACGCACCCTCTCCAGCCCTTTATGGACAGGAAGGGAGCTGAGCTGATGAGGTAGAAGAGCATTCTGAACCAGTGGGTTTTTACATTTCAACACACATCATCAAAACATGAGGAAAGTGGCCAACCCATTTAATTGTTTATTAATCTTATATATATTTAACAAAACTAGAGACAGCAGACATATAAGGCAGGCTGATCTGTGGTTGCACAGTTTGCAACTGTTTGAGTCTACACTAACAGCTTGTTACTGTTTTTGCTATGCTTTTTGTGACCTCATTCCTCTGTACAAAATATTAGACATAGTATATTGATTTAGTGTCTTGCCATGTTTGTCTGATTTATGGTAGTGATTACACTGCTTTATGATGTTGCATGAAACCACAAAAAATTTCATCAGCCCCATTTCTCATCATTCTTTCAACTGGAGCTCATATTAAATGTGCTGGCAACAAAAATAAAGATCTAAAAAGAAGATAACTAGAGATGTGGGGCACATTCACAGCAGTGCGACAGCAGGACAGTTGGTTAATTACATAGCTTCCTAAATCCAAATATTATATTTACCTAATAAGATGCATCTTTTACCTTTGCTTTGTTTTTTAAGAATATATTGTTTTCATTGGACTTCTACACGCAATTGCAATTAGTAGCAGCAAAATATTTTGAATCTAAAAAACATGCTTTGTTCTTTTGTAGTCAAAACAAACTAAACGCAATTCTGAAAATACGTATTACTACTTGTCTACCATGTTTTTATTAATTCTAGTATTATCACTTGTGTAATCCAAATTATTTAAGACAAACATGGTATTCTACAGTAATGATTCTTCCCAACTTATAATTAATAGTTATTTAATTAGAATATTTCTATATGTCATAAACTCCAGCTATATAAAGTACAGAACTTTTATACCAACTTTAACAAAAAAAAAAGTGAAATCTTCTAAAAGTGATATTTTCTAATGTTGTTAAGTGGTTCAGATTTGTGTCAATCTGGTATCAGTTCCTATCAAAAATGTATATATCAAAACAATCTGAAAGCACAACTGTTTTGGTTGCTCATAGTGACCAATCAGAGCTCAACTTTCATTTTATAAACTCCTGTGGGAAAATGAAAGCTAGGCTACGATTTCTTGCCATTAGTAACTAGAACAGTTTTGATTTCAGACACTTTTGATAAATCTACAATAATCTCTATAGTGTCATCGAAATATAAAACAAAAAAATAAATCATCGTGGAGTCTAAAAAGCACTCCTGTGCTTTTCTATGAAAATGTATTCTTGCTTATTTGATCCTATAGCCAGTAGCTTTAGCGGAACAAACTAAATATTGTGGAAAGGTACATTTATTATGTCTGCGACACTAGTTTTCAGCCACCCTAAATCCACTTTTTTGAACTGTATCTGATTTTTTTTCCGTTACGGGGGTGTAAACGACAGTGACAAACTCTGTTTTTCATCATATTGTATAGATCATGTAAAGCATTTGCGGGACGCTGTACGACACACCTAATTGTCTGCTTAATGATTTTAACTGTTTCTTTATAGTTATATCATTTCTAGGAAGGGGGTCAGTGCTTTGAATTTTTAGTTTATTTTATTATACTTTGTTTTTTAAAACTTTTTTTAATTTTGGTGTATTTAGTTACTATTTGTCAAGACTCCTGGGTACTTTAACCCAGGGTGTCTGTCCGATCCTATCATAATCTGCCATACTTGCAGGATTGCAGTATATTGGGCCGGAGTTTTACTACTCTACATTACAATGGCTGATAGCAAAAAAAAACCAATTTTTTTTTGGGGGGTTTTAAGCATGGGTTAACCCCGAAGTAGCTTCGTCTTCACATTGTCGAAGTTCTTTAAGTCACTGTCGGGAAGGGTTACTTCATTGGACAGGTCAGAAAACCTAGAGTTCACCATACGTTTTATACAAACCACCGCCACACAAATTGGCAGCAGGGGGGTTTATGAGTTCCCTAATATATGGCCACTATAAGCAATTGGGTGCCAATGCTTTGAACGGCTTGGGGGAGCCGACCCCCCATTCCTCTTGGCCTCAGATAAATCCAGTAATTTAAAGGAGCCATTCCTTGAGGCACTTCTAATTTGGCCCTACAATCTGCGACCATCTACCGCTCCCCGCCTAAACTGTGCCCACTATACTAAACGTCGATCGAAATTCTGGAAACTACTGACGCTCACTACAATCGTCTATCGCCACTGACTAGTATTATGTAATCCCATTGGACTGCAGCATAATCAACCCCACCTTAAAGTCAACACTGGGTTCTCAAGGGCAATCCATACATTTAGCGACCTTTTTACAGACACATTCCAATCCCATTCCAAGAATTGAAAACTAAGTTCATGCTGTCGGACGCTGATTTCCTTCTTTAATGATGCCCAAATAAAGCATTACTACCCGGGTCCCGTACTGCCTTCTTGTGTCCCCTCTCAAACTACCCTTTAACAAAAGTATTTAGAGGGAAACTGCAAAATTCTGAAGTCCACTAACACGTTATGACGTATAATAAAAAAGGAGCCCGAAAATCCCATGTCACACCTCAATAAAATGAAAAGAATGCCCGGGGACAGACATATACCCAAATAACTGGGTGCCCCTGCATTCTATTGGGGGGCCTCTATACAAAAAAAAGCTCTCAATCATTCTAACAGATGGAGCGGTCCCGGCACTAGAAATCTATACATTGTATCTGGTAAGCTCACACCCTAGGAAATTAGCAAAATATATCCAGGTACTCTGCTCAGGTCAATGGCTTGGAGAGAGTTGTGGGTCCTAACAGGTACTCCCTCCACAGTTTTTTCTTCGGACGTACCCGCCCAACAAATTAGTACCTAGTGGAACATGGTATCTTGCCTTTGACACATTTTGTGGAGTCGTAACTTGGTTCTCATCGAAGACCTCATTAAACCAGATCGGTATGCACTGGTTGGATTACTAACATACCGACTAGAGTCCCGTAAATATATGCGTGAGAACCATAGAAAGAATATCAGGCTAAACTGCGTCTTACATTCTGAGAAATGGGAAAAGCAATTCCCCCCGTGCAATTCCGGGTTTCCGTCCCTCCCCTTTCCCCTTACGACAACATGAAACTACCTTACTGATGGGCAGCACACTGCACAGGTATGAAGACATTGTATCCGACAGAATTGGGACTTCCTCAAAATTTAAAGACATGGTCGGAGGACCCGTGGGTGAGCTGATATCCCTTGTTATACCCCCGATTCAGCAGGGCTTATATCGGCATACATCATTCAATGCTCACATCTCCACTCTGATACAAGCATTGGTTTGAGATTGGCCAGTGAGAGAACCGATGTAGCGGGGTGCTGGGATGCAGTCAAGCGGACTCCAGGGTACAATGCCCAACGGTCTCCCTGCGTTTATTGCAGCAAAACTAAACCAGCCTTTACATTCAGGTATTTGATAACAAAAGAAAACTACCCGTCAGGTGCTAACTCATACACAATTAGTCCACTACTCACCTAAACCAAGATCATGTGGCTGCTTCTCCAGACCCACAGTAAGCTGTGTCCTCTCAGCCTCCTTCCAAGAGAAAACAAAACCAACCCACTCAACTCTGCTTGAGTCCATTTTATCCAGCTACTTAGGCTGTTCCCATCACCTTGTCCAGGTGCTGACACCCACTCAGCACTAAGGCCTTGCCTATAAGCAAACCTATGGGAAACATTACCGCCCATCCCACAGTACCCGCTTCCATTGTCTCACAACCTCCCCCTCTGTTGACCCTGGGGGACGAACACTTTTGGCCATCAGACCGTGTGTAACGTGACAGGGCAAAATCGGATTCCCATGCATTTCCTGCTCGATGTTCCACCGTGAATTTAATTCTGGAGCATTCGGACCACCCTTGTGACCCGGCGTTCCTCTCCTTGGCCTTACTCATCCGGTTGAGGGGAGAGTGATCGGTCACCATGTAAACTGCCGCCTAACCACATAATACCTCAGGGATCCAGAGCCCCATGATTGATCGCCAACACTCCCTCTCAACATACATGTTCTTTTTCAGGAGGTTGAGCTTGCGCTCAGGAATGGACAGGATTTCTCCACCCCTCCACTACTTGGTGACAGGACAGCCCCCCAAGCCCACGTCGAAGCCGTCAGTCCTGCACAATCAAGGTCTGGTGTGAATTAGGGATGATCAATTATCGGTCCCAAATTCACGCACAACGCCTGGCTTAATTCTGAACGCCCCCTCATCCTCTTCACTCCACTTTACATCACACCGCCCTGCTACCCTTAATCAGGATCAGTCGTAGGTGCCCTATTGTCGGCCATAATCGGTGGATAAGATCTGGCGAGTAATTACCACTATGCTCAGAAAAGCCCTCACTTGCTAGTCATGCTCAAGGTCTTGGTCCACTGTCTGGAGTTCGACGTCCTCTACTTTTTTACTTAATGGGGTTTTGTGAGTGACCCCTATCTCCCATACGGTACCCCTCGTGGTAACGGTCCTCTTCCAGACCCAGTGCACACTTTTGGGTGATTGTTCGCTGTCAGCCCTGCTGCCCCTCAGGGCGTCTCCACTGTCTTGTTCTCTTGTTTGGCGAGATGACTCTCCCGTCGTTCTATATACTTAATGTCATGCTAAGTAGGCCGAGGCATAACTCCGGTGAGGGTTTAGTCAGCACAGATCATTAACCGTCTGAAATGTGGCCGGTAGCCCCAGGGTAGCGCCCAAAGGGGCGTACTCACGTACTGAAAACCCATCAGGTGGGTAACAAAGCGGGCTCTTTTGAGAGACCCCTGTCATCAGGGTACCTGCCAATACCCTTTCGGTCGTTCAAGTTGGTGGCGGAAAGACCTAGCCTGTGCTGAAGTCGTTCTAATTGCCAACTCGTCAACCCTGCGCATGTGATAAGTGAAGCACATTTGGACACCTCGTTCAACTTCCCTAAAATCATTGGCAGAACCGTTAGGGAACCAATACAGTGTTTGGGAACTCACCCAATGGACTCTCTCGAATGAGCCAGTTCAACTTTTAGACTCCTCGAATAACCACCCCACAGGTCTAAGCATACTGCCTGGACTTCTCGATAAGGAGCACAAGCCGGGCAATCGCTTACAAGGGACCACCGGTATACAGGTTTTTGTGTCCCGGATGTTGGGGGTGGTCGCGTGTAAAACTTATTGGTGGGGTCAGCTTGATGGTCTGTGAGTCCGTCCGTGAGACGTTTGAGAACACATCCATATTTCGGGAGCACAAACTCCTGTCGCGTCCCTGGTAATCTGGTGTGCTCGCGCGATAGACAGGGACTAGTGAAAGGGTATCCGAGAGTGCAGCCTACATATTTTGTCAGGCCCTGAATGCGCATCGGGACAACATCCTACTCTCGCCGGTGTCAGCCCTATTCTTTTGGTAGAAGAATCACGCATCTCTACTCCCATGAGCGCATCAGGGACTCGTCTTTCCCCAGTATATGCTATTAGAAGTGTTCGCAACTACGGCTGTGGTTATCTGTTCGGTTGGTCACTACCTCCCCGCTGAGAACCCTGGTAGGTTTCCCGTTCGCCCACTAACTCTCCAATGTCTCAGTAAGTGCCGTTGGCCCTTGCCGGTATTTGGCCAAGAGACTTGTCTTCTCCACGGGTGGGCACCCATCATGAACTAAGCACGCTGTCCGCCATGTGGTTAAAGGTCCTGAGTCTGGCCGCCAGATTGCGTAGAACCCTAAACTGCCGGCCTCGGTGTGCCCTTGGTCCATGTGTTCCTTTGTACAAGGGCATTACCGCCGCTATGCGGATCCTGCATAAGGCGAGTACGTGGTTTCCAATCAATTTTAAAATAGTCTCACAGCTTACACGGTGGGGTGTAGGGTCCCTTGCCGCCATCCCCAGGTCCATCCTTGTGTGCGTACATGCCCCTGAGCCCCACCCTTCGGTGGATACTGGCCATAATAACAAAAGCTCACTGGTAGAATCCCCTTGGAGACTGGTAGAATAAACTTCACCTATGGCAAACATCAATAATAGGGTCAACAAAACATCCCAGTCCCTTCCCATCGTTGCTGACCACCCTACTTAATAAGCATCCCCGTTTCAAGGTCTTATTACCTCGTCGACCAGGGCCATCTTCGTCTGGTGGGATTATACACAGATGTGCAATAGAGCTGTTTTAGCACCTGTAGTAACTGTGCACATCTCCCTTCTTACCCTAGACCTGAATGGGGTAACCCTGGTCAGTCAAAGATTTCCTTGGGAGACCTGTGCGTAAAACACCTTGAACAGCTCCCTAGCGAATCAATATTTTTGGTGAGGCACGGGTGGGTTCCCTTTACTTTAATTGCGGGTCGTCCGGAATCGCCTCGTGCATACCGCTAGCGTATCCAGGATAACTAGGATGTAGTGGTGCCCCCTGGAGGATTTTGACTATGGGGCCAACCATATCCATTGCAATCCGTTCAAAGGCACTTCAATGATCGGTAGCGGACCAAAGTACTCCTGAAGTGGGAGACCGGGGCGTAAGTGACACTCAGGGCAGATAGCTCATAAACCTTTACCTCCCCCATCCATGAACCCTTGCCAGAAACATCGTGCAGTATCCTCTCTCGGTCTTCTAGCACCAAGGGGCCCTCCCAGCACATGTTTTTTGTGTGCCAACCGCTAGCACCTCCTAACGGTGAAGATTGCAGGTACTACAAGTTTGCTCAACCTCCTCACCCCGTATCTGGTCGATCCCTGGACAACAGTTCCCCCCAATAATCACCATTGCGGGGTCATATTTTAAAATCACGCCCCTTTTATTTGGAGTACCCCCATTGTCACTTGACATCTCCCGTGCTTTACTACAAGGTAGGGTCCTGTAGCTGTGCATCCCCAAAATTGTCCGAAATCTCAAGGTCCAGCATTTCGGCCACCTCCTCGTTGCCCTCGACTCACCATCTAGGACCTCTAGGGGAGAGAATTCATCACAGGTGTCACCCCTACTGCTGGTGTGTGTACATCGGCCTCAAAGGGTTCAGGGGCCAAGGCCGGACAAACCTGATTTCCTTATCTTCAACAGCACCGGAGGGGGGTCTTTTCGCTCCAGAGGTCCCAAAACACCGGTAATCGCTGCCGATACTAGCCTCATGAAAAAGGTCCCCCACCACCGCCCACTTCATGGTCACAGTCCATAAAAAACAAGGCGTATTAGGTGAATGACAGCAATGTGGGATATTCGCGATGAGTGTCCCCATTTATACACAACACTCGCACACTCCCACTCTACCTCCCACTGTATAGTCCCCAGGATCAACAAAGTTCCCCCGCATCCAGGGTGACCATAACTCACGAACTTCCCTGAGGCTAGCAAGGCTTCCACTGTGTGACCACCGATTGTGCCCAGTCATATACTTTGGGTTCGCACGCCGGTCGGACTGACTCTGCGACTCTTCCGCCAGAAACTGGCCGGGCAACGTGTAACTCGCCGGGTCTGGTTGGCAGTCCCATGGCTCCACTGACAGTGGACCGTTGGCAGCTATATTGGCCCTTTCATGGCACCGCCAGCACTGGATACGGCCTCTGTCACAGCCTCACTGGGTTTTCTTTCTGTGTACCACGCCCCCCAATGACCCCCTCCCACCCTGACATTCTTCCCTTTTCCGCAGTAAGCAGTCTTACCAGCTGGTTGGTGACCCTGTCCGGCACTGCTTCGTTGTGGGAGAGGAAGTAGAAGGTCCTCTGTAGCCGATAGCCTCTCTACCAGGGACCACTCCTCCTCAGCTTTTGTGGGACCGCCTGTTCCAACCCACCGCTGGAGCGAGAGTGGCAGAGAACTGGTGGAACTTTGTCAGGACCCACTTCTCTCTACCATCTGTGCTGGGGTGTCAGCCTCTGTTGTAGCACTTCCGGACAAGATGGATCAGGTCTGCATTTGGAGCGTTTGGGGTATTTTTCTGAGTAAGCCCACTGGGTGGCCCGGCTGGAGCGAACTTGAACGGTGACCACCCAAGACGGCCAGAATCTCCGCCTTTAGCTGGGGTTACTTCCGGGCCTCCGTTTCACTCAGGTCGTATAAGCCTCTGCGACTCGGCCGTTCAGGACGGTGGCCAGGACTCCTTCCCACTGCCAGCGGTAACCCGCTCCTCTCGCTCAGCCTACTCGCTCGAACACGTGATATACGCCTCCACGTCGTCGGTCGTCGCCATTTTTTTTGTAAGGCCTTTTTGTACGCCAGCCCGGGCGGAATGCTGGACAACCGGGGTACCCTGTAGACCAGTAGGGACCCCGCGTAGTGTCGTCGCTTGCGGTGCTGCCATAATGCCAGAAATTCTCCATCATCAGCTGGAACCTGGCTCGGGACTCTCCTGCTGCTGGCGGACCTCTCCTCCTGCAGCGGGAACATGGCCTTGCTGCTTGGCGGTACCCTCTCCTCCTGCGGCTGAGAGCATGGCTTGCTGCGCTGCCGATTAGCCAGGGCCTTCCTGCTGCTTTGGCGCCGATTAGCTCTGGCTCCTCTGCAGTATTTCATAAAGTCCTCCACTTGGTTTATCCTGCACTTTCACCCAGGCCATGCAATTTGTCAGGAGTTAGCAACCCTTCAGGTTGTTGTCTTTTTGACTGCCCTCATCCTCCACCATATGTGAGATTTGGCCCAGTAGATACCGTGGTCTGCGGGTTGCTTGGCATGCAGTTCAAGACGTGACACCATGGTCAGTCCCAAACAGGTCTCCTCCTGCTTTTATTTGCCAGCACACTAAAACACCTTTACATTCAGGTTATTTGACTCAACAAAAAAACCTACCCGTCGGGTGGCTAACTTACACATAGTCCACTAGCTCAACTAAACAAAAGATCATGTGGCTGCTCCAGACCCACAGGCGAGCTGTGTTCCTCGCAGCCTCTTCCACAGAGAGACAACCCACTCCACTCTGCTGATTCAGTTTTATCCATGGCTAATTAGGCTGTTCCCATCACCTGTTTTCCAAGGTTCTGACAAACCACCTCAGCACTAAGGCCTTGCATAGAAGCAAACCTAGGGAACATACCGCCCATCCACAGTTTACCCCTTCAGTGTCTCAACTTATCATAATAATAGGTATTTTCCCTCGCTTGTGAAGAGAAGTGAGTTTAAATACCTCCCTTTCTGTGCCCCCATTGGTGTTTGATGTTGTTTGTGTTTGAACAAAGTGTTATGTTTGACTGACCGTAATCTTTCAGGGTGCATATAATGAATAGAGGGGACTCCCCTCATAAAGAGCATCTAGCAATGGTTCTGCACCAACAATAGACGATTATGTATAGATTTAGCGGAACTATTGTAAAGGAATCCAAATTGACTCATGCATGTTATTTTGTATCCTAATATCAACAGTCATACATGTGGTAATGTTTGATAATTTAATAAAAATGCATTAAAAAAAAATGGTACCTTTCATATAATCACATAGATTTACATCCTATAATGTGAATGATAAAAAACGTGTCATTAATTCGTGTTGATCAAATCTGTGTACGATGGCATAGTATAAACACTTAAAATGAAGTCCTCCCATCGGTGTGGCAATCCCGCCCACGTCTTCCCCCGCCTCCTCATCATAAAGGCCACTTCTCTGGATTACATGTTCGACCCTGCCCTTGCCAGGGGACTACTGCTCCTGCCCCATATGACCCGTGCTGCTTTGGAC
Source organism: Engystomops pustulosus (assembly GCA_019512145.1). NCBI lineage: Eukaryota > Metazoa > Chordata > Amphibia > Anura > Leptodactylidae > Engystomops > Engystomops pustulosus. Next base: position 62,144,395 of record CM033641.1, on the reverse strand, counting down.
TTTAACCGTTTGTGTATATATATATATCATATTGGTAGAAATTCACCATTGAGTCTCTTTCTGTCGTCATCACATTTCCAGAGTCGAGGTGTACACAATTTCCTTTTGCCCGGATACACCATTAAGCCTTCCTGACTAGGGTCAGACAGGAAGTGATTTTTTTCTCATTAAGAGATTCTCCTGCCGTCACTGCAGTGTCCTCATCACACCTACCATCTCATGTCCAAGACAACCATGTACACACATGCACATACGCACACTTCCAGCAATGCAAAGAGATAAATCTACCAGTACGGCAAGATAAGATCTTATATTAAGGGAGAGGAACAGCGGACCTGACTCGGTGTGTAATATCGTTTTGAGAGTTTAGCAAGCTGACAGTGTTTTGTTAAGCTCAGTATATAGCAAGCTGGATTAGTTTGTCATTGTGTGTTTATTACATCTCATGGATTCTCGTCATCTCCAACCTGTCCTCATCTCTCTTTTTGCTATGGTCAGATACACGGAATGCCCAGAAGCTAAATAAAAGTGTAGATAACCAGGACCTGACTGATGTTTGAATTGCTATTCTAATATTGGAAGGTGCTGGACCATTTTTAAAACCTTTCTAACTAAAGCATGGCAAGCCCCTTCCGCTAAGGTTTAAGAATGGAATAGTCCAACCATCCAGTACTTTTACTAGGTGTAACAAAGCAACAAATCAGAGGACCATGCCAATGTTTGACACATAGTGATAACATCACCCATAATCCTCCCCACAGTATTCTTACAGCCAATATACTTCCCCTAGAATATTGCTCCAAAACCAAAAGAATATTTCAACTACTGGAGATTGTAAGCAGGCCTAACTGAAAGAGGTGGCCAGAATATGTTGCCATGCAGCATATTTAGCCATAAGATACATGAGCAGCTGCTCTATCCCTGCTGTAGGTATAAGTTTTTTTAGCGAAACTGCATCTACTTCTACTCTATCAAAGGGAGTTTTGGGTCAAAAGGAGCTAGAATAGATAGGTAATCCCTTCAAATAACCTAACCCCCACATCCAGATGCGCCCTAAGATCTTGTGTCTTTATATACACTGGAATCCACAATATCAACTACTCTTTTCCCTGTATAGAATTGGTAATCAGTTAAACCACTTCATGAGTTGTTGCCCTACAGAGCGCCTTTCTTAGGAGATTTCTCCACACATAAGTACGGTGTACTTTGTGATCTGAAGCATGTGGTTCACTGAAGGCCTTTTGGCATCCCCTACGTACTGTTCGAAGATGATGCCTCCTGTCTCTCTAGCTGTACTATTACGATTTCCCATGGAACCAGAGCATGGCAATGGAGATTAGCTCAGGGGGCAAGGTAAACATCTGGTAGCTGCTAAACAGCGGCAAAGATAGCAATTTTAAATTAGAGAAAATGCTTGTGCGAATTGGGCAAAAGTTTATACACTTTACCGTTGTTACTTTAGACAGGCTTTGATTGGGAACCGCCATATTAGATCTATCTGGCATCGTTTGGTTGCTTTGGACACCGGGACCTACTGAGATTTCATGGCTTCACAGAGATCTGAACAGCATCTTTTTGCATATTCATTGAATTTACAATATATTACCTTGCCTTAGGATGGGAGTATTTTTTGTGATCAGAACTACCTTTGGTTTCAATTACCCTAGGGGGACTATGAATAAAGTAAAAAAATTAAACAAGTTAAAAGAAAAGTAAATAAAAAAACAGGAAAGTTCACCCCCCCTTACCTGAAGACCATAGAAAAATACGTGTACTCCCTCACCGTGACCAACTGTAATAGACTTCTCATGATGGCATAGATGTGGCCCTGCAATTCAATGCATTCAATGCGCCTTAATCTCATGACATGCAGTGTACATTTTTTTCAAGAGCTTTTATGTACTATATATAACACATAAAGTGACATGTGGTATTATAAAGATTTGCTTTTGTGTAAAGTGATAGAACTCATTACCATGATTCAGATGGCCATAAGGTACATCACCGCCCCTAAACATTAAATCCTTTATTTTTTACTTTGTAGACGTCTTCTTACTGCTGATAATTATCTGTTTTCTGTCATCAGATGTTTAAGAAGGCAGGAAATGTCACCACTACAAATTGCATATCTGCTGGATATTCAATTCTCACTCATTCCTGGCTCTAGAGAAACGAAATGCTTGTATGGCTAATCATTTGCTAACAGGTTAAGTGATGGTATTTGATCATCTCACAAAACCAATACCTGTTGTTTTCATCTTATCTTTCCACCGACACAAGCCCACACAGGCTCAGCTTCCCTCCCTCACCCGGAATTACCGATATACTGCGTGTAAGGGCGCCAGGGAATGTAATAAACTATTAAAAATAATTATTCAGAATGCTGATAAATGCATTTTGTAAATCTAGGCTTTTGGAATCTGTCACCAGCTAGAAAAATGAGAAACCATGACGACAGGACGACACCAGTCTTTTTCCGAAACACCTAAGTCTGGGCCGTCTCTACTATTTTTTTTAACAGGGAGCATCTTAGCTCCTTTTTACTATGGCTTTTTTTGGTTTTTGTCTTTTTTCATAACATTGATTAACTAAGAACATGTGCTGGATCCATCAATTTCTTCACACAGCTAAAATGACCTTCCTGAGACAGGTCACTTAAACATGTTATGACTATCTGCTTACAGTTTCTTTGATACTCCCTCTACCTATTGTGACCTCTGATGCCGCTCTCTGATTCTTACATTAGTCCCAGCTGCAATGATCACTGTAAGATGTCTGTAAATGAAGTTTATGGATATCCCTGTTCCCATACAGCAACAAATTTTGAAAATCCAACTGTCCCACTGGACCAAAAAATGGAACTTACCATTAATAAAATAACCAGCTACAATTTGCATACAAATTCAATGTAAGAACAACCTAAAGAACCTCTCCTTGCACGTAACCAGGCGAATGCCTGTATTCATTTCATAATATCATAAGGATTATTTTAAAAAAAACAATTGGCACACATACGGTAGTCGTTTAGAAAAGATGAGTCTGAAACCATATGTTCAGAACTCTCTGAATGAGTCTTGCTGCAGTATTTCTGGGCTAGGGGACCCCCCATGGTTGCATGCTGTGTGTTTGGGCTGTGGCTGAGACATTGACTCTTGTTTCTTCCTGAGCTAGAAGTTTGTAACAGGTGATATTTAGATTGACAAATTGCTGAACTAATCGCAAGCATGGCATTGTCTAGGGTCCCTCCATTTAACTTTCCGTATTTTATGGATCTTCTTTTTCATTTGCACTCAGTCTTGATACTTTGGTTAGCCCCGCTTTTATAATTTACCAACGATTCTTTCACTTGCGGGTTTTCTACCTCGCCCCCGCGTTCTGACCCAATATGTTTGACATTGTGCTTTAGAAGTTTGTCTTGTGTGTTGTAATATTTCTTCATGTGCCTTGTCCACATGGGGACATCATCCAGTGCACATGAGGTTTATGTGCATTTTTTGGCAACTAGACAGGCAAGAGTGGTGGGAAGCTCACACGTTATTCCCCAGAATACAACAACATTGTTAGTTTACAATAGATACACTTCTTTTCTAACAATCACTCCAGAGTGATGATAGATGCTCTTTCAATCTCAAGCTTATTCATTAGAGTATCAAAGTCTTACGTAAGTTGATTTAAACAGTAGCATATGTGTTTTTGTGCTTTGCACTACAAGTTAGATAGGCTTATTCTGAATGTGTAATAGATCGTAAATAGAGCAAACCCATGAGGCTTCAATATGTTGTCTTTCAATAACAGTAGACTCTTTAGTAGCTTTAGTTATTTCTCGGTCTCTCAATCCAATTTTAGAATATATTTATTGAAATTTGGGAGTCACTATACTATACTGCAGCAATATATAGACAATCCGATAGGTTCATACAAAACCTTCAATTTTGAAAATGAAAATGATGCTTTGAACAAAAAGAATACACTACTGTAAGTGTGGTGTAAATGTTCAGGGGTTGGAACGCCTTAGAAGGTTTAAAAGGTTATTGGGTGAACCTAATTGATCAGCCCATGTAATACTACCCTATAAAACTTTCCCCTGAAGATTCCAGGAGCTCAGGAAACAGCAGGTCACCTGATTTCACTGGCAATCACAGCATGGACCTCGCTGTAAGATCCTAGCTAGGCTGGCTACGGACAGATAAAGGGGCTGGACTGTCATTCTTATAATGAATACCCATAGCCGTACCCACTTCTTTTAGTAACAATCCCTATTGTAATCAAACATAAATCCACACACACCTACAGACCAAAAATCGGAATCAAGTACCAAAATGTAATTCTCGCAGTGCCAATCTTTATTCATAAGAAATCACATATTAGCCATTAAAAAAACAACACTTTAAAACCGCAAACAAACAACAAGTTGGTGGGTCAGTCCATTATCCATAGTACACAATAACAGTCATATATACATAACCAACTTGGATCAAACACTATAGATATAGGCAAGCTGACACCAAGACTGTAAAGTCCATGCATGAATCTCACAATGTATATAGAAAGTCCTGTGCCACAAGTTAAATGATCCCCAACCACCACCACAGTGCTGTGGTGGTGGGCTGGGGCTCATTTAAACTTGTGGACAGGATTTCATATACTTTGTGTGTGATTTCCTTGCATGGACTTTACAGTCCTTGTGTCTCTCCAGCTTACCCCTATATCTATAATTGTGTTGATCATTTTGTTATGTCCTATATGAACGGGTTTAATTGTGTACTTATGGATAAGGATGACCACCACCTTGTTGTGGTTGTTTTTGCGGGTTTAATTAACGTTGTTATTTTTAATGCTAATATTTATTTCTTATTCATAAGATTTGCATTTAAATTACAATTTTGGTACTTTGAGTACATTTTTGTCTTGTCTGTTGTGTGTTTGGTATTTATAGACTGTCATTCCTTAGTCTGTCAAACCAATACCCATAAATTGTTTGGGAATGGACGATGCCAAGGACCGATTCGCATGATGCTGTGTTAGCGCGGATAAGGCATTTAGAAAGCAGTGACACGTCCCCTTCCATCCCAGACGTATACAGGAATCTCAGGTAATCTGAACCCTATTGGCCATGCCATCACCCGCGGCAGGTCTAAGAAGTTTTAATGGGTACATTTGTATAGGTGACCATACAATTTCCTAAAGGTGGCTACTCCTAAGACTTAGACTTACGAACTCGAGAGATGAGCGAAAAAACTCATCCGAGACTTCTGCTCGTTCGAGGGCAGTAGCATATACCCCAATGCTCGGTGTCCGGATGAGTATTTTCGCCCGCCTCGGGAAAAATGTCATCGCGCGGCGTGTTAGATTGTTGTAGCGGCTCAGAAGACATAGCCATCACACCCGAGCGGAACTCTGCACTAACACCAGCATCATTCCCGGGTATCTTACCTGTTGTAGCCGTGGTTGGCGTGTACCTGATTAGGTGAACCGGAATATATAGCCCCTGCCCGCGCTCTGGGATCATTCTCGTTGGATCATAGGAAGAGAGCTGCGTGCCTGGTAGTGGAAAGCGTTATTAGAATAGTGTTAAGGCAGGAGGTTATTCTACAGGAAAAACCCACGGCCTTCTTAGGGGCTACAATAGCGTTATATTTTATTTGTTTTTTTTATGTGCTTATGGTGGGCTGTGCTGGCACTAGAGTGCAGCTAGTCCATATTGTGACAAAATTTGCAGGGAGACTTGCAACGTTCTATTTAGTCTCTGTTAGTGACACACATATCCATCTCAAACACTCTTATGTGGGACAATTTATTAGGGTTTGCTTGAATTATAAGCCAGTCTGCCGATTTAATTTTATTTTTTATAAACTAAAGTAACATGTGCACACGCACAAACAATCCGTGTGGGTGCTGATCAGTGTTTGGGGTATGTTGCACATGCACTCTCTAGCCTGCCGCTGCTGCCGCCTGCCTCTATGTAATGTGCCTGGACTATGGTTTTTTCATCGCCATGCTGTTGCCCATAATTTTGCATATGGTGCGGCCCTCAAGGCAGCCATGCATGCGGCTCCTGCGTTTTTTCCTGTCTTTTCGGTGGTGTTCTCCATCATTTTCGAGGTTTTCCAGGTTTTGGCCACGCTCTTCCCTGTGCAGACCCTTGGTCCCCTGAAAAATGCTCGAGTCTCCCTTGATTCAAATGGGGGGTTCGGTATCTCGAAGCCACTTGAGCATCGGAAAAAGTTGACTGCGACTAACAAGCATCGAGCATTTAGTGCTCGTCATCTTCTACTCTAAGACCTAGTGCAAAATCTTAGGTTCTCTCACCCAAGGTGGCAAAGTGGATTACACAATGTGCACACAGCAACATTACAACTTTCATAAAAATATCCTGACCCGTCAAAGCATTTGTTTTCACATGGTGAGAAGCAAAAAAAGCACGGAAAAATAAGTATGTTTACTGACATTTAACAAGTAAAGATTCTACACCTCATCTAATGAAGCAAAAGTGTCAGCCTGTTAATATCCTGCTATATTATCTGATGTTCTAAAAGAAGCTTTCTCAATTTCATATAAATGTAGACACTAGTTTATTATAAGACACCAGTCGGGGAGACACACTCAGCAAAGCATTGGCCATGATCTCCAAAGATATTGTAGTTGTGGAATTACCAGACCAGAACCCACACACTACCAAAATATTCCCCATAGAGCTAACATGAACACTGAGATACACTGCAGACTTGAGTGAGTAAACAAGAGCATTAGGTCACTTGTGTGCTTACAGGTCGTAAGTTAAAGTGATTTTCCTGCAAGTTATTTCTGAACAAAATTTAGTTCAGTGAGTAAATATTCTCCTTGATATACTAAAATGCATAAAATATTCATACAATTTTATACAGTATTCTGTTTGTCTGAGACAAACAATGATTTGTTCTGTGAAGCAAAAGCATTTTCATTCTGAAATGAAAAAAAGAGGAAAAAGACAAATGGCAAAAACAGTATCATAGCAGAATGTGTATATAAAATAACAATTTTTTGTGTTCAACTGTAATTTCTTATATATTCTCTTTACAGCATACAAGGATAAACATATAGATGATGAAAAATCTTCGAGGTTTGATGCTCTTGAGCATAGCGTACTCGAACTGCCGTTGCTCGGAGAATCATTCGCCCCTCGAGAAAAATGCAGCTTCCCGCCGTTTTGCTTTTTGGCGGCCAAAACAACCAATCACAAGCCAGGAGACTCTGCACTCCACCCAGCATGACTGTAACCCTACCGTCATGCAGGGTGGCTGCGCCAGATCATGTGACCCTGGATAATAGCTTACCGCTGCCAGACGCGCCTGCTGATCAGTCTGTTGTCCTGATGCCGCTATGGGATCACTGCTGCTAGGCTGCATGGAAGCGTTAGGCTGTTTCTATTAGAAAGTGTTAGGTCAGGATGATTCTCACAAAACAACAGCCCTTCTAGGCTACAATACTTTATACCTTTTTTGTTTCTTTTATTTGCAGCTATACCTAAGTGTGAGAGAATTTGCACTGGGGACTTGGCTACCCTCCCGTTGTAGTTGTCGGCTTTAGTGTACGCACATAATCCACCTCAAACCCAAAGTGGGGAAATTTATAGGGGTTGATTCATTAGGCAGTCCTGCCAATTTACTTTTATTTTACGTTATTTTTTCATAACTCAGGCATCTCAGCTGGCATAGCAGTGTGCTTTCATACTTGGCTAAATAGCCATGAGGAATCCAACGGCTTACTTAGGCGACAACGCACCCACTACTTAAATACCTGTGCAAGCCTTTTTCCCATTGAATAATGGCCACAGTCTGGAAAAAGTCTGCCTGGGACAATGAAGCTGTTACAATTATAGCTAATCCGTGGTTGAAGGATGATAAAGTGAGAAAGTAACCCATGACAATATTAATAGTAACAGTGGACTACTCTGTATATACTGGATATACTGTGTTTTTTATTAATTTTGTCCATAATTAGGAAAAAATGACTGCTTTCACCACTCCTGACTATGGATTGTGTATGATATTACAACTCAGCTTCACGTAAGTGAATAGGGATACTGTAACTCCATACAAATTTATGGATATAGATAAGTAGGGGCTTAGAAGGCAGCCATGTTTTTCTGATCCTGTAAGATCAGTTTTAAATAGAAATACATACAGTATAAAATTTTTACGAATGAGAGTGAGATGTTCTGAAATGTTATCTTTAATACACAAATAAAGAACCATATTCCAAATGTTTTCAGAAGCCATGAAGAAAAGCAATTTTCTCATTGAACCACACTATTAGTCATATCGCAGAATAGAAATAACCTGTCAGTTTAGTTAACCTGTCATTTGTCTGCATTTTCATTGTCCTAAATGACATAAAACATAGATACTTTAGGCCATAATGTGGACAGTTCATAGCTCCAATTTCTTGCTAAAGCTTTTAGAATATTTGCTTATATATAATCTAAAGAAGAACGGCCTTAATGGAATGTTTAGTTTTCACTAAATAGTTTTTACAAGTACATTTTTTTTTCAAGATATGCCAAAGATCTATATTTGCCCTGTTTTAAAAAAACTATACAACGAGCAGTTTCCTTTTACAAATTCATATAGATGCCACTGCTGCATAACAAAAACCAGAAGACACTTTTATATATACCCCCATGCTGGGGCGCATAACACAACATATTACTAGAAGGTTCCGGAGATTGCGTGCCTGGAATAGTTTGTCACTATATCATGCACAGTGCCCCACAGTTAATTGCCCAACAGGGATACCGCGACACTAGTTTTCAGCCACCCTAAATCCACTTTTTTGAACTGTATCCTTGTTGGGCCAAATTAACTGTGGGGCACTGATGCAGACTATAGCTGACAACTATTCCAGGCACGCAATCTCCGGAACCTTCTAGTAATTATGTTGTGTTATGCGCCAGCATGGGGGGTATTAATATAAAAGTGTTCTTCTGGTTTTGTTATGCAAGGCAGTGGCATCTATATGAATTTGTAAAAGGAAACTGCTCGTGTATAGTTTTTTCTTAAAAACAGGGTCAAAATATAGATCTTATGCTATGATCTTGAAAAACAAAAAATGTACTTGTAAAAACTATTTAGTGAAAACTAAACATTCCCATTAAGGCCTTCTTCTTTTAGATTTATATAAAAGCAACTATTCTAAAAAGCTTTAGCAAGAAATTGGAGCTATGAACTGTCCACATTTATGGCATAAAAGTATCTATGTTTTAGTGTCATTTAGGACAATAGAAATGGCAGACAAATGACAGGTTTAACTAAACTGACAAGGTTATTTTCTATTCTGCGATATGACTAATAGTTGTGGTTCACTATGAGAAAATTGCTTTTCTTTCATGGCTTCTGAAACATTTTGAATATGGTTCTTTATTGTGTATTAAAGATAACATTTCAGAACATTCACTCTCATTCTGTAAAATATTTATACTGTATGTATTTCTATTTAAATTGATCTTACAGGATCAGAAAAACATGGCTGCCTTCTAAGCACCACTATATCTAGTCATTTTTTCCTAATTATGGACAAAATTAATAAAAAAACACATTCTATCCAGTATATACAGAGTAGTCCACTGTTACTATTAATATTGTCATGGGTTACTTCTTCTCACTTTATTCACTCCCTTCAACCACAGATTAGCTATAATTGTAACAGCTTCATTGTCCCCAGGCAGACTTTTTTCAGACTGTGCCCTTTATTCAATGGGAAAAAGGCTTGCACAGGTATTTAAGTAGTGGGTGTGTTGCATTGTGTCGCACGCAACCATTTTTTAGCGCAGATGCGCTGGCTTCCATGCAACACAAATTAGGGGGGGTGCCGTCGGACAATCTGACTGATTCGGACTGAGCGCGGGATTTAACTTTCAAATTGTGTCGCAAGCCATAGCCCTAACATGCACCACTATAAGATGGTGAACTCTGTCGGACCTGAGCGGAGAAGCAAGTCTTTCATGATATCGGGCACACAGTCTTAGCACAGTGCATTGGTGCCGGACAATATACTTTCTGTGAACTCCGGGGTAAATAAATGTGCCCCATTGTGTCCTTAAAATAGTGTAGCTCCAATGCCCTTATATTCACAGACACAGTGCACCCATTACCGTGAAATGAAAGTAGCCAACAGCTATTCCAAACATTCAAGTATATATGTATATATATCATATATCTTATTATGATAAAACCAGGTCACACAGAAAGAACCATAATACCTACAGATTTTGGTTTGCAGCCTTGTTCATTGTCTACCTTAACAGCTACTGGTGGAAATAGTTTCCTAATGGATAGCCCAACTTTAGCTCCTACCTTCCAGGAATAGACCTTACAGGCACCAACAGAGAATCACTATTCATTGTTAGTTAAGATTTTGACAAGTATCTGATTTATATGACACTGTACAACACTGGAATACATGTTATGTTGTTTTTTGATAAAACTAATAAAAATTATTTAAAAAAAAAAAAAAAGATTTTGACAAGTCTTTGTAAACAAGACAATAACAATTTAAAGTAGATAAGTAAATATAAAGAATCATATTAATACTGTTTATAAGAAATTAGGATTTTGGTGTCTTTACATTGCTTGTACCATGTTTATCCTTTATATGCTGTAAAGAGAAGATATAAGAAATTACAGTTGAACACAAAAAATAGTTTATTTTATATACACATTCTGCTATGATACTTTTTGCCACTTTTGCCTAACGCTTTCCCTGACCAGCAGCAGCTCTCTCCCTAGCGGCATCCAGACACAGAATGATCCGAGCAGCGCGGGCAGCGGCTATCTATCCCAGGGTCACCTGATCTGGCCAGCCAACCACTGCTATCGACGTGTAAGGGTACCACGTCATGCTGGGTGGAGTGCAGAGTCTCCTGGCTTGTGATTGGCTCTGTTTCTGGCCGCCAAAAAGCAAAACGGCGGGAGCTGCCATTTTCTCGAGCGGGCGAAGTATTCGTCCGAGCAACGAGCAGTTTCGAGTACGCTAATGCTCGAACGAGCATCAACCTCGGACGAGTATGTTCGCTCATCTCTAATGTTTATCCTTTGTATGCTGTAAAGAGAATATATAAGAAATTACAGTTGAACACAAAAAATTGTTTATTTTATATACACATTCTGCTATGATACTTTTTGCCACTTTTGAAAATGAATATTTTAATTCTCCCACCGTTTTTTTTCAAAACATTACAACTAATTAATTAAGTTTGACGGAGAGTTAAGGGTTCCTGGGGAAAAGAGAGGCTCAGTTGCTTTTTATAGTGGTAATGCTCTAGTTTTCCAGCCGTACAGACACATTGCCACAAGGCAGGACAATCATAATTAACAAAACACTGCCCTTGATTGTAATCTGTACCACAAAGGAATAAGTGAAAGCCTCGGGTGCTACATAAGACGCGTTTTATTTTTCCCAAAGATTAGTCTACTTTAATTATAATGGTTTCCACGAGTTACAGGTGAAGAAATGCTTAAACGAAACAGACATCCGATGAGAGGATTGAACTTTTGCAGAAGACAAGAGGTGTATCCTATGAGCCCATTGCAAAAAGATTATTCCCTAGCCAAGACACAATTGTGATAATACTACTGTTGTGACAAAAAAGGGAACAGACTTAAAAGAAAGAAGAGCTAAGGTCTCTTTGTACACTGTCAAATGATGAAATATTATTTTGCATTTATTTCCACTTTTGTAATGAACTATAGAAAAAAAACCTTTTTTCTTCTACCTTATTTTGAACAAAAGACATGAAACTTTCAGGGCTAAAGAAGAATAACAGTTTACCGCAATAGCGAGTCCTGTGTGGTAAGTGTTGTCCATGGGCAAACCAATAGATTTTAGTGTAAGTCGGCCTTTAAAAATAATTTCACGTTTACACGTGAAAGAGATGGCCTTGATTTTTTAAAAATATGAGCGACAAGTTACATTGCACAGCAGCTTTACCTTTTTGTTGCAAACAGAATTAAGAAGACTCCATCTTTCCCTAGACTCTCAGCAGGGGCCTACCAGGTGGCATAAATCCCTTCAGATACTGATAGCATCATCAGACATATAAATGTTATTTACATGGACAATGCTTTGAATAAGTCATCATTTTGCAATGTGAAGAAACACAATTTATGACAGAACATGATGAAAAATTACTAGGAACTTATTTGATTACGGTTTGCAGAACAAAAATCATTAGGACCAAGATGTCATAAGAATTTCATTTATGGTATAATAGGGTAGCACGGTGGCTGAGGGGTAGCACTTATGCTTTGCAGCGCGGAAGTCTGTCCACCCAGGTCAACATCGACAAAGAGGTTGTAGTTCTTTCTGTGTTGCGTGGGGTCCTAGCCGTACTCCGTTTTCCTCCCGCACTACAAACATACTGGTAGTCTGTAGGGGATTGTGAGCACCCATGGGGCAGAGATTCAATTTGCATGCTTGCGATGCGTAATATGTGTGCGAGTTAATAAATAAAGAATATTATTACTAAAATGTTAAATTGCTAGGTTGATACACTTAAATGTAAGCTACATCATGTTAGGGTGATTTAGTGCTGAGTGGAACAGTATAAATATTGAAAAGCCAAACCAGAATTTGAAAACTTTGTGAAGTTTTGCGATATTAAACCTGGACACCCCAACTATTAAAAACACCCACGACCATGATAGCAGCAATCATGTGGGATAAATGCTTTAATTCCATCACCAAAGTTGCCAGAGGGCAATTAAATCACCTTGGATATGAACCCTATTTTGAGGAGGGTCGTTGATATGATGATATCATTCCCGCCACCCAACTGATCGCAGGAGTACTGGGCGGCGGGGGGGTTGTGCGAATTGAAAATTGAACCTTGGTTGCAACAATTCTCATCCACTCAACAATTTTGGGCAATTCCAAACAGAAGGAGACAAACAACTAAAAGCGACCCAAACCTTTAAACAAATACGGGGATCAAGTAGGCCAAGTGATACAGGATAAAAACACTATTTGATGATGATATGACTTCCCTTCTGTATTTTATTGCAGTTGTCATCTTTTTATGGGACTTTTAAGTTCTGCCTTGTCTCTGTGAGGCCTCTATATAACAGATACCTTCTGTGAGGGCCCTCCTCCCCCCTCCCCACGTTTCAGTAACCGATTACCATGTTCCTTCTCCAAGCTTAACCAACCAATCATTCTACCCCACACTTAAGCTCTTTCCATCTTGAGTGGACACATTGAACCACTCCATTGACCCATTTCACATTATTCTTTGCATGTTAATAGTGACGGAAAAAATGAGAAAAAAAGGCAAAAAAAAACAGTTTCACCCTTTTCATACAGACTTTGTTTTAATTGCTTTCAATGTGCAGCCAGGGCTACATCCTCTTTATTATTTTGGTTTTTTTTTTGGGATGGTAAGTCATCATGGACATATTGATACCTTGTAGTAACTTTATTTAAACAAATATATGGTTTGTTCTTCTACACTCAGCTCTCCATGAGGTCATCTGTCACACTCTCCTGTGCTTCGTCATTAAACGTCTTCTGCCAGTCTCTTGTTCACTCACCTCACTGTTTGGCTCTCTGGAATTCATTCTCCCTGTCTCCGTCATTCACACACTCCCTATCTGGTTCTTGTCACTCACAATTTCCTGTGTGCGGTCACTACTCTCCAGTCGTCTCTCTGTCACCTCACTCTCATTGTATGTTCTCTTCACTACTCTCTCTGACTGTCGCCACTCACTCTGTCTGTCTCCTCTGTCACTAATATCCCAGACTGGTCTTTATGCACTCACTTTACGGAGTCATTCAATCTCCCAGACTATCTCTCTGTCACGAACTCTCCCTCCGTGTCTTCTGTCTCTACTCCAATGTTACATTTTACATGTATTTGTGGGGAAAACTGTATGTTTTCTAAACAATTTTAGAAATAAACACTCAGAATCAGAAAAGCACGAGATAGATCCACAACCAGACCTTGGCACTAGCTGTCAGAATAGGAGAGTGATGGCGATCCTACCCTCCCATCACGTTGCAAACTAGGGATGTGCCGGCAGCGATAAATGCCATCGCGATAAGGGCAATCCCAGATATGTAGCAGACTAGCAAAACTTGAGAACCCTGCAAGTTACGGGCGCATTCCACCAGAGTCTGGTTTTTCAATACAAGTTTTGATGTCCAAACAAGGAAGTGGAGTGAAAAAAAGCGTAGCAACTGCTCACACTATATGTTCTCAACCCTTATGCATACACACCAGGCTATAGGCATCAAAATTGCTGTAGTGAAACTTAAATGTGGGCGAATGACCTTTAGAGAACTTGCTTACTCGCTATTATAGGCACACAGGAAAGAATAGAAAAGTCTATCAGTCTAAAATCACAATATAAACAAGGTACGGAAATCAGCCATACAAAACATGGTGAATGGTTTCAAAGTCCGCAACAAAACAATCAATAGAACTACCAGACCTAAAGAGCAGCAGCATGCACTGAGACACTAGTAACTAAAGCAAATTAAGCAAGGGACTATTTTTTATTTTAGAACTGTTTGGACCTTATATCTCATTTGGCATTCAGGATCAGAGATTTCCAGCAGGTTTATGTTTTTATTATCGTATTTATTTGTGTCTGTAGGCAAAAGAGTGGATGATTTAATATGAAAAAAGAGACATATTTTTCATTAGTGTTTTCAATCCCCTAGGGTTCAATCCAAAATATTGTGCTATGGGATGGTGTAAACGACATTCTATAAGTGAGTTTATTGAGATACACCTTGTGATGTCATGGCAGAGGTTGTTGCAGTAGTCGAACAGGTAAACACTTCTGGTCCTGGAAATATACCAAATATAAATATGATGTGTATACGATATGATATAGTATATATATATATATATAGATATATATTAATATAGAAAAGCTATATAAGACAGTACATCCTGTAGAGTGTGGTTACAATAAGTACCTGTGTTAGAGATAAAGACACGCTTTTTTTTTATATTTTTCAAACAATCGGCAGGCCTTTAGTAAGTTACCCTATCCTCAATGTTCCTGCCCATTTTAATAACTCTTCCCAAAAAATAGGATTTGCTCGAATCTACCAAGATACACCTCTGTACTCGAGCCGATGACTTCCATGGGCGTTTTAGCTAAATTTTTTCCCATCCATTTCTTCAGCGTTAGGATACTAAGAAAAAGTCGTAGGAGCCAGATCGGGTGAATACGTGGGGTGCATTGGCAGGCAAATTCATAAGCCCAATTTCATCGCAGTTGGTGGTGAACAACTAAACCGGATGACATGTGCTGGTGCGGGGGTGGCTCATTTGTAAGGTCTCGTCCACCAAAACTCACTCCGTGAGTGAGTCCCTGGTGTATCAATTCTTCCTTATTTCTAAAAAATCCCTATGTGGGATGACTGACGCCTTTTGCATCCAAAAAATTAGTCGCCATGACACTTCTCTGACTCGATGGACAATCTTCGCGCGCTCTTTGGAGCAGATCACCAGGACGAAATTCCATTGTTTTGATGTTGCTTAGTTTCTGGTGTGTAATGGTGAATTTACAGGTTCATCAACTGGTGCAACTGCAGATGCAAGAAACTCTTTCGGATCTCACTTAAATTGCTCAAACACACGTTATTTAAGTAACAGCCCGCACTCACATTGTTGTCCGCTCGTGAGGCAATCGTGCACAGGCACCGCATCGGGGCCTTATCAGTCAAAATTAGTTGCAGTTCTCGGTCAGACAGCACTCATAGGCTTCTTTCTTTTTTGACACCCTTTCTTTGTGAGATCATGAAGTATCATCATTAGTTGGGAGCTTTTTGAATGATTCCCTCAGTAAACCACGTCTGCGCATCCTGTGTCATCTTGCTTCTCATCAAAATAGCGGACTGTTCGGTGGTTCATAGATGGCAAAGAAGGTCAAAAAGAGTGCATCCAACTTTGCTTTACTCTCGCCTGCACATATTTATTCCTAATTCAAAAACAAACTATCAATTACAAGAAACGTACTGCTCTTTTCTCATTTAGAGAAAATCACGACGAAACACATCTTACTTCAAATGTTTGCCAAAAGAAGCCTTATAAATCAGTCTTGCGCATTGGTTTGTCGCAGTGCGGTGGATAAATGGCAGCACATGAGAGATTAATAACACCAACTTCCGCACCAAGAAGCGCCTCAGGTCATAACCACGGGTCCAACAACTACGTAGGAGATATATTATATATATATGATACATGATATGAGTAAGAGTATTAAGCAAGAGAGATCAATCACATATGGATATACATATGTTCAGTATATTTCAGAGACTGACGTGATCTCGTTGCAAGAGTTATTTGGATAAGAATATCTAACAATCAATTGCTTTTGCGTATATCTGGCACTTCCATTTATATAACGTGCAGCTAATATCACAGTGGGGGTATATATAGTATATATATATAATATTACAGGCGGCCGCTCCTCTTGACTTAGAACCACTTGCGCACTTAATACAACCCCCTAGTTACAAACGGACTCTAGATATTGGTAATTTATTGTCCTTTATCCATAGCCTACAATAATCAGCTGTAAGGCAGTTATCACAGGTGTTCTGTAAGTGACTTTAGTGTAATAATTGATCTTATTACAACCTAACATTTTTAAAATACAATTGTCACAGAGACCATAAAAAGTTCTTGGGTGGATTACAATGATAAAATATACAGTTCCGACGTTACACACAAATTCAACTTAAGTAAGCTAAACCTATAACAGACCTATCGTGTATGTGACCCGGGGGACTGCTGTATACATAACACATAATTAGATAACTAAACACTTTTCAGTTCAGCAGAATTGTTATATAATACTCACATTGCAACCTCGCGTGAAGCGGATGAACGCAATAACTAACCTGTATAATTTATGATACTACCAGTGGGGTGATAATATAAGCCAGTCCAGCTAATTAAATGGAATAACTTTATGATGTGCAATGTTACTGTTTCTCCATCACAGCTCATTAGATGTATTCAATATGAGAGTCTCTATATATGACTATGCGTTTGTTGCAGTTCTTTCAATCGGAGCGAATGCTTCTAAAAAAGTTAAGTGATTATAATAAGTCAATTAAAATGCATGGCAACAACCTATTTTTAGAAAAGAGTATCTGCTTTTATATGATGGTTCCTTGTGCTGATGCTAAATATGAAGCTTGTCAAAAAGCAGTTCACCATAATTATACCCATGTTGAATAGTGTCTACACCTAAGACTTTCCTTACATAACAAATGTTCAGCTGTTAATAACTTTCCACTGCTTAATATTTTCACATGGATATAACACATGAGTGTGCTACATGCCTGGGTTACATCTAAACATGGCTGCAGCCATAACAGGCTAAATTCACAACTGCTATAATTCTAAAGGTACTCGAAAAATCATTGTGACAAGAAGATGAAGTAAAGCTTTTTGAGCAGAATACTTAATCTAAAGCAATACATGCTCTGGGTAATTCTTGGGGTGTTCACATTTCAGCAAAGTTAAGTGATGTATTGTTTGATAAGGAAAGTTATAGCAATTTTTCCATGACAGCTTTTCTGTATCAATTCCTCACGAGTTATGTAGATACTGCTGCTTGCTTCGCTGTCAAATCATAAGCAGTTCTAAGTTTACTTCAGTGGCATAGAAACTGTCCTATGATGATGTGATGGGCAATCGCAGGTACAGAAGCTCCACAGTATTAGTCACACAACATCCGTATTACATGTATCTGCATGTCCATCCACATCTCCATGGACCTGATTTGTCCATCACGGAAGTAAACATAGAAGTCTTTTATAGATTACAGCAAGGAGGAGTTCTAGAAAACCATTAGGAATTGGGATAGCGATACAGAGTTTATTGGAAATTTGTAAACTTTTCATTACATAATAAACATCAATATTAATTGAAAGGTGGCCCTAACCCTTTAAGGGTTCTCTGGGGCTAAATTGTCTCAATACAAAGATTGTTGGTTATACGCCAATAATCCAACATTTCCATAATCTTATCAGCTATCTGATACTGAGATAGAAGCAGACGTCTCCATCTTAAATCTAAAATTCAATTTGATAATAGGTAGACGAAAGCGTTCTAACAGTATGTCGCCATAAATGATGAAAAGCTTATTTCTCAGTTACTTCTGGCAATTTTAAAAAAGCGTTATAAATAGAAAAGGAGAGGTTTCTGTGGACTTAACTAACCGACAGTTACTTGATAGGAATCTCCTACAAAACTTCAATCTGTAGTAAAATATGAGTATTAAATGGGTAATATATAACCTTCTAGTTTCGGTGTGCTGAACAAAGATTTAAAACAATTTGGACACAGAATATTAAAAGAGAACACACATTTTCTGTTAATAAAGTACATTATAGGGTTAAATATTATTTTTAATCTTGAAATAGTAAAAATTGCCTTTACTCTTGAATAAATCATTGAAACTGTATCAATAGCAGATACCTGGCCCCCCTCCTATGTGTTGGGCCTAAGTTAGGTCCATGGTCCTTTGAAGATAGTTATTAGGATGTTGCCTTGTAACAATGTAATTGTCCTTCAAGAGACCCCTCTCCTCTTTTAGAATGTATGACAGTATTCTATTAACTTTTAAAAAAGCATGTTTCCATTTTAAGAGCATTTCCTTGATCCGAGGTATAAGTTGACTTTACGGATGAACTGACAGACTGCACTGGTGGGTAAGTAGGGTGTATTATTTGTCATATCCTATAAAATAGAAGCCTTGATACTCATACAGTGAATTGAGTCTTCTGTCCCTTACACATACATTTTTTCGTATTGATTTGTGGAGCAGGGTGTGGTAATGTAATTGAGGTGGGACCTGCTTAAAGTGTTATTTGTTTGATTGTGCTAATATATTCAGAAAAAAAAAATTGATAGAGACAATTAGTCAGACCTATGACCAAGGGTCTATGATGAAACCAAAATAAAAATAAAACTATGTCATTCTGGGGATAAACTTCACTTTGGCACATACGGCAATGTCAAAAGTAAATGAGTGCCTTATGGGTGGAGCACAGATTAGAATGTTGGTATTGGAACGCTAATCCATTATGTAGACCTATGCTATAAAGTACCACGAGAAAAAACACCTCAGACTAAGCCATTGTAGAAAACATACGCTATCAAAGAATATTTCATGGGGGTATAGTAGACATTTTTGGCCCCCAATGATTTATTTTCAGAAATTGTGATTTTTTCTCAAATTTAATTTCACTAGTTGTACCAGGATAACTTACTTAACGTTTTAGAAGAACAAATTGGGCATCTACATTTGTCAGCAAAGTTTTTACAAGTGAAATATGCCAAAATGGACAAAAATTTTCCCAATTCCCCCATCAATGGTGGAAATTTATCAAAACCTTTTTCTGTTTAAATTGTAAGTTACATTTTTACCAGAAATATCGTATAATTGGGTTGAACATGTCCTCTTTTTGTCATGGAAAAAAGTTTTTTTAAACACTTTGAAAGTTACAGCATTCCAAATTATTTTCACACTAGTCAATGACGGTTAAAAGGGAAAATGGGGGTTTAAGGGGCTTAAAGTTAGCTTTTTAAAAATTTTTGAAATGCAGTGGATGTCCAATTACAAGTATGCATCATGGTTGGTAGAAAAGTAAATCTTCTGATCTGGGTCTCATGATAAAAAGAGTTTTTCCTTCCACATGCAGAGATGAAAACCATAGTAGTATATACAGCTTGATTTATTGATGCGACCACATGGAGAATAAAAAACAAGCATTTCTAAATATTCCAATATATTACCGATAGTTTATATTATTTCCCATAAGTACCAAAACTTTTTTTACAATTCATAGTGTCGATGGCATTTTCAAGCAACTGCATTATTTATAAAAAAAAAAAAATCTAACACCTCCAGCAATGAGATTGGCAAATTGATATATTCCTGCCATTTCAGAACCCCAGCAAATTGTTTCACTTATCTTACAAAGCAAAATCATGATTCAGATGTATTCCTCAGTTGTGCACAGCATCTATCATAAAAATGGAAATTATTAGAATAGCTGGTGTTCTAGAAAAATGCTTTGAAATATAGAGGCAATTGGTACGGTAGCAATTGCACAATGAGATGTAATGAAGAAGAACTTAGAGAAGAGGTAGATAAAGCAAAGCTGGAGATAGATATGAGTAAGATACAAGACACAAAAGAGGATAGATACAAGAGGAGTAAAAGAGAAGAGAAAGATACAAGAGATAGGCATGAGTTGATTAAGAGGTTGTAGATGGATGGGTTGTAATTTATATATTTGGTAGACTGCGTGAAGGCACAATTACGTGGGTATCTGCAGAGCCTGGGATAAAATGGATTAATCCCTTAACGCTCTGCACCGTACATGTATAGTGGGGATTGTTTGAAGAGGGCTCACGGGTAGAGTTTACTGCATATATACAGCAAACACTCACTGCTAATACCTGCGGTCGTGCTTAAGTATATATACAGTGTATTGCAGTATATGATAGGACAATAAGGCCATCCCTCAGGCCACTAGAGGGTATAAAAATATAAAAGAAAAATTTAAAAAAAACCTAAAATTCAACATCACCCCCTTAAAACACAAACTATTGGTATTGCCTATCAAAGTATAAAAACGGTTATCCGGTGGTGAACCTCATAAAGGATAATAGTTGCCCAATACAGTTGGCTTAAACCCCATTTCTTTACGTAAAAAAGAAAAAAAAGTGATGCAAGCGTCTGGACCTAGAATCTTCAAATTGTACGATTCAGATATTCAAATCTTCTCAGATCTTGCTCAAGGACCATCAGAGGCGTAGATCACTCAAGCACTACTGAGGTGTTACAGGAACAGATGTCAAATATCGGTGAGGCATTTCCTTTCAGCTGATTCTTCAACACCAAAATAGGTCACATGGTTTTGCAAATTTTAAAAGGAGAATCTTACTACTAACGCTGGACCTAATTACAAGGGATCATCTCAACCTCGACAATAATGTGTGGACTCGGACCCCACCTCTCAACCTTATGGCGCACATGGGCAAGAAAAAGAAGTGAAGAATACATGGGTTGAAGGGTTAATGTAATTTTTCTGTTCTTTTCATTCCGTAGGTGCTTGCCGTCACTAATGGCTAAAACACTGCAGCATCTCCTTGCATAAATATACTGGAAATGTTGATTATATTACCTAACCTTTATATAACCACCGTTATAGGTGGTAATGGTGTTATTATACGTACTGTATTATAGTTTTATGTTTGGCTAATATATAATGTTTTCCGTTCGGCCTAAGATTCAGCCGCTGGGCCTCAAGGGCTGTATGGCTCTCTCTCGAGATGTCATAAGGGATTTGCAGCCTTAAGCAGGTTCTGGGGCTGTGGACTCCCTGACCTTGAGGAACTCCAGATTGTTTATTCGGGCTGTAATGTTGCCACCAGGCATATTTGAAAGTCAAGTGAATTTTTATTGTCTTTCCCTCTCCCTTTTCCTCCCCTTCTGACCTTACCTCCTACCCAAGATAGAGGGTCCCTGAGAGAGCCTTATCCACATTGGAAAGGTTATGGCAAGACTCTTTCACCGTTATCACCAAACTCAGGGGATTAAGCACCGGCTAAGAGGAAAATGATTTCAAATCTTATAAAGCTCTGAAGGGCAGATATGTATTTTTACAGGAATTGCATTTTTCTAGATCATCAGGTCCGAAATGTGGCAGCACTAACTTCCCTTTTGTTTTAGCATGGCCAAAGATAAAAAGAGGAGGTGGGCATCTTCATGTGAAAAATGTGCTGTTTATCCCACCGTATTACACATAGCGACTCAGAAGGTCGTTTTATTTGGTGTGCAGGTTACCATTAATGAACAGGGGGGTTTCCTTTCTTCTTTATGCCGCCAATGTGGGTCAGGTGTGGTTCTTCTGTGGTATGTGTCAAAAGCTATCGGCTCACCTACAAGGGGCGTGTTGTGAGAGCGACTCTATTTAGCTTGGCCACCTTCTTCATTCCCACAATTAATAGAGCTGGAGATTTGTCACCCTTAGTTGATCATGATACACAACTAATGGTAGCCTCTTGAATCAATAGTGATAACTGATCCTAGATGTTCCAAGCTAATGTAAGCGGCAATGCTACTTTACTGAAAAGATCCCAAGCTTGTACTGGGAATCGATAAATTGTCATTAGAGGGAAACTCATAGATTTAAAAAGGAAAGATGTGCTATCTAAGATATAAGAGAAGCTATATAGAAGCATACAGAACAGATACAGAAGCAAAAGCCAATCCTAACATGATTTAAGAAAGAAATAGAAGCAGCAAGAACTGAGCTGATCTTTGTATCACTGCCTCAGCGGAAAGGAGTCTAAGATGGTCTCAATATCATTTTGAAGGGTTATCAAGGAACAAACTCTGGACATTATTGGCTAGAAATCTCAATCCCTTACCTTGGACAATACAACTTTAAGGCTAGACTCCCACAGGCACACATATTCAGGGTCCGACTGGGGGCCTTGGGCACCACCAGTGAGAAATAGATTCGGAGGCACACCCGCTGTACCATGGAAATATTTCCCTGTATATTCTATGCTGATTTATACAATGGGGCTTATTACTAAGGGTCCCGTGGCTCAATTTCGTCATTTTTTGAGTGATCGCGCCACTGGGACAGGTATTTAGAAGGGGATTGTTTGCACATGATCAGATTTGGTGACGGGTGCCGGCATTCATGCAACAGAAATCAGGGGCGGGCATGCATCAGGAAGAAAAGGTGAACCAGGGGGACCTGAGGGTGGGGGGAGGGCACATGCAGGATATCGGGCCGCCGATCTCGTGACAGCGTGGCAGATGTGCTTTCTCATTGGCATCCGGATTGGGGAATGAGCATGGGAAGGGTAAGTAAATGTGCCCCGATGTGTGTTTCATTGTTCTGAAAGGACCGCAAATGCACAGGCAAAACAATCCACAAAACACAGCAGTTTAAAAAGAAAACTGTGACTGATGATGTCACCGTCACACTGTCATGATGTAACACAAGGCACTGTCTAAAAAAATGTTACACAAATTTCCCATCTGTACATAGAGCTTTATATAGGCAGTCCCTAAGTACAAGGAGGCAAAGCAGTGATTTGAAGAGACCCAGAGCTCTCAGTCAGAAAATGGGGCATGGTTTGGTTCCAGCCTGAGAGAGAGAAGAATCACAAACACCAGACAAGAGTCATAAAAGTAATTTGATATCAGAAAAAGTCTGTAATTAAGGTATAAAGAGACCCACTGGCAGCCAATTTTTAGGTGATATGAGGAGGAATTGCGAAGCCTTTACCTGCAGGCATGTTAGTACAGGGTGGTCAAATCTAGTGACAGTCTCTTAATATATATAAAAGCACAGATGTATTGATGTGCGTGAGACCATGTGCACAAGATGTTATTGAATTGTTTTAAAATGCTTTATAGTGCATCTGTAGATCTAGGGTGTTTAAACCTAATGCTTGTGTTCGGTAGTTAGTAATGGGCTTTGTTGTTTACGACCCCAAGTAAGCATTTAAGTCTAAACATTTCTGCATTCAGGAGAAGTCTGCATTCAGGTAGGAGTTTCCTAGATGCAACTAAAATGTAATTCAATTGTAAACATGGATGTATAGGTTACAAGAATTAGGAAGGACGCTATTTAAAAGCACTCGGCTCATCATTGTGGCCATCATCTCCGCCTTCATATTGTGGCCCATCTAATCTCCCTCCTATATGTGGCCCTCTCATTCATCTTCATTGCTCTCATGTGATCTCATATGTGGCCGCTCTCATTTCATCATTATATGTGGCCCTCCTTATCTCATTCTCAAATTGTGCACCTCCACATCTCCCTATATTGTGGCTCTCGTTTCCTCCTCATATTGTGGCCTCCATCTCCTCTCATATTATTGCCCCCTCATTATTCCCTATATGTGGCCCCACACATAATGCCATATTGAGGCCCATCTTATGGCAACATATTGTGGGACCCTGCTCATATCCCCCATATGTGGACGCCCCTCGCGTATCCACACATATATGTGGGCCTCCTACTCATATCCCACATATTGTGGGCCTCCTATAGATCCCCTATTGTGGGCCCCTTCATATTTCCCATATTGTGATCTCTCTGAAGATCCCCCCCATATTTAGGCCCCCTTCATACCCCACAATGTAGATACCATCTTATACACCCCATTTGTGGCCCCCCATCTAGGATCCCCAAATATTGTGGTCCCCTCCATACCCCTCATGTTGTGGCATATGCTCAATACCTTAATGTTGGCCCCTCTCATCGCCCACCCATATCGCAGGGCCCCTTCTCATATCCCCCAATATTGGTGCCCCTTCATCACATCCACTCCATATTGCGGGGCCTCTCATTCCTCCTCACATGTGGCCTTCATCTCCTCCTTGTATGGGGCCTCTAATCTCTCCTCATATTATGGCCCCTTCATCTATCCCTTATATTGTGGCCCATGCTAACGCCATATTGGCAGGCCCCTCTCATAGTCCCCCTATATTTATTGCCGCCTCTCATACACCCATATGTGGGCACTGCTCATACCCCCCATATTGTGGGCCCCTTCTCTACCACAATATTGTTGGCCCCCTCTCATATACCCATATGTGGGCCCTCTCATATTTACCATAAATTGTGGGGCTCCTCTATATACCCTCCCATAATGTAGGCCCCTCTCAATGTCCCATTATGTAGATCCGTCTTATATCCCCATTATTGTGGCCCCCCTCTCATATCCCTCCAATATTGTGGGTCCCCTCTCATACCCCCCATGTTGTGGGCATATGCTATATCCCCTGATAGTGGGGTGCCCCTCTCATTCCCCTCCATAATTGTAGGCGCCCCCATTCATACACCCCCCCATATTGCAGGCCCATTCTACATCCCTCCATATTGTGGGCCCCTCTCACATCCCCTCCATATTGTGGGTCCCCTATCATATCCCCCATACTGTGGGTGCCCTCTCATATTCCCCTACAGTGTAGGCCCCTCTCATACCCACCAATTGGTGCCCCCTCTGCATACCCTCCTATGTGTGGGTGCCCCCCACTTGTCCTCTTTTCTTGTTTCAAATGAATATAAAAAAAAATAGACACTTATGCTCACCTATCCCCTCCTCAACAGCTTCCTCTGTTCAATTCCCCTGTAGCTTGATTCCATCACGATGAGGACATCATCAGTGTGCAGCTGTTGCATAACCAGCCTCTCGACATCGACACCGGGGGTGGAGTCAGTGACAGCGGTGTGGCAGAGCTAAAAGCTGTTGGGGCCCACCAGTTCTTTCACATGCACACTGGTGGGCTAGTCCAAACCTGTATACATTAATATATTTGAATTTGTATACCCACTTGTGCAGATATACACTTTTACTACCATTGACCTCCCTGATTCTGAAGTACCCAGAATTTTATCTATAGCGCAGTTTTGTTTTATGTCATTTGCTGTTGTGATTCCCCCTTTGTCAATTATCTTTTTTCTTAAGTTTGGATATGCTTTTTGATATTCTATATGAGTACTGCGCAATATGTGTTTTTCAATTGGCATAAAGCAACAGTCCACTAATAAGTCAGAATAAAATGATTGGATGATAGAGTTTACTAAGGGGTTGCCACTTTCAAATTTTTGTAGTATGTGGGGGCAGGGCATTAGACATCTTACCAATATACACTATTGGAGAAGTAATGTCAGCTCACCTGGAGTGTTGATTTTGCACCCTTGTGGATCGATCGAGCACGGACCTCCTATCCAGCCTCTTTGGATTAAGCTTACTCAAAAAACATTATTGACAGCTCCACGATACAGAAATCCACTTGCATTTTTTGTAGAAAAACTATTCTTTATTGTACACTCTTACATCCATATTAAAAAACGCATGGAGTCTCAACACAAGAATCGACAGTGACTCGGTACGTGTTTTGGGTAGAACTCTACCCTGCCATGAATAAGGGTAGAGCATCTACCCGAAACGCGTAGGCGATACACTGTCGATTCTGTGAGAAATCCATGCGGTTTTAATTGTATGTAAGAAGTGGACCAAAAAGAATAGTTTTTCTAAACTATTGTGGATTTGTGTTTTCGAATATACATATTCTCCACTTTTTGAATGTAAAGAAAGCTTCCTGAGTCCAAAAAAAGTGGGGACCTTGTGATCCTGTCTAGAACAATCTCCCTTCCAGGACTAAACTTGTATTTTAATACTAATAAGGTGGGGGACTGCTATATTGGTTATGGACACTTAGGATTACATGACGCACCAATCTCCAGCCATTTTATGGACAGGAATGGGGAGCGTGAGCTAGATATAGAGACATTCTGAACCAGGGGTTTTTACATTCAACACACACACAAACATGAGGTAATGGCCAACCCTTAATTGTTTATTAATCTATATATCTTTAACAAACTAGAGACAGCAGACATATAAGGCAGGCTGATCTGTGGTTGCACAGTTTGCAACGTTGTTTGAGTCTACACTAACAGCTTGTTACTGTTTTTCTATGCTTTGTGACACCTCATTCTCTGTACAAAATATTAGACTAGTATATGATTAGTGTCTTGCCATGTTTGTCTGATTATGGTAGTGATTACACTGCTTTATGATGTTCCATGAAACCACAAAAAATTTCATCAGCCCCATTTCTCATCATTCTTTCAACTGGAGCCTCATATTAAATGTGCTGCAAACAAAAATAAAGATCTAAAAAGAAGATAACTAGAGATGTGGGGCACATTCACAGCAGTGCGACAGCAGGACAGTGGTTAATTACATAGCTTCCTAAATCCAAATATTATATTACCTAATAAGATGCATCTTTTACCTTTGCTTTGTTTTTAAGAATATATTGTTTTCATGGACTTCTACACGCAATTGCAATAGTAGCAGCAAAATATTTTGATCTAAAAAACATGCTTTTTCTTTTGTAGTCAAAACAAACTAAAACGCAATCTGAAAAATACGTATTACTAATGTCTACCATGTTTTTATTAATCTAGTATTATCATTGGGTAATCCAAATTATTTAAGACAAACAATGGTATTCTACAGTAATGATCTTCCCAACTTATAATAAAGTATTTAAATAGATATTTCTATATGTCATAAACTCCAGCTATATAAAGGACAGAACTTTTTATACCAACTTTAACAAAAAAAAAAAAGTGAAATCTTCTAAAAGTGATATTTTCTAATGTGTGAGTGGTTCAGATTTGTGTCAACTGGTATCAGTCTATCAAAAATGTAATATATCAAAACAATCTGAAAGCACAACTGTTTTGTTGCATAGTGACCAATCAGAGCTCAGCTTTCAATTTACAAAACTGCTGTGGGAAAATGAAAGCTAGGCTACGATTTCTTGCCATTAGTAACTAGAACAGTTTTGATTCAGACATTTTGATAAATCTACAATAATCTCTACAGGTCACGAAATACAAGACAAAAAATAAATCATCGTGGAGTCTAAAACACTCCCTGTGGCTTTCATGAAAAGTATTCTTGCTTATTTGATCCTATAGCCAGTAGCTTTAGCGGAACAAACTAAATATGGTTGAAAGGTACATTTATATGTCTGCGACACTAGTTTCAGCCACCCTAAATCCACTTTTTTGAACTGTATCCTGTTGGGCCAATTAACGTGGGGCACTGATGCAGCTATAGCTGACAACTATTCCAGGCACGCAATCTCCGGAACCTTAGTAATTATGTTGTGTTATGCGCCAGCATGGGGGTATTATATAAAAGTGTGTTCTTCTGGTTTTGTTATGCAAGGCAGTGGCATCTATATGAATTGTAAAAGGAAACTGCTCGTGTAAGTTTTTTCTTTAAACAGGGTCAAAAATAGATCTTATGCTAGATCTTGAAAAACAAAAATGTACTTGTAAAAACTATAGTGAAAACTAAAATAACCCATTAAGAGCCTTCTAAGCATCATTATAAGCAAGACAACATTCTAAAAGCTTTAGCAAGAATTGGAGCTAGAACTGTCCACATTATGGCATAAAAGTATCTATGTTTTAGTGTCATAGGACATAGAAATGGCAGACAAATGACAGGTTTAACTAAACTGACAAGGTTTTTTCTATTCTGCGATATGACTAATAGTTGTGTGCACTATGAGAAATTGGCTTCTTTCATGGCTTCTGAAACATTTGAATATGGTTCTTTTATGTGTATTAAAGAAAACATTTCAGAACATTCACTCTCATTCTGTATAAAATTTTATACTGTATGTATTCTATTTTAAAATTGATCTTACAGGATCAGAAAAACATGGCTGCCTTCTAAGCACCACTATATCTATATCCATAAATTTTGTATGGAGTTACAGTTTATCCCTATTCACTTACGTGAAGCTGAGTTGTAATATCATACACAATCCTAGTCAGGAGTGGTGGAAAGCCGTCATTTTTCTACATTATGGACAAATTAATTAAAAAACACAGTAATCCAGTATATACAGAGTAGTCCACTGTACTATAATATTGTCATGGGGTACTTCTTCTCACTTTTTCATCCTTCAACCACAGATTAGCTATAATTGTAACAGCTTCATTGTCCCCAGGCAGACTTTTTCAGACTGTGCCTCCATTATCAAGGGAAAAAGGCTGTGCACAGGTATAAGTAGTGGGTGCGTTGTAGGCCTAAGTTAAGCCGTTTGGATTCTCCATGGCTATTTTCTGCCAAGTATGAAAGCAGCAACTGCTTTGCCAGATGAGATGACGCTGCGTTATGAAAAAATAACGTTAAATAAAAGTAAATTGGCAGACTGTGCCTAATTGAATCAAACCCCTAATAATTTTCCCACTTGGTGTTTGAGGTGGATATGTGCGTCACTAAGCGCTAAAAAACGGTAGCAAGTCCCCTGCAAATTCCTCACATATATGGTATAGCTGCAAATAAAAAAAAAAAAAAGTATAACGTTATTGTAGCCCCTAAGAAGGGCGTGGGTTCTGTGAGATAGAATCACTCTGCCTAACACATTCTAATAGAAAAACGCCTAACGCTTTCCCTGACCAGGAGCAGTCTCTCCTCAAGCGGCCATCCAGACACACAGAATGATCCGAGCAGCCGCGGGCAAGAGGGCTTTATTATCCCAGGGTCAATCGATCTGGCCAGCCATACCACTGCTATCGACGTGTAAGGGTACACGTCATGCTGGGGGAGTGCAGAGTCTCCTGGCTTGTGATTGGCTCTGTTTCGGCCGCCAAAAAGCAAAACGGCGGGAGTGTGCTCTTTTCTCGGACGCGGGTCGAAGTATTTCTTCCGTAGCTCTAACGAGGCAGTTTCGAGTAGCGCTATATGCTCGAACGAGCATCATAAACCTTCGCGATGTCATGTTTCGCATCATCTCTATGTTTATCAGTTTGTATGCTGTAAAGCAGAATACTATAAGAAAATTACAGTAGAAGCAAAAAAATGAACAAAAAAAATCACATTCTGCTATGATACTTTTTGCCACTTTTGTCTTTTTCCCTTTTTTTCATTTCAGAATGAAATGCTTTTGCTCTCACAGAACAAATCATTGTTTGTCTCAGACAAACAGAATACTGTATAAAATTGTATTAATATTTTATGCATTTTATGTATCAAGGAGAATATTTTACTCACTGAACTAAATTTTGTTCAGAAATAACTTGCAGGAAAATCACTTTAACTTACACCTGTAAGCACACAATGTGACCTAATGATCTTTGTTTACTCACTCAAGTCTGCAGTGTATCTCCAGTGTTCATTTAGCTCTACTGGGGGAATATTTTGTCGTGTAGTGTGTTCTGGTCTGGTAATTCCACAACTACAATATCCTTTGGAGATCATGGCCAATGCTTTGCTGAAGTGTGTCTCCCCGACTGGTGTCTTATAATAAACTAGTGTCTACATTTAATACTGAAATTGAGAAAGCTATCTTTTAAGAACAATCAGATAATATAGCAGGATATCAACAGGCTACCACTTTTGCTTCATCAGACGAGGTGTAGATATCTTTCTTGCTTAGATGTCAGTAAACAATACTTATTTTTCCTTGCTTTTTTTGCTCTCATACAGTGAAAAAAATGCTTCTACGGTCAGGGATATTTTTATAGAAAGTGCTAATGTTGCTGTGGCACATTGTTGAATACCACTTTGCCACCTTGCGTGAGAGGAACCATTATAGATTTTGCATTAGGTCTTAAGTAGAGATGAGCGAGCACTAAAATGCTCGAGTGCTTGTTACTCGAGTCAAACTTTTTCCGATGCTCGTTTCGAATAACGAACCCCATTGAAGTCAATGGGAGACTCGAGCATTTTTCAAGGGGACCAAGGGTCTGCACAGGGAAGCTTGGCCAAACACCTGGAAACTTCAGAAAATGATGGAAACACCACGGAAAAGGACAGGAAACAGCAGGGGCAGCATGCATGGATGCCTATGAGGCCGCACCATTATGCCAAAATGATGGGCAACAGCATGGCGATGACACTAAAGTCAGGGCCAATTATAGAGGCAGCGGCAGCAGCGGCAGGCTAGAGAGTGGCATGGCAACATACCCCAAACACTGACAGCACACAACAGGATTTTGTGCTGTGCCTGTGACTTTCAGTTTTGAAAAAATAAAATTAAATCGGCAGACTGTGCCTAATTCAATCAAACCCCTAATAAATTGTCCCACTAAAGTGTTTGAGACGGATATGTGTGTCACTAAGAGCTAAATAGAACGTTTGCAAGTCTCCCTGCAAATTTGTCACAATATGGTACTAGCTGCACTACTAGTGCCAGCAAGCCCAGCCATAAGCAAATAAAAAACAAATAAAATATAACGCTATTGTAGCCCTAAGAAGGCCTGTTGGGTTCTTGTAGAATCACTCCTGCCTAACACTATTCTAATAACGCTTTCCCTGACCAGCAGCAGCTCTCTTCCTAATGGCATCCAGACAGAGAATGATCCGAGCAGCGCGGGCAGGGGCTAGTATATTCCAGGGTCACCTAATCAGGACAGCCAACCACTGCTATCGACATGTAAGTGTACCACGTGATGCTGGGTTTAGTGCAGAGTCTCCTGGCTTGTGATTGGCTCTGTTTCTGGCCGCCAAAAATCTAAACGCCGCGAGATGACATTTTCTCGAGCGGGCGAAATACTCATCCGAGCACCGAGCAGTTGTGAGTATGCTAATGCTCGAACGAGCAGCAAGCTCGGATGAGTTTGTTCGCTCATCTCTAGTCTTAAGTCTTAAAGGAGCTAGCCACCTTTAGCAAAATTTAATTGGGTCACCTATACAATATGTACCCTATTAAACCTTCTTAGAACCTGCCGCTGGTGATGGCACTGGCCAATAGAGTTCAGGACTTCCTGAGATGTCCTGTATACTGCTAGTTTCAAGGAGATGGAAGGGCTGTATGGTCATTGCTTTCTAAGTGCCTTATCCGTCATAACACCATCATGCGAATGTCCTTGGCATGCCATTCCAACAATTTATGGGTAGTGGTTATGACAGACTAAGAATGACAGTCCAGCCCCATTATCTGCCAGTAGCCAGCATAGATGGGACCTTACATGAGGTCCCTGCTTTGATTGCCAGTGAAATCAGGTGACCTGCTGTTCCTGAGCCTCCTGGAATCTTCAGGGAAAGTTTTATAGGGTAAGTATTACATGGCTGATCATATTAGGGTCACCCAATTAACCTTTTAAACCTTCCTAATGCCGTCCAACCCCTTTAACATTACACCACCACTTACAGTAGTGTATCTGTTCAAAGCATCATTTTCATTTTCATAAATTGAAGGTTTTGTGACCTAAGGCTTGTCTATATATTGCTGCAGTATAGTGACTCCCACATTTCAATAAATATTATTCTAAAATTGGATTGAGAGAAATAACCTAAAGCTCACTAAAGAAGTCTACTGTTATTGAAAGAAAACATATTGAAGCTCATGGTTTGCTCTATTTACTATCTATTTACATATTCCAGAATAAGCCTATCTAACTCTGTAGTGCAAAGCACAAAACACATATGCCTACTGTTTAAATCAACTTACGGTACAGACTTGATATCATAATGAATAAGCTTGAGATTAAAGAGCATCTATCATCACTCTTGAATTGATTGTTTAGAAAAGAATTGTATTTATTGTAAAATAACAATTTTGTTGTCATTATGGGGAATAAGAGTGTGAGCTTCCCACAAACTCTGCCCTGTCTAGTTGCCAAAACTGCACTAAACCTCATGTGACAACTGGATGATAGTCCCAATGTTGGACAAGGGCACAGTGACAGAAAATATTACAAACACAAGACAAACTTCTTAAAGGCAATGTCAAACATATTGGGTCAGAACGAGGGGGCGAGGTAGAAAAACAGCAAGTGAAAGAATCGTTGGTAAACTTATAAAAGCCGGGCTAACCAAAAGTATCAAGCTGAGTGCAACTGAACCAGAAGATCCCATAAAATACAGGAAAGTTTAAATGGAGGGCCTAGACAATGCCTCTGCTGCAGATTAGTTCAGCAATTTGTCAATCTAAATATCACCTGTTACACACTTCTAGCTCAGAAACAAGATGTCAATGTCTCAGCCACAGCCTCAAACACAGCATTGCACCATGTGTGGTCACTAGCCCAGAAATACTGCAGCAAGACTCCATTCAGAGAGTTCTGACATATGGTTTCAGAATCATCTTTTTCTAAACGACTACTGTATGTTGTGCAGTTTTTTTAAAATAATCCTTCTGATATTTATGAATACAGGCATTCGCCTGGGTTACGTGCAAGATAGGTTCTTTAGGTTTGTTCTTACATTGAATTTGTATGCAAATTGTAGCTGGTATATTTTATAATTGTAAGTCCATTTTTTTGTCCCAGTGACAGTTGGATTTTCAAAATTTGTTGCTGTTATGGGAACAGGGATTATCAATAAAACTTCATTACAGACATCTTACAGCTGATCATTGCAGCCTGGGACTAATGTAAAGCATCCAGAGAGCTGCATCAGAGGTAGAGGGAGTATCAAAGAAACTGTACAGCATATAGTCATAACATGTTTAAAGTGCACCTGTCTCCAGGAAGGTCATTTTTAGCTGGTGTGAAGAAATTGATGGATCCAGCACATGTTCTTTATTTAATCCATGTTATGCAAATACAAAAAACAAAAAAGCCATAGTAAAAAATGAGCTAAGATGCTCCCTGTTAAAAAAAGATATGTAGAGACGGCAGACTTAGGTGTTTCGGACAAATACTGGCTTGTCGTCCATGTCGTCATGGTCTCATTTTTTAGCTGGTGACAGATTCCAAAAGCCTAGATTTTAAAAATGCATTTATCAGCATTCTGAATAATTATTTTTAATAGTTTATTTTACATTACCTGGCTCCCTTCCAGCAGTATATGGTAAGTCCCAGGGGAGAGAAGGGCAGCTGTAGCCTGTGTGGGCTTGTGTCGGTGGAAAGATAAGATGAAAACAATCATGTATTGGTTTGTTAGATGATCAATACAATCACTTACACCCTGTTAGGCACCTGATAGCTCATACACGCATTTGTTTCTCTAGAGCCCTTATGAGTGAGA
The DNA here is from genome assembly GCA_019512145.1 of Engystomops pustulosus. Taxonomy (NCBI): domain Eukaryota; kingdom Metazoa; phylum Chordata; class Amphibia; order Anura; family Leptodactylidae; genus Engystomops; species Engystomops pustulosus. Next base: position 62,110,842 of record CM033641.1, on the reverse strand, counting down.
ATTGAATAATCCAGCAGATTTGCTAATTTGTAGCTGGTGAATTTTCCCTGCCTTCTTAAACATCTGATGACAGAAAACAGATAATTCTCAGCATGTAAGAAATAAGTCTACAAAGTAAATAAATAAAGGATTTAATGTTTAGGTGCTTTGATGTACATCTCTATGCATCTTGAATCTGGTAAATGAGTTCTATCACCTTTACACAAAAGCAAATCTTTATAAATAACACATGTCACTTTATGTGTTATTATATAATACATAAAGCTCTTGAAAAAAAATGTACACTGCATGTCCATGAGATTAAGGCTCCATTGACTGCATGAATTGCAGGCACATCTATGCCCTCATAGCAGTCTATTACAGTTGGTCACGGTGAGGTGAGTACACTGTATTTTTATATGTCTTCTAGGTAAAGGGGGGGTTTGAACTTTCATGTTTTTTTATTTATTTTCTTTTAACTTGTTTAATTTTTTTACTTTATTCATAGTCCCCCTAGGGTACTTGAACCTAGGTAGTCTGATCACAAAATACTACAATACTACAGCAATGTAATATATTGTAAATTCAATGAATCTGCAAAAGCTGTCTGTTACAGATTCTGCTGTGACAGCCATGGAACTCTCAGTTAGGGTCCTGGCTGTCAAAGCAACCAACCGATGCCAGCTAGATCTAATATGGTGGTTCCCAATCAAAGCCTGTCTAAAGTACAACTGTAAAGTGTATAAACTTTTGCCCAATTCTGCACCAAGCAATTTTCTCTAATTTAAAATTAGCTTTCTGCAGCTGTTTAGCAGCTACCAGATGATTTACCTTGCCCCCTGAGCTAATCTCCATTTGCCATGCTTTCTGGTTACCATGGGAAACCGTATAGTACAGCTAGAGAAGACAGGAGGCTTGTTGAGAGGAGATGTAGGGCCTGTAGTGATGTCACAAACATGTGACTCATCATATGCTTCAGGTCGGCCAATTACAAAAGTGCTGTCCTGCATCATTCGAAAGTACTTAGTGGGATGCAAAGGACCTTCAGTGATACCACAAGCATATGACTCATCACCTGCTTCAGATCACAAAATTACAAACACTGCTCTTAATCCTGTTATATAGTCTTATGGAATGCAGCAAGAATGACCTCCTGTAGCAATCGCTACATACTTCTGTGTGGAGAAATCTCCTAATAAAGGCGCTCTGTAGGGCAACAACTCATGAAGTGGTTTAACTGATTACCAATTATATACAGGGAAGAGTATTTGATATTGTGGGATTCCAGTGTATATAAAAGACACAAGCTCTTAGGGCTGCATCTGGATGTGTGGTTAGGTTATTTTGAAGGGCTACCTTATCTATTCTAGCTCCTTTTTGACCCAAAACTCCCTTTGACTAGAGTAAGTAGATGCAGTTTCTCTAAAATAAACTTCATACCTACATGCATTATAGAGCTGCTAATTTGTTATCTCTTATGGCTACATATGCTGCATGGCAACATATTCTGCCGCCTCTTTCAGTTAGCCTGCTTACCATTCCAGGTGCCAAGTCACATGGCTTATATCTCCAAGTTGAAATATCCTTTTGGTTTTGTGAGCATATATTCTAGGGGTAAGTATTATTGGCTGTAAGAATACTGTGGGGAGGATTATGGGTGCTGATTTATCACTATGTGTAAACATTGGCATTGGTCCTCTGATTTGTTTGCTTTGTTACAAATAGTTAAAGTACTGGATGGTTGGACTATTCCATTTCTTTAAACCCTTAGCGGAATGCTTGGCCATGCTTTTAGTTAGAAAGGTTTTAAATGGTCAGCACATTCAAATATTAAGAATTAGCATTTCAAATCAGTCAGGTCCTGGTTTATCTACACTTTTATTTAGCTTCTGGGCATTCATTAGTAGCTGACACATAGAAAAAGAGAGATGAGACAGGTTAGAGATGACGAGATCCATGAGATGTATATAACACACAATGACAACTCTCCAGCCTGCTATATCTGAGCTATAACAAACACTGTCAATTCTGCTAACTCAACTATATTACACACAGAGTCAGGTCCGCTGTTCCTCCTTCCCTTAATATAAAGATCTTATCTTGCCTGTAACTTGTAGATTTACTCTCTTTGCATTGCTGGAAGTGTGTGTATGTGTGTACATGGTTGTCTTGGAATGCAGATGGTAGGTGTGATGCAAAGACACTGCAGTGGAAGGCAGGAGAATCTATTAATGAGAGAAATCTCTCCTGCCTGACCCTAAAGTCAGAAGATTAATGGTTGTATCCCAGGGCAACAGAAATTGTGTACACCTCGACTCTGTGAAATGTGATGAAGACAGAAAGGAGACTAAATGGTGAATTTCTACAATATGATATATATATATATATACACAAAAGGTAAAGTCCAAAGCAGCACGGGTCAATATGGGTGCAGGAGCCGTAGGTCCCCTGGCAAGGGTCCGCACATGTAAATCCAGAGAAGTGGCCTTTATGAATGAGGAGGAGGAGACGTGGGCGGGATTGCCACACCGATGGGAGGACTTCATTTTAATGTGTTTATACTATGCCATTTTACACAGATTTGATCACGAATAATGACACATTTTATCAATTCACATTTATATGTATGTAAATCTAGTGTGGCATTATATGAAATGTACCATTTTTTTTAATGAATTTTTATTAACATTTTATCAAACATTACAACCATGTATGACTGTTGATATTAGGATACAAAATAACATGCATGAGTCAATTTGGCTTCCTTTACAATAGTCTGCTAAATCTATACATAATCGTCTTATTGTTGGTCAGAACCCATTAGCTTAGATGCTCTTTATGGGGGGAGTCCCCCTCTATTTATTATGCACCTGAAAGATCCTGGTCATACAACATAACACTTTGTTCAACAACAACAACATCAACAACCAATGGGCACAGAAGGGAGGTATTTAAACTCACTTCTCTCACAAGCGAGGAAAATACCTATTATTAATGTATAATGCTGGTATTAGAGTGAGCTATTGAATGATGTTATGCCGATAAGCCTGCTGAATCTGGGGATAACAAGGGATATAAGCTCACCCAAGGGTCCCACATGTCTTTAAATTTCTGAGAAGTCCCATTTCTGTAGGCTACTAATTTCTCATACACGCAGTGTGCTGCCATCATGTCGGTTAGTTCATGTATCGTCGGGGGGAAGGGGGGGATTGCTTTTCCATTTCCTTGCAATTAGCAGTTTAGCCGGTATTATTATATGACCCACTAATTTACGACTCTTAGTCGGTATTTTAGTAATCCCCACTCCCACCAGTGCCAATCTAATGATTCTTGTTGAGACTTTAGAACAAATGTCAAATACCATGTTCCAGTAGGTACTTAATTTTGGGCACTCCCTGAAAATGTGTGGTAGGGAGCCCTTAGACCCACAATCTCTCCAGCACTCTCCAGATGTACCTGGATATATTTTTGCTAATTTCCTTGTGGGAAAAGTACCACCATCTTAGAATTTTCTGGTGTACTTCCATCATGTTAGCTGAGTGAGATGCTTTAGAGGCCCAATAGAATGCCGAGGCCCATTCTTTCTGGTCTATGTCTTTCCCCAGGGCATTCTGTCATTTTATGAGGTGTGACATGGGGTTTTTGGGCTCCTTTTTTCTTATAACTTCATATATGTGTTAAGTGGACTTCAGAATTTTGCTAGTTTTCCCCTCTAATACTTTTGTTAAAGGGTCTGAGAGGGACAAAGAAGGAGTAGGGCCCCTGGGTAGTAATGCTCTTATTTGGGCATAAAGAAGGAAATCAGCGTCCGAAAGCATGAACTTAGTTTTCAATTCTTGGAATGGGATTGGAATGTTGTCTGTAAAAAGGTCGCTAAATGTATGGATGCCCTTGAGAACCCAGTGTTTGACTTTAAGGTTGGGGTTGATTATGCTCGCAGTCTCCAATGGGATTACATTAATACTAGTCAGTGGAGATAGCGATTGTAGTGAGGTCAGTAGTTTCCAGATTTCTATCGATGTTCTTATAGTGGGCAAAGTTTTAGGCGGGAGCGGTAGATTGTCTCAGATTGTATGGGCAATTAGAAGTGCCCTCAAGGAATGGCCTCCTATTAAATATGATTCTATCTGAGGCCAAGAGGAATGGGGGTAAGGTCCCCCCAAGCCTTCAAGCATTGGCCCCCAATTGCTTTATAGTAGAGCCATATATTAGGAACTCCCAAACCCCCCTGCAATTTTGGTTTGTATAAAACGTCTTGTGATACTCTAGGTTTCTGACCTTTCCATATGAAGTTTAACCCCTTCCCGACATGTGACTTAAAGCTACTTCGACATGTGAAGACCCGAAGCTACTTCGGGTTAACCCATGCATTACAATGTGCTATCAGCACATTGTAATGTATGAGTAGTAAAATCCCCATATACTGCCATACTGCAGTATGGCAGTATCAATTCTTGGAATGGGATTGGAATGTTGTCTGTAAAAAGGTCGCTAATTGTATGGATGCCCTTGAGAACCCAGTGTTTGACTTTAAGGTTGGGGTTGATTATGCTCGCAGTCTCCAATGGGATTACATTAATACTAGTCAGTGGAGATAGCGATTGTAGTGAGGTCAGTAGTTTCCAGATTTCTATCAATGTTCTTATAGTGGGCAACGTTTTAGGTGGGAGCGGTAGATTGTCTCAGATTGTATGGGCAATTAGAAGTGCCCTCAAGGAATGGCCTCCTATTAAATATGATTCTATCTCAGGCCAAGAGGAATGGGGGTAAGGTTCCCCCAAGCCTTCAAGCATTGGGCCCCAATTGCTTTATAGTAGAGCCATATATTAGGAACTCCCAAACCCCCCTGCAATTTTGGTTTCTATAAAACGTCTTGTGATACTCTAGGTTTCTGACCTTTCCATATGAAGTTTAACCCCTTCCCGACATGTGACGTAATAGTATGTAATAGTAATAGTACGTCCCGGGCCGAGCCCTCTCCATAGCCGCAGCAAAGGCTTACCGGTAAAATCTGCCGGCACCGATCACGGGTGTTTTACTGCTGATTGCCTTCGGCAAAGGTGCCAGCGGCTTCAAAAAGATGCCATCTTTCTGAGGATCGTCACTCCCCGTGACAACATCGGGGAGTGGCGATCCGTCGCCATGGTAGCTTCGGGTCTCACGAAGACCCGAAGCTACTTCGTGTTAACCCATGCATTACAATGTGCTATCAGCACATTGTAATGTATGAGTAGTAAAATCCCCATATATGATAGGATCGTACAGACACCCTAGGGTTAAAGTACCCTAGGGAGTCTGAAAAATAGTAAAAATACAAATTTAAAAAAAGTTAAAAAAAAAATTATAATAAAAAAACCTAAAAATTCAAATCACCCCCCTTTCCCTAGAACTGATATAAATATAAATAAACAGTAAAAATCATAAACACAATAGGTATCGCTGCGTCCGAAAATGCCTGATCTATCTTTGCCCCTCTCAGCGTTCCATATTGTGATCTGCCCTTAACATCCCCATAGATTGGAGGCCCCCACTCTTCAAGAACCCACACCCATATGTAGACCATCTAATCCCACCATATTGTGGCCCCCATTTCCCCCAATGTAGTTTTAGTTTCCCCAAATATTGTGGGGGCTCTTACCTCTTCATACCCTCTGTTGTGGGCATTGGGAATATACCATCTATTTTTAATGTTGGCCCCTCTCATAAGCCCACCCCATATTTCAGGGCCCCTATCATTATCTACTCCGCATACTGTGGGCCCCTCTCACAGTCCCACCCATATTGGGCCGCCTTCATTTTCCTCCTCATACTGTGGCCTCTCATCTCATCTTGTATTGCGGACTCTCTCTCCTCATCCATTATTGGTTCCCCTTCATGATATCCCTATAGGTGGCCCCCATTGCAGAAGCCAGATTGCAGGCCCCCCACCCCCCCAGCCTCCCCCTCTCCATCCCCTCCCCTCTCATTAGCCCCCCCCCCTCCCCACCTTATATTATTGCCCCTCTCATTACACCATATTGTGGGAAACTGCTCATATCCCCCCATATGGTGGGCCCCACTATAACCACAACATATGATGGGCACCCCTATCATTTTTATACCCATTGTGGGCCCTTCTCAATTTCCATATGTGGAGGCTGGGCTGGCCTGACCATTCTAATATCCCCCCAGATGTAGGCCCCCTCTCATGCCCCATAATCACCATAATGTAGATCATTATTATATCCCCCCATATGTGGCCCCCGATCATATTCCCTCAATATTGGGGGTCCACTTCATACACCCCCATCGTTGTGGGTTATATGCTCATCAACTATAGTGGGGTCCCCTCTCATTCCCCATCCATAAGAGGCCCCCCATTCCCCCCCCATTCAACCCACCCCCCCCCTATTTGTAGGCCCATTCTTCCCATCCCTCCATATTGTTGGGCCCCTCTAACATCCCCTCCATATTGGGTCCCCTATCATATCCCCCATATTTTGGGTTGCACTCTCATAGTCCTAACAGGTAGGGCCCTCTCATTTACCACCAATCGTCTGCCCCGCTATACCCTCCTATGTTGGCACCCCCAACTTGTCCTCTTTTCTTCGTTTCAAATGAATAAAAAAAAATAGAAAAAACTTTATACTAACCTATTGCCCCTTCCTCCAACAGCTCTCCTATTTTCATTTCCCGTAGCGTTTGATTCCACATGATGATGACATCATCATGTGCAGTGTTAGCATCACAGCCATCTCTCGACATTTGACACCGGGAGAAGCTAAAGCTGTTGGGGCCCACCAGTTCTTTCACCTGCACTCTGGAGGGCTAGTCCAAACCTGTATACATTAATATATTTGAATTTGTATACAATATCTATGATATAGAGTAGTATAGACCCACTTGTGCAGATATACACTTTTACTACCATTGACCTCCCTGATCTGAAGTACCCAGAAGAATTTTATATAATATAGGCAGTTTTGGTTCACAGTTTTGTTTATAAAATAGAGGACAGCAGACATATAAGGGCAGGCTGATTGCTGGGTGAAAGTTTGCAACTGTTTGAGTCTACACTACGCTGTGACTGTTTTTCTATGCGCTTTTTGTGACCTCATTCCTCTGCATCCCAAAAATATAGGACATAGTATATGATTAGTGTCTTGCCAGGTTTGTCTGATTATGGTAGGATACATGCCTTTATGATGTTCCATGAAAACCACAAAAAATTTAATCAGCCCCACTTTATATCATTCTTTTCAAATGGAGCTCATATTAAATGTGATGGAAACAAAATAAGATCTAAATAAAAGAGATACCTAGAGATGTGGGGCACATCACAGAGTGTGACGCAGGACAGTGGGTAATTACATAGCTCCTGAATCCAAATATTATATTACCTCAATAAGAGCATCTTTTACCTTTGCCTTTGTTTTGTAAGAATATATTGTTTCAGTGGACGTCTACACGCAGTGGCCCAATAGTTAGCAGCAAAATATTTGGATCTAAAAAACATGCTTTGTTCTTTTGTAGTCAACAAATAAACGCAATCTGGAAATACGAATTATACTTGTCTACATGTTTTTATTATTCTATATTATCACTTGTGAATCCAAATATTAAGACAAACATGGTATTCACAGTAATGATTCTGCCACTTATAATAATAGTTATTTAATTAGAATATTTATATATGTCATACAACTCAGCTAATATAAATACAGAACTTTTATAAAATGTAACAAAAAAAAAAAAAAGTGAAAAATCTTCTAAAAGTGATATTTTCTAATGTGTTAAGGGTAAGATGGTGTCAATCTGGTATCAGTTCCTATCAAAAATGTATATATTCAAAAATCTGGAAAGCACAACTGTTTTGCTCGTAGTGACCACTCAGAGCTAACTTTCATTTTTTAAATGCTGTTGGAAAATGAAAGCTAGGCTACGATTTCTTGGGCCATTAGATTTAGTAACTAGAACAGTTTTGATTCAGACATTTTGATAAATCTACATATAATCTCTACAGTGTATCGAAATATAAGACAAAAATAAATCATCGTGGAGTCTAAAATCATCCTGTGCTTCTAGAAATGTATTCTTGCTATTTGAAGCCTATAGCCAGTAGCTTAGCGAACGGAACAAATAAATATGGTGGAAAGGTTACATTTAGTAGTCTGGACACTAGTTTCACCCACCCTCATCCACTTTTTTGAAATGTATCCTTGTTGGGCCAAATTAAATGTGGCAAGTAGGCAGGCTATAGCTGACAAAAATCCAGGCACGCCATCTCCGGAACATCTAGTAATTATGGTGCTTATGTGCCGCATGGGGGGTATTAATAAAAGGTTCTTGGTTTTGTTAGCAAGGCAGTTGGCATCTAATGAAATTGCGAAAAGGAAAAACTGCTGTGTATAAGTTTTCTTAAAAAAAGAGGTAAAAATATAGATCTTATGCAGATCTTGAAAAACAAAAAATTACTTGTAAAAAAACATTTAGTGAAATTGAAAATAAACATTCCATTAAGGCCTTCTTATTTAGATTTATATTTAAAGCAACGATTTAAAAAGAGCTTTAGGCCGAAATGAGCTATGAACTGTCCACATTTATAGCATAAAGTATCTATGTTTAGTGTCATTGGGACAATAGAAATGGCAGACAAATGACAGGTTTAACTAAACTGACAAGGTTATTTTTATTCTGCGATAGACTAATAGTTGGGGTTCACTATGAGAAAATTGGTTCTTTCTTTCATGGCTTCTGAACATTTGAATAGGTCTTTACTGTGTATTAAACGATAACATTTCAGAACATTCACTCCCTTCGGTAAAAATATTTATTCTGTATGTCGTTCTATTTTTAATTGATCTACAGGATCAGAAAAAACCTGGCTGCATCTAGCACCACTATATAGATATCCATAAAAATTTTGTATGGAGTTTACAGTTTATCCCTATTTCCGTACGTGAAGCTGAGTTGTAATATCATACACAAATCCTAGTCAGGAGTGGTGAAAAGCCGTCATTTTTCCTAATTATGGACAAAATTAATAAAAAAACAGTATATCCAGTATATAAGAGTAGTCACGGTATATTAATATTGTCATGGGTTAATTCTTCTCACTTTATTCATCCTTCAACCACGATAGCTAAATTGTAACAGCTTCATTGTCCCCAGGCAGACTTTATCAGACTGTGCCCTTTTTCAATGGGAAAAAGGCTTGCACAGGTATTTAAGTATGGGGGCGCACGCGACCATTTTTTAGCGCAGCTGCGCTGGCTTCCTATGCTTCATAACTTTTCAAATGTTTAGCAGCATAGGCATAAATGCACCACTATTAAGATGGTGAACTCTGTCTGGACCCTAAGCGGGGAGCAGAGACTTCAGGCTATGGGCACACAATCTTAGTGAATCGCGGCACGGGCATGGAGCTGGACCAAGAGACTTTCTGTTGTGAACTCCGGGGATGGGTAAATAAAATGTGCCCCATGTGCCTTAAAATAGGTGTAGATGCAATGCATCATATCCACGGGACAACAGTGCACCCATACCGTGAAATGAAAGTAGCCAACAAGCTATCGAACATTCAAGTATATCTTTGTATTATGATAAACCAGGTCACAAGAAAGAACCATAATACTACAGATTTGGTTGGCCAGCCTTGTTATTGTATACTTAACAGATATTGCTGGAACTAGTTTCCTAATCGATAGCCCACCTTAGTCTACTGCCAGGAATAGAACCTATAGGCACCAAAAGAGGAATCACATCATTGCTAGTTAAGATTTTGACAATCTTGTAAACAAGACAAAACAATTAAAGTAGAAAGTAATATATAAAGAATCTATTAATACTGTTTTATAAGAATTAGGATTTTGGTAGTCTTTAAATTTGCTGACATGGTTATCCTTTATCTGCTGTAAGAACGAAGTATAGGAAATTACAGTTGAAACACAAAAAATGTTTAGTTGATAGAACGATTCTGCTATGATACTTTTTGCCCTTTGTCTTTTTCCTTTTTTCATTTCAGAATGAAATGCTTGGGGGGGTTTTGCTCCACAGAACAAATCATTGTGCTAGACAAAAGAATTACTGTAATAAAATTGTATTTACGATTTTATAGATTTTTATGTATCAAGGAGTAATATTTACTCAAATAAATTTTGTTCAGAATAAACTTGGCAGGAAAATCACTTAAATTACACCTGTAAGCCCACAATGTGACCTAATGATCTTTGTTACTCACTCAAGTCTGCAGTGTATCTCCAGTGTTATCATTTAGCTCTATGGAGGAATATTTTGTCGTGTAGGTGTTTTGTCTGGTAATTCCACAAACTACAATATCCTTTGGAGATCATGGCCATGCTTTGCTGAAGTGTGTCTCACCGACTGGGTCCTATAATATAACTAGTGTTACATTATTACTTGAAATTGAGAAAGCATCTTTTAAGAACAATAGATAAATAGCAGGATTCAAAGGCTACCACTTTGATTCCAGATGAGGTAGATATCTTTCTGCTTAGATGTCAGTAAACAATTACTATTTTTCCCTGCTTTTTTGCTCTCACACAGTGAAAAATGCTTCTACGGTCAGGGATATTTTTAAGCAGTGCTAATGCGCTTGTGGCCATTGGTTGAATACCACTTTGCCACTTGGGTGCGAGGAACCATATAGATTTTGAACTAGGTCTTAAGTAGAAGATGATGCGAGCACTAAAAATGCTCGAGTGCTGTTATCGAGTCAAACTTTTTCCGATGCTCAATGCTCGTTTCGAATAAGAACCCCATGAAGTCAATGGGAAGACTCGAGCATTTTTCAAGGGGGGACAAGGTCGCACAGGGAAAGCTTGGCAAAACACCGGAACCTCTCAGAAACATGATGGGAAACACCACGAAAAGGACAGGAAACAGCAGGAAGCAGCATGCATGGAGGCCGCACATTAGTGCCAAAAATTATGGGAACAGCATGGCCGATGACCAATATAGTCAGGGGCCATTTATAGAGGCAGCGGCCAGCAAGCGGCAGGTAGAAGAGGGGATGGCAACATACCCCAACACGGACAGCACACAACAGGATTTGTGCTGTGCCTGTTGTGACTTTTCAGTTTTAAAAAAAATAAAAATTTTAAATCGGCAGACGTGCCTAATTCAATCAAACCCCTAATAAATTGCACTAAAGGTTTGAGAGGGATAGGTGTGTCACTAAGAAGCTAAATAGAACGTTTGCAAGTCTCCTGAAATTTGTCACAATATGGTATAGATGCACTATAGTGCCAGCAAGACCCAGGCCATAGCAAATAAAAAACAAAAAAAGATAAACGCTAGTGTAGCCTAAGAAGGCCTGTGGGTTCTTTGTAGAATCCCTCCTGCCTAACACTTATTTATAACGCTTTCCGACAGCAGCAGCTCTTCTCCTCATGGCATCCAGACAGAGAATGATCCGAGCAGGCGGGCAGGGGATAGTATAATTCAGGGTCACCTAATAGGAAAGCCAACCACTGCTATCGACATGTAAGAGTACCACGTGATGATGCTGGGTTTTAGTGCAGAGTCTCCTGCTGGATTGGTCTGTTCTGGCCGCCAAAAATCTAACGCCGCGAGATGACATTTCTCGAGCGGGTTGAAATTACTCATCCGAGACCGAGCAGTGCGAGTCTGCTATGCTCGACGAGCAGCAAGCTGGATGGTTTGTTCGCTCAGCTCGAGTCTTAAGTCTTAAGTCTAAAGGAAAAAGAGCTAGCCCACCTTAGGCAAAATTTAAGTGGGTCACCTATACAATATTGTACCTATTAAACATTCTAGAACCTGCGATAGGTGATGGCATTGGCCAATAGAGTCAGGACGTTCCGGAGATGTCCTGTATACTGTCTGGAGATGGAAGGGCTGTACGTCATTTCTACAATGCATTAGCCGTCATAACACCTCATGCGAATGTCCTTGGCATGCCATTCCAACAATTTATGGGTAGTGGTTATAGAAGACTAAGAATGACAGTCCAGCCCCTTATCTGCCAGAAGCCAGCTTAGATTAGGTTACAGGAGGTATGCTTTGATTGCCAGTGAAGCTCAGGGACCTGCTGTTTCCTGAGCATCTGTGAATTCCCAGGGAAAGTTTATAGGGTAAGTATACATGGGATGATATATTAGGGGGTACCCAATTAACCTTTTAAACCTTCCTAATTGCCGGTCCAAACCCCTTTCCATTACACCCCACTTACAGTCGTGATCTGTCAAAGCATCATTTTCATTTTCATAAATTGAAGGTTTGTGACCTAAGGCTTGTGCTATATATTGCTGCAGTATAGTGACTCCACATTTCAATAAATATATTCTAAAATTGGATTGAGAGAAATTAACCTAAGCTTCACTTAAAGAAAGTCTACTGTTATTGAAGAAAACATATTGAAGCTCATGTTTGATCTTTACTCTACATATTCCAGAATTAGCCTATCTAACTCTGTTGAGTGCAAAGCACAAAACACATGATCGCCTATGTTTAAATCAAAACGTCGGCACCGGACTGATATCATAAGAATAAGCTTGAGATTAAGAGCATCTATCATCACTCTTGAATGATGTTAAGAAAAGAATTGTATTATTGTAAAATACACACTTTGTTGTATTATGGGGAATAATAGGGTGAGCTTCACACAAATCTGCCCTGCCCTAGTTGCCCAAAACTGCAATAAACCTCATGTGACAACTGGATGATAGTCCCAAGGTTGGACAAGGGCACAGTGGACAGACAAAAGCTATTACAAACACAAGACAACTCTTAACGCAATGTAAACATATTGGGTCAGAACGAGGGGCGAGGTAGAAAAACAGCAAGTGAAAGAACGTGTTAACTTATAAAAGCCGGGCTAACCAAAAGTTCAAGCTGTGTGCAATGAACCGGAAGATCCATAAATACAGGAAAGTTTAAATGGAGGGATAGACAATGCCCCTGCTGCAGATTAGTTCAGCAATTTGACAATATAAAATATCACCTGTTACCACACTTATAGCTCAGAAACAAGATGTCAATGGCTCAGCCAAAGCCTCAAACACGCAGTGACACCATGTGTGGTCACTAGCCAGAAACACTTGCAGCAAGACTCATTCAGAGGAGTTCTGGACATATGAGTTTCAGAATCATCTTTTCTAAACGACGACTGATGTTGGCATTTTTTTTAAATAATCCTTCTGCTATTTATGAATTACAGGATTCGCCTGGGTTACGTGATAAGATAGGTTATTTAGGTTTGTTTTACATGAATTTGTATGCAAATTGGGTGGTTATATGTGATAATTGTAAGTCCAGTTTTTTGTCCCAGGACAGTCTGGATTCAAAATTTGTGCTGTTATGGGAACAGGGTTATCAACAAAACTTCATTACAAGACATATACAGCTTGATCATTGCAGCTGGGACTAATGTACGCATCCAGAGAGCTGCATCAGAGATCACAATGGTAGAGGGAGTATCAAAGAAACTGTACAGCATTAGTCATAGCATGTTTTTTTTAAAGTGCACCTGTTCAGGAAGGTCATTTTTAGCTGGTTGTGAAGAAATTGATGGATCCAGCACATGTTCTTTATTAATCCATGTTATGCAAATACCAAAAACAAAAAAAGCCATAGTAAAAAATGAGCTAAGATGCTTCCGATGTAAAAAAAGATATTGTAGAGACGGCAGATTAGGTGTGTCGGGACAAATAATGGGTTGTCGTCCAGGTCGTCAGGTCTCATTTTTAGCTGGTGACAGATTCCAAAAGCTAGATTTTAAAACGCATTTATCGCTATTCTGAATTAAATTATTTTAATAGTTATTTAATTAACCGGCTCCCTTCAGCAGTATATGGTAAGTCCAGGGGACGAGAAGGGCAGCTGTATAGCCTGTGTGGGTGGTGTCGGTGGAAAAGATAAGATGAAAAAATCATGTATTGGTTTGTTAGATGATCAATACCAATCACTTACACCCTGCTAGGCAACTGAAGCTCATGCACATTGTTTCTCTAGAGCCTTATGCGTGAGGAATTTTGAATAACCAGCGATTTAATTTGTAGTGGTGAATTTTCCCTGCCTTTCTTAAACATCTGATGCCCGAGACAAAACAGATAATTCTCAGCATGTAAGAAATACGTCTCAAAGTAAATAATAAAGGATTTTTTAATGTTTAGGTGCTTTGATGTACATTCTCTATGCACTTGCATCTGGTAAATGAGTTCTATCACTTTACACAAAAGCAATCTTATAAATACCACATGTCACTATGTGTTAGTATATAGTACATAAAGCTCTTGAACAAAAGTACACTTGCATGTCCATGAGTTAAGCTTCCATTGACTGCATGAATGGCAGGACACATTCTTGACCTCATAGCAGGCTATTACAGTTGGTCACGTGAGGTGAGTACACTGTATTTTTATATGCCTTCTAGGTAACGGGGGGGGTTTGAACTTTCATGTTTTTTTATTACTTTCTTTGAACTTGTTTAATTTTTGTAAGTTATTCATAGTCCCCATAGGGTTACTTGAACAAGGTAGTCTGATAACAAAATACTACAATATACAGCATGTAAATATTGTAATTCAAGAATATGCAAAAGGCTGTTACAGTCTGCTGTGACGCCATGAAACTATCGTTAGGTCTGGCTGTCAAAGACCCAACGAGCCAAGCTAGACTAATAGGTGGTTCCCAATCAAAGCCTGTCTAAAGTACAACGTAACGTGTATAAACTTTTGCCCACAATTCTGCACCAAGCAATTTCTTTAATTAAAATTAGCTATCGGCAGCTGGTAGTTAGCAGCTACCAGAGGATGTACCGGGCCCTCTGAGCCTAATCTCAATTTGCCATGCTTTCGGTTACATGGGAAAACGTTAGACAGCAGAGAAGACAGGAGGATCATTCGAAAATATTATGGGATGACAAAGGACCTCAGTGATACCACAAGCATAGACTATCAAATGCTTCAGATCACAAATTACAACGTTCTTCTGTGGGGAGAAATCTCCTAATACGGCGCTTATGTGGGAACAACTCAGAAGTGGTTAAACTGATTACCACTTTTATCTACAGGAAGAGTATTTGAGATTGTGGGATTCCGTGTATATAAACGACCAAGCTCTAGGGCGCATCGGGATGTTGTGGTTAGGCCTTTTGAACCCCCAAAAAATTCCCTTGACTAGAGTAATAGATGCAGTTTCTCAAAATAAAACTTCATACCTACATGCATATAGAGCTGCCTAATTTGTTATCTCTTATGGCTACATAGCGGCATGGCAACCTATTCTGCCACCTCTTTCCGTTAGCCTGCTGACCTCTCCAGTGAAATATCCCTTTTGGTTTTGTGAGCATATATTCTAGGGGAAGCTCTTATTGGCGTAAGAATACTGTGGGAGGATTTAGGGTGCTGATTTTTATCACATGTGTACAACACTGGCATGCGTATCGCTTGTTTGCTTGGTACACATAGTAAACGTTACTGCGATGGTTGTGGACATATTCCATTTCTTAAACCCTTAGTGAAGCTTGGCCATGTGTTTTAGGTAGAAAGGTTTAATGGTAAGCAATTCCAAATATTAAGAACTTAGCATTTCAAATCAGTCAGGTCCTGGTTTATATACATTTTATTTAGCCTTCTGGGATCATTAGTATCTGACACATAGGAAAAAGAGAGGATTGAGACAGGTTAGAGATGACGAGATCCAGAGGATGTATATAAAACACAATGACAACTATCCAGCTCTGCTATATCTGAGCTATAACAAACACTGTAGCTCTGCTAACTCAAATATATTACACACGAGTAAGGTCCGCCGCCTGTTCCTCCTCTCCCTTAATATAAGATATTATCTGCCTGTAACTGGTTTAGGTATTTACTCTCTTTGCATGCTCGAAGTGTGTGTTGTGCATGTTGTGTACTGGTTGTCTTGGAATGAAGATGGTAGGGTGATGCGAGAACTGCAGTGGAAGGCAGGAGAATCTATTAATGAGAAAAAATCACTCTGCATGACCCTAAAGTAGAAGATAATGGTGTGATCCCAGGGCAACAGAAATGTGTACACCTCGCTCTGTGAAAAATGGATGAAGAACAGGAAAGGAGACTAAATGGTGAATTTCTTACAATATGTATATATATATACACAAACGGTAAAGTCCAAAGCAGACGGGTCAATATGGGTGCAGGAGCGTAGGTCCCTGGCAAGGTCCGCCCCACATGTAATCCGAGAAGTGGCCTGTATGAATGAGGAGAGGAGACGTGGGTCGGGAGTGCCACACCGATGGGAGGACTTCATTTAATGTGTTTATACTATGCCATTTACACAGATTGATCACGAATATGACACATTTATCAATTCACATTATATGAGGTACATCTAGTGTGGCACTATATGAAAGTACCATTTTTTTAAAATGAATTTTGATTAACATTTATCAAACATTACAACCATGTATTGACTGGATATTAGGATACAAAATAACACAGCATGAGTCATTTTGGCTCCTTACAATAGTCCGCTAAATGCTTACAAATCGTCCTATGTTGGTCAGAAATCCCATTAGCTTAGATGCTCTTTATGAGGCGGAGTCCCCCTATTAATTATGCACCTGAAAGATCGTCATTCAAACATAAACACTTTGTTCAACAACAAAAACATCACAACCAATGGCAGAAGGGAGGTATTTAAACTCACTTCTCTCACAAGCGAGGAAAATACTATTATTAATGTATAATGCTGGTATCAGAGTGAGATATTGAATGATGTTATGCCGGATATATAAGCTGCTGAATAGGGGATAAAAGGGGATATAGCTCACCCAAGCGGTCCCACATGCTTTCTTAAATTTCTGAGGAAAGTCCATTTGTAGGTTAATAATTTCTAATACATGCAGTGTGTGCCATATGTATTTGGTCCATGTGTCGTCAGGGGGAAGGGGGGAATTGCGTTCCATTTCCTGCAACTTAGCAGTTAGCCGACTATTATTATATGACCCACTATTTACGACTCTTAGTCGGTATTTAGTAATCACACCAGTGCCAATACAGATCTGGTCTATGATTCTTGTTGAGACTGTTAGGAACAAATGTCAAATAAATATGTTCCAGTAGGTGACTTATTTTGGGCCACTCCCAGAAAAATGTGGTAGGGAGCCCTTAGACACACAATTTCCAGAACTCTCCAGATGTACCTGGATAATTGTGCTAATTTCCTTGGGGTGAAGTACCAAATGTTAGAATTTCTGGTGTTGTTACTTCCATATGTTAAGCTGAGTGAGATGCTTAGAGCCCAATAGAATGCCGAGGCCCATTCTTTCTGGTCCTATGTTTGCCCCAGGGCATTCTTTATTTTATTGAGGTGTGACATGGGGGATTTTTGGGCTCTTTTTTCTTATAACTTCATATACGTGTTAAGTGGATTAGAATTTGCTAGTTTTCCCCTCTATTACTTTGTGAAAGGTCTGAGAGGACAAAGAAGTGTAGGGCCCCTGGGTAGTACTGATCTTATTTGGGAATAAAGAAGAAGGAAATCAGGCAGTCCGAAAACCAGAAAATTAGTTCAATTCTTGGAATGGGATTGGAATGTGTCTGTAAAAAAGGGTGCTAAATGATGGGGGGATGCCCTTGAGAAACCCAGTGTTGGACTTTAGGTTGGGAGTTGATTATGCTCGCAGCTCAATGGATTACATTAATAACTAGTCAGTGGAGAGATAGCGATTGTGGTGAGGTCAGTAGTTTCCAGATTTCTATAGATGTATTCTTATAGTGGCAAAGTTCTAGGGGGAGAAGCGGTAGATTGTCATTCAGATTGTAATGGGCAATTAGAAGTGCCCTCACGGATGGCCTCATATTAAATATGTTCTATTGAGGCCAAGAGGAATGGGTTTAGGGGTTAAGGTCCCCCCAAGGCCTTCAAGCATTGGCCCCCACTTGCTTTATATAGAGCCCTAATTAGGAACTCCCAACCCCCTGCAATTTTGGTTTTTTGTATAAAACGTCTTGTGCTTACTTAGGTTTCTGACCTTTCCATATGAAGTTTAAACCTTGTGTTTTATCCCCCGACATGTGACGTATAGTACGTAATAGTAAATAGTACACCCGGGCCAAGCCATTCTCCATAAGCGGTAAGTTTCTGCTGCATATGCAAGCAAAGGCTCACCGGTAAAATCTGCTCGGGGGGCACCGATCACGGGTGTTTTACTGCATGATTGCCGCCGGCAAAGGTGCCAGCGGCTTCCAAAAAGATTTGGCCATCTTTCTGGGATCGTCCTCCCCGTGAATAATGGGGAGCGGCGATCTGTCGCCATTGGTAGCTTCGGGTCTCCGAAAGGACCCGAACGCTACTTCGGGTTAACCAGGCATTACAATGTTGCTATCAGCCACATTGTAATGTAATGAGTAGTAAAATCCCATATCTGCCCATTACTGTATAGTATGGCAGTATATGAAGGATCCGTACAGACCCTGGGTTGCTTAAAGTAACTGGAGTCTGAAAATAGTTAAAAATACAAATTAAAAAAAAGTTTAAAAAAAATTATAATAAAAAAAACCTTAAAAATTCAATCACCCACCTTTCCCAGAACTGAATAATATAAATAAAAGTGAAAATCCATAAACACAATGAGGTATCGCAGCGTCCGAAAATGCCTGATCTATCAAAAAATATGATACGGTTTTCACGGCGTTAACCCGTTACGGAAAATCGCGGCCAAAGTTAAAAAAATGGCACTTTTTTGCATTTTAAAAAAAATTAAAAAAAAATCGATAAAAAGTGATAAAAAAGGTGTACAGTCCTAAAAATTTTATAACATTTAAACGTCATCAAAATCCTAAAAAACAACATACCCACCAGCTCCATACACCAAAGTATGAAAAAGTTATTAGCACCAGAAGATGGCAAAATCCACCCAAAAAATTTTTGTACAGGAGGTTTTAATTTTTTTAAATGTATGAAAACATTATAAAACCTATACAAATTTGGAATCCCCGTAATCATACCAACCCAAAGAATAAAGTAGACATGTCATTTGGGGTGCACAGTGAAATCCGTAAAATCCTAGTCCACAAGAAAATGGAGCAAATGCGTTTTTCAACAATTTCACTGCATTTGGAATTCTTTTCCCGCTTCCCAGTACACGACATGGAATTTAAATACCACCATTTTGAAGTGTCATTTGTTATGCAAAAAATAAGCCATCACACAGCTCTGTACATGGAAAAATAAAAAAGTTACAGATGTATTAATGTGGGGAGAGAGTGAAAAATGAAAAACGCAAAAACGAAAAAGGTGTGCGGCGGGGGAAGGGGGTAAATCTGTTTGTGGAATTTCTGCAATGTGGGACTTGGGGATGGGGAAATCATGCCCTCAGAAAGTACAGTATCTTGTGAGGATGAGCATGGTATGGGTTATTTACCCCAGCCAAGATGGTTCTACTTTACCCAAGGCATCAATTTCCCTCTGTAGGTCGTTCAAGATTTTGGTTATAGGGGAGCAGATCTTCACCCCGAGGTATGTCATTGCTTCCTCTTCCCATTTGAATGGGATTGCCTCTGTTATTTGTTTACGGAGGGGTTTTGGAACATGAATACTTAATATGAGAGATTTGTCAGTATTGACCTTATAATAGGAGACTTTGCCAAAATTGTCTAATATCTGCATAACCTCTTTCAATGAGATTAAGGGGTCTGATAAATGACAAACTACATATCAGCAAAGGCCCAATTTTATGCTGACAATTTTGGGTAGTTATTCCTTGGATTTGAGTCCTTCTCCCTAATTATAGATGCCAAGGGTTCGATTACATGATCAAAAATCAATGGGGGCACAAGGGCAACCTTTGACCGGGGGTGGTGCCTTCTGAGTATGTCCAGTGAGTTGCGATGATATACCATTACTAGAACTCTTGACTGATGGTGACGAATCTCATGCTTGTGATAGTTTCAATAAATGACCGTCAAAACCAACTTCTAAGGGTTTGTGAAAGCAAACCCCACATATGGATCCTCGATAGCCTCTCCGCATCTCCAAATAAGGAAAGCAGAGATAGGCATCCAAGGCCTCCATCCTGATACCACACTCAATGATTCTCCGTGTACCAGCAGCGTCTGACTTGTGCTTTCGTGGAACCCGGCTGATCAGTTGTGAATTATGCTAGGGAGGAGTTAAGCAGTCTGTAGGTAAATTTTAGCGTAATATTGTATACACTATTTAACCAGGGATAATAACAGGGTCTGAATTTTTGTTGTGGTGGGGGATGTGGGTTTTTCCCTGGCTTGGCAAGGATTTTATGGTAGCTTCCAGCATTCCAGAGGGAAGGGTTTCCACTGGTCATGGGCTTTATTAAAAACCTTTTAGACATGTGGGGCCCCAATATCTGATAGCAGGTCTGGTAATATCATTCCACAAACCATCAGCACCGGGCCTTTTCTCTTGGCTGTTTATTTTCTCAATGTTCCTGTCAAGCAACCAGGGAACCCTGGTAGATAGAGGGACCGGCTTTTGATACAGAAATTAGATCGATTTCCGCTTGGTTTGGGGCTAAGTGCACCCAGCAGGTTTTCTAGATTAGAGGTTTTTGTCAAGGTTTTGAAACATATTCGGCTATCCTAGGGGGGGGGGGGGGTGTTTCTTTTACTATTAGAGATTTGGACTTATACAGAAAAGGGATAGCGGTTTTAATTCTTTGTGACTTAGCCTTCGCAGCCATGAGTCTGCTAGGTTTGTTGAAAGCAGAATAATAGGATGCTTTGATGGATGTCATTTGTTTATTATAGTGAGACATTAAAGCGAATCTTGGTTTTTGTTGGCTACGTTTACCTTGAGATTATGTTTGGCATAAAACTCGTCGTTAGCACTAGTTCAAGGACCTAATTTTGAATACTGTCGTCAATTTTCTTTCCGTAGCTTATTTCAGTTGAGCACTAATTTGTATGAGAGTACCTCTAATTCCAATCTTATGGGCTACCCATAAGGGTAATGTTGTCTACATTATTGGTATAAAAAACTCTAGCATAGCTCTCTCTATTCTTGCCTTCAAGGATGGTAAGTAGAAGATGTAAGATGAATTTCTCCATCTCCTAGTAGGAAGTAGTTTGGGGGATAAGTTTAGTTCTAAATAGATTGGAGAGTGGTCCGACCAGGTAGCCGTGCCTATTTCTGAGGAATCAACCCAAGGGAGTTTGTCCCTACCAGTCAGGAAAAGATCTATTCTAGAGAAATATGAAAATTCTTTGGATGACGAATTACAGCATCGAAAGCAATCAAATAAGCCCTCATCCACAAGCCATTTGCCTAATGACGGAGGGGATGTCCTGCCCTGGTTCGTTGAGGCCATCTGAGGATCAGGAACGAGATTAAAGTCTCCACATAGCACCAGATGGCCCTTTTGAATGCTTCGTATCTTTCTCATCAGTTTGTTTAAAAATCTCTTTTGTGATGAGTTTGGGCAGTAAATATTAGCTAGTGTGAAAGGTACCGAATTTATAGTACAAACCAGGGCAAGAAATCTCCCCCCATCATCTACTATTTCCTCCTGTACACATATATTTCCACTATTGCGTATTGCTATGAAAACTCCTGCTACTTTGGTGTCAGCATTCGCTTGATAGCTGGTATTATAGTTGCGATTACTAAATTTAGGGCATTTATTTTTAGCAAAATGGGTCTCTTGGAGACATATGATATCAGCTCCTTCCACACTGAGGCTCTTTTAAAAGGAGAGTTCAACTCCTTGGTATTTAGTGACATAATTTTAAGAGACATCATTACAATTACCAAATTCTAACAAAAGCTGATATTCATTGGCATATTTTGTGTGCTCACCTTTGATAAAAGTGTACCTATGGGGGGCGTGGCCTAGCCATGATCGTGTGAGGACACGCACCACAGAGCTCCTCCGCACCCCGGCACTTTAGATACACCTTGGGCCAGCCAAATTATGGGGAAAGGTCTAAAAAAGGTCCCACCTAACCCTCCTGTGCTCCCGACACCAGCCAAGACCTCGATCGGACACTTTTTCGGGGCTAAACCGCCACAAACCCCGATGACTGGGCCAGTAGTCACCACGCGGTCCCAAGATGGCCGACCGCGCAGCGGACCGGCTTCAACAGAGCCGGCAGCGGCCTCCTCACCGCGCCGCCAGACATCTCGGGCAGGACCTCCTGCTACAGCACGCTCCACCGGAACAGACGGGCGATCAACTCAGGAAGGGACCCGGGCGCGGGACCCAGGCGCAGCCGGGCGCTCAACGGAGTGTCGTCCTGCAAGCATGCAGCCAGCCGCCAAGGATCCTGCCCTGTGCCCCCTGCAGGCAGCGATTACTTGTGTTATGGGGGCACAGCGAGGCGCAGAAGGGAAGGAGTACCCTGCAGCTGCCAGGATTTTAGTTTTCTCGTTGCCCCCTTTTGAAGGCTATAAAATTTTCGCTTTTCGGAGTGCTGTGGCCTAGCCATGATCGTGTGAGGACACGCACCACAGAGCTCCTCCGCACCCCGGCACTTTAGATACACCTTGGGCCAGCCAAATTATGGGGAAAGGTCTAAAAAAGGTCCCACCTAACCCTCCTGTGCTCCCGACACCAGCCAAGACCTCGATCGGACACTTTTTCGGGGCTAAACCGCCACAAACCCCGATGACTGGGCCAGTAGTCACCACGCGGTCCCAAGATGGCCGACCGCGCAGCGGACCGGCTTCAACAGAGCCGGCAGCGGCCTCCTCACCGCGCCGCCAGACATCTCGGGCAGGACCTCCTGCTACAGCACGCTCCACCGGAACAGACGGGCGATCCACTCAGGAAGGGACCCGGGCGCGGGACCCGGGCGCAGCCGGGCGCTCAACGGAGTGTCGTCCTGCAAGCATGCAGCCAGCCGCCAAGGATCCTGCCCTGTGCCCCCTGCAGGCAGCGACTCACGAACAGGTCCCGGAAGCTGGAGCCGAACACTGCCTCACAGCGCCACAATCACAACCAGCGCTGTCATACCCGCCTGAACGGAATCCAGCCATGTCGGACCGGCTACCTCCATCACCCAAAGGCACCTCAGTCACAGTGAGTAATCTTGGGGCCACCAATGCTGATAGAGGGGACCAACCACCTCCCTCTCCCGCCCCTGCACTCTTGACCCTCACAGTGAATCACTCACAAAGCACAGGGCCTACCATCTCCGAGGCCCCCACAGCCCCCACTAACGCCTCTGGGCCGCCATCATCCCCCCCTGTCCTCCAGACTCTTGGAGGAGCAGCAAGCCAGGGACGCTGTCAGATTACCCAGCCCAGCTCCCTTATTGCAGGACCCTCCACGTCAGGTTCCCAGGAAGACAGGCTTCCCACAGTTCAGGACATCAAGTCCTTACTCTCCTCTCTCCCAACTAAGGAGGATATGTCTTTATTTGCCTCTCAAATTCTGGCTGAGTGTCGTCAGGAATTCGCCAGCTTGCGTTCCGATGTTACTTCTCTAACATCCAGGGTCGACGACCTAGAACAGGCTCAATCCTCTACCGCTACGAGCCTAGAATCCATACAAGACACGATTCAACAGCATCACGCACAACTACATGCACTACAACAGCACATGGACGATATAGAAAACAGAAGCAGACGCAACAACTTACGTATTAAGGGCCTGCCTGAATCTGTCCAACCTGCAACCTTGTTTTCCACCATCACCGAAATCCTCAACGGAATTCTGGGGAGACCCCCAAATACCCCCATAGAAATTGACAGAGCGCACCGAGCCCTTCGCCCTCTAGATCCGAACGCACAGAATCCAAGAGACGTAGTATGTCGCATCCACTTCTACTCCCTGAAAGAACAGATCCTGCTAAAGTTGAGAAATCAGAGACAAGTCATCTTCCAGGGAACTTCAATCAAGATCCTTCCAGACCTCTCTCGCTACACCCTGGCACAACGTGCCGCTGTGCGTCCCCTGCTGGACATGTTGAAAGAACGTAATCTACCATACAGATGGGGCTTCCCCTTTGCCCTCCACGTTCGTTCTGGGGGGAAGGATGTGACCCTCCGCTCCCCAGACGATTTGAAACCATTCCTCCAGAAGCTACGCCTACCCGCAGTGTCCCTTGGCCAGTGGCCCACATATCTCCCTCCATCAGCCTCCACTCTGCTTGCCTCCTCGGCCAATCTCACACCCCTAGGTCCCCGCAGGCAGGGACCACGGAAGCGACAGATTTCTGATGATAACGGAGGTCCAAGAGGCTCTCCCGGCTCACAACTTGAACCTTCAACCTGAGAGGTCATGGTGCTATAGTCCTCCTCCAACGGACAACAATATACGTAGCACTTTAAACATCTCTCCACGTTGAGCGCTACGTAGATGTCAATTTGGTATCTCCCCCTTACAACTAATTCAATAGAGTAACCCTTCCCCTATGGCGCCCCAACCTCATAATAAGTCATGTGCTGGGGTGTTGGTAGCGGCCCACTTAATTCGCTACCACACACCCCTGATAGGTTAAGGGACCTCGGTCAACCGTAGCTGTTAGACCGAACCCCTTGTTAGCTTCGGCTATTAGTTTCCGCTGCAGCCCCAATTGCAGGTGCTGCTGGTTAACTTTACATTTTTTGTATTAACCTTGTTATTCTCTTTCTTACCTCCTTCCCCTCCTTCACTCCCCTCACCCCCCCCTCTCCCCTCCTCCCTGCACCCTTTGCCTCCTAACCCCTGAACAACCCCCGGTGGCAGCCGGACAACTGTGATCCTCAGCCAACACTTCCACTCCTTGCAGATGGCCGAACTGAAAATCGCCTCTTTCAACGCCCAGGGATTGAACTCCCCATCGAAACGCTCACAGGTACTCCACCATTTTCACAAACACAACACCCAGATTTTATGTTTACAAGAAACCCATTTTAAAGTCAATCACGCCCCTACAATCAAACATAAACATTACTCCACATGGTTCTACGCCAATAACCCGCGTTCACGCTCGAGTGGAGTGGCGATCGGCCTACACAAATCTCTCACACACACGATTATAGACTGCACCTCCGACCCCAACGGCAGGTATATCCTCCTTAACTTAAACATTGGCGGGCATCCTTTCTCAATCCTCAATGTATATGCTCCCAACCAGAACCAAATTCCCTTCCTCACACAACTCATGGATAATATCTCCCCTCTCATAAAAGGCACTCTAATACTAGGAGGTGATCTTAACCTGACCCTTGACCCCACATTGGACAACTCCACAGGCAAATCTAGTATACCTTACTCTGCCCTAAGGAAATTCAAACGCTCTCTACTACACCTTCAACTATGCGATGCATGGCGTCTACAGCACCCATCAGACAGGGATTACAGTTTCTTCTCCGCCCCTCATGGAGTCTACAGTAGACTGGACTATCTCATAGTCCAACATAGAGCGCTCCAATGGTTGGTGTCCTCCTCCATCGGTAATATCCTCCTATCCGATCATGCCCCGGTCTACTGTTCACTCAAACTCCCGTTCCTTAATAAGAGGGAATGGCTGTGGAGACTCAACGAATCCCTACTCCTTGATCCGCCTTGCACAGATGAAGTAACTCGCACTATTGCCCAATTTAACACAGACCACGAACTAGACCACACCTCCGCCCTAACACAATGGGAAACCCTTAAGGGATCCATTCGACAGGTCTTTATTAAACATGGAGCTCGTATTAAGCGAGAAAAAGCACATACACTCCGCATAGCCCTGGAAAAAGTCGCCTCTCTAGAACTACGCCATAAACAGGCCCTCTCTACCCCGATCCTACGCGATCTGCAAGCAGCCAGGTTAGAGGTCAAGCGCCTAATGGAAAAAGCTTACGGGGGGATGTTGCAAATCTGCCGTAGCAAATTCTATGAGTATGGGAATAAATGTGGCCGCATGCTCGCTAGGGCCCTTAAGCACCGCTTAGCACAGACCTTCATCCCCAATATCAAAAACGTCCAAAACAAGGTTGTACACACAACCCCCGAAATATCGGACACCTTCCTTTCCTTTTACAAATCTCTGTACAACCTTCCAGATAACACCCAAGACTTAACCCCCTGCACCCTAACCACAACTCCTCAGTCACCGTATAGCACACTCCCCGCCACCGCCATATCGGAATTGGAGGAACCTTTTTCCCCTATAGAACTTGCTCAGGTAATTAAAAATCTCCCGGGAGGCAAAAGCCCTGGCCCTGATGGTTATACAGGCAAATTCTTTAAACACTTCTCCAAAGAACTGAACCCTATCCTGGTAAAAGCCTTTAATACAGTCTCCCCAGATTCCCCCTTCCCGGTACAGTCTACGTCTGCCCACATTACAATAATCCCTAAACCGGGTAAAGACCCACAATTATGCTCCAACTACCGCCCCATCTCCCTCCTTAACGTAGATCTAAAAATTTTTTCAAAACTCCTAGCTAACAGACTTAACCCATTATTGCCGACCCTCATTAAGAAAGATCAGGTAGGATTTGTGCCTGGCAGGGAGGGTCGAGACAACACCCTAAAAACCCTAGACATAATGCACTATGCGCAATCACATCAGATCCCTGCTATGATTCTATCCCTAGACGCTGAAAAGGCCTTTGATAGGATTTCCTGGCCCTCTCTTAAACAGACGCTCTCCAACATAGGATTAGGCCCAAACTTTACAACCAAAATTCTCTCCCTCTACCACAACCCCTCAGCTAGGCTCAAAATAAACGGTAGTCTCTCTGACTCCTTCTCTATCCACAATGGCACCCGCCAAGGATGCCCCCTCTCTCCGCTCCTATACGTCTTGATAATGGAACACCTTTTAGCGGCAATTCGGAACAATCCTGACATCAAGGGAGTCTGGATAGCTGGGACGGAACATAAATGTTCGGCCTTTGCGGATGATTTACTAGTTTACATAACAGACCCTCACTCTTCCCTACCCACTCTGATGACTGAGCTGGATGTGTTCGGGAAATGGTCAAACTTCAAGGTTAACATGACCAAATCTGAAGCGCTCAATATTTCACTCCCCCCAGCAGACTTACCTCCCCTGATGTCTAAATTCCCATTCGTTTGGCCCCCAGGGGGCATCAAATACTTAGGGATCAGAATCAGTAAAGATCTCTCTAAACTATTTATAGACAACTTTACCCCCCTACTTCTCAGATTCGAACAAGATTTATCCTCCTGGAAAAAGAAAGAATTCTCCTGGTTTGGTCGACTAAACATCCTTAAAATGACCCTACTGCCCCGCCTGCTCTACCTCATACAAACCATACCAATATTCATACCCCTTACATTCTGGAAGAAAGTCCGAAAATGTTTCGGATCCTTCCTCTGGTCCAACAGCCGCCCGAGACTCCGGAGGGACATACTGACTTGCCCTAAAGACATGGGAGGCATTGGCCTACCCGATTGCCGCCTTTACTACCTTGCAGCAACACTCTCCCGGGTGTTAGACTTTTTTCACGCCAAATCCTCTAAATCCTGGGTAGGAATAGCCCAAGGAATATCCCCCAGGGACCTCACAACTCTCCCCTGGACCTCCAATTCAGCGAACCGAGCCTCCACCACCCTTTCTTTCACTACAGCCCACACAATCCGAACCCTACACAGAGTAGGAATGAGCCTCTCCCTGATAGACCCAAAAGGCCCCCTGTTCCCAATTATAGACAACCCCGCATTTCCACCAGGGCAATCCAGAGCCCCCTTTCTTGGCCGTCCTCATAACAAACCGTTTAGGTTCCCACAGGTGTTAGCAGGTTCTACACTACAGCCCCTACAATTTCTACTACCTCACGAGACGCCCACTCCCACACATCACCTCCAATACAACCAACTCAAACACTTTTACGACACCATTAAGAACCACAACAACCTGTCGCGCCCCCTCTCAGATTTCGAACAAGCATGCTTGAACGCTAACCCCACACCTCATGCCATTTCATTTATTTACAAACTGTTAATAACCAAACGCTCCTCATCCCTCCCCCCCTTCTGTGCTGCCTGGGAGACCGAACTGGGAAAACATTTCTCACAACCACAGTGGTCAAAATGTTTCTGCCTCTCTCAGAGGTCTGCAGTTGCCACCAGACACCAGGAGACCAGTTACAAAATTCTATCGAGGTGGTATAGGGTTCCCGCACAATTGCACCTATGGTACCCAGAAGTTCCTGATGTCTGCTGGCGCTGCGGAGCCAATGGTGGCACCATGACCCACATTTGGTGGTCCTGCCCTAAGCTCACTCACTTCTGGAACACAATACTCTCCTGTATAGAAAACATTACCGGAACCACGATCCCAAGCTCTCCTGAAGCAACCCTCTTGTTCATGTTTGATATGCCACCACACAAGTACAAGAAGTCCCTCACTCGACACCTTCTCCAAGCGGCCAAAACTGTCATCCCAAGAAAATGGCGTTCAGAGCATCCACCCACAATATCTGACTGGTTGGCGGAAGTTTCTTCAACGCACAGAATGGAGGAGCTCATAGCTCAATCCCCAGCAGATCGCACCCGTTTTTCCAACACTTGGTTACACTGGCAAAGATTCTTGTCCTCTACAGAATACAGAGCACTTCAAGACTGAACTTAACGCATGATACTTACCCGTGCCCTACTCTCCGGCTGCCTCAGGTCCCCCAGTAGAACCCCCGCCCCCGTACCCTTAACCTCGTACGCCAATCAACCCTCTCGCACCCCCACCCCCCTCTCTCTCCTCCCCTCTCCCCCCCCCCCCCAAAAAAAAAAACAAAAAAAAAAACAAAAAAAACACTGTTCTGTATTTGACTTTACGACTTATTGTTATACTCTCCTTTATTCCTGATGTTTGATTCCTTCCAAAGGATTGTTTGGCTTTTGCTCCAAAAAGCCTCATAAGGCGCTGTATTGTATTCACTTACGTGTCATGCCAACATGTATGTACCCTTATCTGAAACTCAATAAAGTTTTTCGTGAATGGAAAAAAAAAAAGTGTACCTATGGCCCATTAGAACTAGAAACAACTTTTTAACTAGAAGTAGTTTGGGGGATAAGTTTAGTTCTAAATAGATTGGAGAGTGGCCCGACCAGGTAGCCATGCCTATTTCTGAGGAATCAACCCAAGGGAGTTTGTCCCTACTGGTCAGGAAAAGATCTATTCTAGAGAACGTCTTGTGTCTATTGGAGAAATATGAAAATTCTTTGGATGACGAATTACAGCAATCAATAAGCCCTCATCCACAAGCCATTTGCCTAATGACGGAGGGGATGTCCTGCCCTGGTTCGTTGAGGCCATCTGAGGATCAGGAACAAGATTAAAATCTCCACATAGCACCAGATGGCCCTTTTGAATGCTTCGTATCTTTCTCATCAGTTTGTTTAAAAATCTCTTTTGCGATGAGTTTGGGCAGTAAATATTAGCTAGTGTGAAAGGTACCGAATTTATAGTACAAACCAGGACAAGAAATCTCCCCCCATCATCTACTATTTCCTCCTGTACACATATATTTACACTATTGCGTATTGCTAAGAAAACTCCTGCTACTTTGGTGTCAGCGTTCGATTGATAGCTGGTATTATAGTTGCGATTACTAAATTTAGGGCATTTATTTTTAGCAAAATGGGTCTCTTGGAGACATATGATATCTGCTTTAATCTTATCTGCATCCTTCCACACTGAGGCTCTTTTAAAGGGAGAGTTCAACCCCTTGGTATTTAGTGACATAATTTTAATAGACATCATTACTATTACCCGGAGCTAACAAAAGCTGGTATACATTGGCATATTTCATGTGCTCACCTCTAATGGAAGTGTACCTATGGCCCATTAGAACTAGAAACAACTTTTTAACTAGTAAATAATAACACTTAATGGCAATGGAGGGGACACTGTGATCCTGCTGCCATTGCCTTTCACTTCTTGCCAAATTTCTAAAGAAAAATGCGTACAGTAAAATCAGAAATACATGATAACTCAAAACCTGTTGGTACATGGGGGTAACAGTCCGCCTGCAGCTTTTCGACTTGTTACCTAAATATAGTATGAGTAAACGAGGTTTCCTCCATCACAGGAACGGTTAGACTTTGTCCCAGTCCTTTTGGACCTGGTGTTGAGGTTGCCGTGTTCTCGGTATATCCGCCTCTTCTATGCCCCATTTAGCCAATAGCGGTGGACCCTCTTCTGGGCAGTTTAGGACGTGGGTTGTCCCATCTTTGCGTATCAGTAGTTTCAATGGGAATCCCAATTTATAAGGGATCTTTTGTGCCTGTAAAGCTCCTGTAATCATTCCAAAGTGTTTCCTGGCTTGTAAGGTTGCTTGTGATAAATCTACAAATAGCTTTATCCCTGAAAATGGATCTGGAAGGGAGGGCGCTTTCCTGGAATAAAACATCAACGCTTCTTTTACGTGGAAATAGTGCAACCTTGCAATCACATCACGTGGAACATTATCTGGGATGTTTTTAGGTTTTGGAAGCCTATGGGCCCTGTCAATTAGACATTATGCTGATGGCACATTTGGAAGGACTGTAATTATTAGCTGGTTCAGATACTCTCTGAATTCAGCAAGGGGTACTGATTAGGGGATTCTCCAGAATTTAACATTATTTCTCCTTACCCTGTCCTCCATATCAGCTATTTTTATTTTAATTGAGTCCACCATTACTTCCAGGCTGTAATGTGCGTCTATAAGCTCATTATGAGAGCTTGTTAGCTCAGACATTTTATGCTCCAGATGGTCTACTCTCCCTCCTAAGTCATCTATGGAGACATGGATAGCTGAAGTGAGTTAGATCTTTGTGTAAAGACCCTCTGAGAGCCAGGATCATGCTTTTTATAAAGGATTCAGATGCTGGTTGGTCTGATGAAGGTAGGTCTTCTAGCAGGACCCCTGAATCTCTGTGATCAGATTCTAAATGGCTCGTACCTTCTGTAGTGTCTGACAGTCTCTGCCTCTGTTTGTCGGGGATCTGTCCTGGCATGTATGGCTCCCTTGATCTAGCCGCCACCATTTTAGATCCTCTCCCTTTATCTTCTTCTGTGATTGCCGGGCCCGTATTTGTATGTCGGGATGTCTCCGGGCTCATACCGACTTGCCCTGCTGCCGCTGCTGAACCCGTCCAGGGAGATGAGGGAGTTGGTGAGAAGCCTGGGCATGATGCGGCCGAGTACGGGGGTCCACCATCTTGGGATATGCCTGTCCCTTGTGCGCGGGCCGAGAAGAAGTCATTGAGCCGATTCGGACCTCCTTGCTGATTTCCCGCGGGTGAGCATGGTAGGGGATGTTCCGGTACTGTTCCGGCTCGGTTTAGTGCTGTTTAGGTCGCTGGGAGTATGTCGCTCACAAGTCTAGGAACGGAGCTCACTCACATGCGTCCGTTCCAGAGCACAGTCAGGCCACGCCCAAATGTATCATTTTTTATACTATATCTTGTTTTTGTCACTGTGTGCTTTGACCAATCAGCTGCTTGTTTGGTCCTTAAATGTCTGGATATGCATAATGCACTTTATGCTTGAAAAAGGTGTGTTCTCACGCATATTGCACATGGAATAAAAAATTCACCCTGTTCCACATACCACGGAGTGCTGCCTTCACTGGATTTATATATACAGTATACATATATATATATATATATATATATATACACTCACCGGCCACTTTATTAGGTACACCTGTTCAACTGCTCGTTTACACTTAATTTCTAATCAGCCAATCACATGGCGGCAACTCAGTGCATTTAGGCATGTAGACATGGTCAAGACAATCTCCTGCAGTTCAAACCGAGCATCAGTATGGGGAAGAAAGGTGATTTGAGTGCCTTTGAACGTGGCATGGTTGTTGGTGCCAGAAGGGCTGGTCTGAGTATTTCAGAAACTGCTGATCTACTGGGATTTTCATGCACAACCATCTCTAGGGTTTACAGAGAATGGTCCGAAAAAGAAAAAACATCCAGTGAGCGGCAGTTCTGTGGGCGGAAATGCCTTGTTGATGCCAGAGGTTAGAGGAGAATGGGCAGACTGGTTCGAGCTGATAGAAAGGCAACAGTGACTCAAATCGCCACCCGTTACAACCAAGGTAGGCAGAAGAGCATCTCTGAATGCACAGTACGTCGAACTTTGAGGCAGATGGGCTACAGCAGCAGAAGACCACACCGGGTGCCACTCCTTTCAGCTAAGAACAGGAAACTGAGGCTACAATTTGCACAAGCTCATCGAAATTGGACAGTAGAAGATTGGAAAAACGTTGCCTGGTCTGATGAGTCTCGATTTCTGCTGCGACATTCGGATGGTAGGGTCAGAATTTGGCGTCAACAACATGAAAGCATGGATCCATCCTGCCTTGTATCAACGGTTCAGGCTGGTGGTGGTGGTGTCATGGTGTGGGGAATATTTTCTTGGCACTCTTTGGGCCCCTTGGTACCAATTGAGCATCGTTGCAACGCCACAGCCTACCTGAGTATTGTTGCTGACCATGTCCATCCCTTTATGACCACAATGTACCCAACATCTGATGGCTACTTTCAGCAGGATAATGCGCCATGTCATAAAGCTGGAATCATCTCAGACTGGTTTCTTGAACATGACAATGAGTTCACTGTACTCAAATGGCCTCCACAGTCACCAGATCTCAATCCAATAGAACATCTTTGGGATGTGTTGGAACGGGAGATTTGCATCATGGATGTGCAGCCGACAAATCTGCGGCAACTGTGTGATGCCATCATGTCAATTTGGACCAAAATCTCTTATATATATATATATATATATATATATATATATATATATATACTGTATAAATATATATATATGTGGTATATATTTGCTGAATGTTTCTATGAAATGTAATGTAATGGTCACCATTTAAGACTTTATTTTAACACTAAAAACATAATCCACATATAACAGTGAGTGTTATTACTACACTACTACTTCATATAGCCTGGAAAAATCTAGTCATTTCTTTATCAACTGACTGATTTATGATCACTTTTAGAAACTAACATCTATTTTCTTTATTTCCATGTTTAAGCAGTACCAAGCACCAATGGGAAATCTTAGTTCTGAGTTAGTAGCATGTCCTGGTAGTAAAGTGCATCCACTGATATAAAACAATTTGCTCCTCGGTTACTTAATCTGTGTTAATGGAACCTTGTCATGGATAGAAAAGTTAAACCTATTCAAATCAATTCAGGAAACCCCAGGGCCCACTTAAAGAAGCCGTAATGAAGCCCAACATAATGCCCTCAACTGTATTACGTGCATTCTTGTCCCCCAAAGACATCTCAGGTAACACTTTGTGGATAAAGCGCAATGACTGAGTAACTAAAAGTGAAGTGATAAAGTACAGACAATTTTCTAAAAACTATTGCCCTATTTACCATAGTGATCATCTGTTTAACACATTATCTTTTTATTCCTGCCTGGAAACCTGTGGCGTTTTAATTACCTGTCATTAAATTGAGTACAATATGTTTGTTTTTTTTAATTATGGAGGTCGACATCTTACTTTATAACCTATTAGAAGTTCTGAATGTGGTATTTCACTGTGACGCATTTGAAATTAATGAGATCTCTTGGGGATGGAGAAATAAAAGACTAATTTAGAGATCTAGAGACATAAGTACGGCAGCACTCAGATGCATTTCTCCTATGAATAGAGATACAATCAACATGACTTTTCTCCTAATGTAACTTTTACTTTTCTTATAACAAGATTGGAATTTTCAGCCCGGTTCTGCATCAGTAAAAGTAATACTTCTGAGTTTATCTTAATTTGTTTTTTTTTATTAAAGGCATTTTGTATTGAAATAAAATAAAATAAAAAAATGAAGGCTGAAAAGATTATGTGCAATGCTTCATCAGCCTGGCAAACCACATGTTAATGTGCCCTTTATGCTTCAATACTATTTTCTTATACACATCACTCCTACTAGTTCAATAGGTACATTAGTAGGATACAACTCTTTTTATGTAGGAGAAAAAGTAACTCTGCACTGAAAATCAGATGTAGTACATTGTAACGTTTTGTCTGACGACCTTCCTAAGACATTGTAAATATAAATCAATATCAATTTACAGTTTATCCAATGTAACAGATTCTACGTATATACATGTGAAAGCATGATGAATCAGAGATAAATGAAATCACCTCAAAATAAATAAAGGGAACCACATTGCACTGAAGTAGTAAAACTATTGACACGGGCCCATTATTGTACGAAGGTCAATATGAACTAAGCCATGCATATTGTTAAGAGAGGTAAGCTATCCAATAAAAACTGTATCTCCAGAAATAAACCTGAAATGTAAGTATGCAAATTGTAAGTAATACAATTAATTGCAGATGGATGAATTTAAAAGATAGAATAACTGGTAACAGACTGATGGCTAGCTTGATTGGCTTCTTGTTTACAATTAGTTAGTGGGCTGGTTGGCAGCTGCAACTTCCAGGGACAGGTAAGAGGCGCGAGCGCTGCACTTGCGAACAGAGAGGGGCGCGGGTGAGCCCCCAACCTGAGATCGCGGGAGCACCCATGACAGTTCCTCATTATTATTTTGACATGATTTTGTTTATCTTTTATTAATCATGCTTTCATATGTATAGAGCATCGGTTATATTGGATAAATTACATACTGATATTAATTGAGTAAGAATGTTACATTGAACTGTGGATTGCTAAAAGTCCTGCATTTGATTTCATGTGGTGGGATAATTTTATTTGCTTTATCCTTTAAATTGCCCCTTTTAGCCAACTTAATACATATGCACATAAGTGTGGATTTTTGTGTCGCAAGATGATTAGCATTCCAAAACAACATGATTTTTATGTGTGGTTGTTAAAGCAAAACGTCATTCCTTTTAGCTCTAACTGTATCTTCTACTGCTATGCATTTAAGTAAATCTAATTGCTGTATATATAAGTATAAAGGAATAACATATATACTTTATTATATGTAGCTAGCTGAATGTTAGAAGCAACTAGAGATCAGAATTTGCAGTGTATGTGGACATTCCTTTCACATGGCACAGATCATTGTTATTCTCTTGTTGCTGCAAGAAGTAGCTTTCTCTATGTGTCTCTGAAAAATTTATCTGAACATTTGGCATTTCATGTATTTGCCAACTAGATAAGTATATTGTATCTGTGATGTCAATATCCAATTGATTTATTGGATGGATTTATCCATAACGGATCACACTTTCGTCGGACTGTTCGGTAACCCGTTAATACACTAATACACTACCTTGTTGCATTGATTGATGGTTTTATATCTTTTATTGCAGCCAGCATTCCTGATTAAATTAATTTTATTGCTCCACTTTCGGATCGCACTTTTGTCGGACTGTTTGCTGATTTTATGATTTGTGTAACAGGGGTTTGCGTTGGGATTGTGTCGCTTGCGATTGGATTGTGCCATCTACACTGGCTTACATGCGACAGAAATTGGGGGGATGGCGTGCCGTCGGATGATCCAACTGATTTGGAGTGCGGGATTTAAGTTTCAAATTGTGTCACAAGAGAATGCACTTACATACACCAGGACACATGCAGGATATCGGGTGCACGATCTTAGTTAATGGCGGCAGAGTGCATGATCGTCGGGCAATGCACTTTCAGGCAACTCGCTGGACCGAGTAAACGTGCCCAAATATATGAAAAAAAAATGTATACTATAGTCAAGTGCATCGTAAGCTTGACAAATCCTGAGCATAAAAAACACAGTATGATAGTACCTATAATAAAGAACACAAGAAATCAGGCTGACCGCCCAATTATCGACATGAACAAGCCTGACTTACATACAATACCGGGTCGGCTAGTAAATAATAGTTTATTTCTCATTACGTGGCTCCCAGCCAGTAGTCTGTAGTGAGTCCCAGGAGAGGGGCAGCTGAAGCCTGTGTGTCAGTCTCCTCTACCCTCCCAACTTCCTCTCGTGTGCAATGAGTAGGCAGGGGAGGGATCCTGTGGAGCAGAGAAAGCCTGTATGAGGAGGCACAGGTACACACATGCTACAGCTGCCCCTAACCCTGGGACTATCCATATGCTGCTGGCAGGGAGCCAGGTAATGTGAAATAAATTATTATAAGCTACAGAAATGATTCAGAATGCTGACAAAGGCATTTTTAGAATTAGCATATCATAGGCTATTTGTTTAACATT
The DNA here is from genome assembly GCA_019512145.1 of Engystomops pustulosus. NCBI lineage: Eukaryota > Metazoa > Chordata > Amphibia > Anura > Leptodactylidae > Engystomops > Engystomops pustulosus. Next base: position 62,074,817 of record CM033641.1, on the reverse strand, counting down.
TGAAATATTTATTAACTAACTACTCATGATCTCCATTACAATGGCAGCATGCTTCACAAATGTCAATACAATATTTGGAAATGTGCTTGATGATATAAAGCTTGCATACAGCTACTTTCCTATGAAAGCCATGCTTGAAACTACTGGTGCACCATGTTAGTGCTGCTATAAAACCCAGTGGAGGTTTTGAATTTTACAGTTAAGTCAGCAGATTGCCAGCAACTTTTATGTGCTATGCACCTTAGCACTCAGCGACCCCATCTTTTAACCCCTTAACGACCAGGCCAATTTACAAAGACAGAGGCTGTTAAAGCAACAGATTGTTGCTCCCCTATGACGTCACTGAGCGTGCCAATCGTGCTGTTGACTTTTTACAGATCAGAGATGATACAGCAATATGCAGCAAACACCCTCCATGTATGAAGATGGCTCCCCACAGCTGACATGTGACGTACATATTCGTTACACGTAGGTAAGGAGTTAAAAAGCAACTGTCAAGATTGGGAGACAGAAGAACTTTGCCTATAATCTTTGTTACCTACATCCAGCAGTTTCTTTGCCATACTCCTCAGATTATCTCAGTGCTGCAGTAGCTGCTTCATTTGCCTGTGCTGACAAGCCCTGTGAATTCATAGTTTGTTCATATGACTCCTGGGAGGGGAAAGGCTGCTGCTCCTGCCCACAGAGTGCACTTTGTGTATGTAGCAGAGCTGGATGTGTTCAGGATACAGATGTCTCCTGCACAGAATAGTAAGGTACAAAATCTCCTCGATTCCCTATGAGTCCCTCCATCCCAGTCTGTGATTCTACAGAACTTTCTCAATCTTTCTCTTCACTTCATGCTGTGCCCCCATCCTGCTCTTAACCCCTAGTGCTCAAACAGCACAGGCTATAGACTTCATATAAATGGGTTACTTATGATTTCTGCCCCTAATTACATGTTCCCTGCTCCTCTATGTGATGGAAGCTTCCAGGCTGTCACCATATACATCCTGTATGTGCACTGTATATGTCCCCTGCTCCTCCATGTGATGGAAGCTTCCAGGCTAGTCACCATACACATCCTCTATATGCACTGTTCACTGGATTTACTTGTGAGAAACTAAATGAATTTAATGCTAACTTACTTTGAGAGAGAACACAAGGCACCATGGGATGTGTGGCTAAGGTAATTGGCCTCAGCCTGAGGGCTTAGGCCTCTTGCACACTAGCGTTGCGTTTCACGTGCGGGGGCAATGCGTGAAAAACTGACGTTTTTGCTGCGTTTTTGTTCCATTTTTCCTTGGAGTAATTTGCGTTTTTTTTGCGTTTTCGGCGCATTTTTGACGCGCGATTCAATGGGAGACTCGAGCATATTTCAAAGGGACCATGGTTTGGGATTAAAATGTGTTATTTAATTGAAAAATAATGTCTTCTGATAATTTGCAAACATCGGCGATCTATTCTTCACTGTTCCGCGCGTATATTATCTCCCGACAATTTAGCAGATGTGAGTGTTCACTGGATTTACTTGTGGGAAACTAAATGGATTTAATGCTAACTTACTTTGAGAGAGAACACAAGGCATCATGGGATGTGTGGCTAAGGTAATTGGCCTCAGCCTGAGGGCTTAGACTGACAGACACTCCGCCCACTTCACTTCTGGTGAGAAAGATTTTTGTCAACACAAAAGCTTTCAGAACTGTAAATGTCATATTTTTGGAAAGAAAAGAGTGATCTGCACAATATGGGCCATAGTTCTGTTTGTTTTTAAAGGGGAAATCATATATAATAATTTGATAAAATCATTACAACTTTACTGTTATGCTTTAATGTTACTAGGTCTTCTTTTATATGCTTTGGTTGCTAAACACTTTACCTTTTCAATAATACCCCTCACAGTAGATTGTGGAATATGTAGAAGGGAAGATACCTTGTTGCATTAATTGATGTTTTATATATTCTAATGCCGCCAGCATTCCTGATAAAATTAATTTTATTGCTCCACTCTCTGTCCTAACATAAAGTCAAGGACATGGGCAGGGGGGGCTCAATTAATCAGTTGTTGTGCATCCACAGTATGCAGTAACAGAGCAATATGAATATGAGGCCAGCCAGTGATGTACAGGGGCAGCAGTGAATTCACAGGCCCAGTGCGCATGCCTGAGAACCCCGTCACTGGGGGCACGGTTATGAGTCCGAGCAGGTGGAAGGAGCTTGACTGCATTATTGAGCTCCCCTACCTTCTTGACTTTATGTTTGGACCAAGAATGGAACAATAAAAGTGATTTTTTGAGAAATGCTGGTTGCAATCGAAGCTATAAAAGCATCAATTGAACACTTATAAAGTACACAAGAAGGTATGTTTTTTTGAGCGGGGGGGGGGGGGGGTTATCCCTGATGACAGGTTCCCTTTAAGAACTGGGCTCCTGTAGTAGTTAAAATATGGTATATATACTGTAGCTTCTGCAAACCACAGAGATGGTGCCAACTTTATTCTAAATAGTCAATGCTTATTACAATTTTGCCACTGGATAACACTTTAATTGTGTATTTTTGTACCATTAAATAATTATTATTATTCTCTGAAATAAAAAGTGACAACAAAGTTTCAGTGTTTGAATTAGTACAGTGCAAAGTGCTTAAAATGTCTGTTCATCCCAGTTAGAAGCATTTGTTTTCCTAAACATTGTCATCTGTTTTCTTTCAGAACTTTAACTTCATGTGAGAAGAAAATTATTGGAGGACAAAATGAAGCTGTATTCTTTAGTGTCTCTTCTGATGCCATTCGCCACTTGCTAACATACATTTATTTATTCTTTCCTAGCTCGGGTCGGCTCTTGATCTGTAATTCCTGAGGCTATCAGTCCAAACTCATTCTACTCTGAGAAACTGATGAGCAGCTGTTCAAAAAGGCAAGGTGGAGACATTGTAAATGATAGAAAGATAAAACCTTCTTTACATTTCCATTTTTTAAGACTTTAAGAAATATCTCATCTGAAAATGAAAGGAACTTTTCATTTTCATGTAGAGTACCCTTCAAAAGCACTGAAATCATGGAGACCTTTATGCCACCTCAACTGCATGTTGACTCTATCTGTGCACGACTGCAGCGCTGGAATTAAAGTGATGAAGCAGATTTCAATTTTGATTTGGATTAAAGTATGTTCAGAAAATGTGATAACAATTCTTCTCTCTGAAGCACCAGTGAAATTACTTTTTTAACAAATGCTTGTCTACAATGTTTTGAACTAAGGTGCAGATAAAGCTGGATGAAATGTAAAAGGGTAGCTATCAAGATAGGAAAATGAAAAATGAATGTAACAGAATACAGATAATGCTAAGTCTGGGAAGGACCACATCTGCATTATGTTGTACCTGTTCTCTCCTCTAGTAAATGGAGCCTTTTTTACTCACTTTTGAACAAAATATGGAGCTTTAATTTTTTTTAAAAAACTGAGCGGAGCAGTAGTACGCTAATAAAGGGTAGTAACAGTGATAGAGACAAGTACACTGTTTGGTCAGGATTGGTCAGAGCATCCTTTGACAGCTGATACTTTCAGCCCAACCCAAGAGTGTCAGAAATCCAATAGTTCCAAACCCCAAATTATCAACGTAGGACAGCATCAAGTATGGCACAGGCCAGTAGTAAACTTGCAGTTAGATGGGTGCATGGCGTCAAAAGAATCCACTTGCCAGAATCCCAATTGGTACAATAAGGAAGTAAAACCAACAGCACTCCAAATGTAGTCCATTAGTTGTTAACTTTATTCATCAACAAGACAATGAACCCGAGCACAGCTAAAATAACAAAGCAGTGGCTTCAGAACAACTCTGTGACCATTTTTGACTGGCACAGCCAGAGCCCTGATCTGATCCCAATTGAGCATCTCTGGAGAAAATAACTATCTGCCAACATTCACCATCCAACCTGAGAGAACTGGAGAGGATCTGCAAGGAAGAATGGCAGAGGATCCCCAAGACCTCTGAATACTTATGTCTTGTTTAATACTTATCTTGTTTAATAAGCTAGCAAAAATATCTACATTTCAGATTTTTTTTTATGTCGCCTTGGGGTGTAGATTTTACATTAATGAGCAAAAAAGGAACATTTTTCATTTTACCAATTGGCTGCAATAGAACAAGGAATGAAAAATTTAAAGAGTCTGAAAGTCTGAATACTTTCCTTACCCACTGTGTGAGTATATATATATATATATATATATATATATATATATATATATATGTGTTTGAGTCTATAATTCTGAAATGTATGTATGTTTATACCTATAGCTGTATAGTGCCACCTTTGCACCTTGGTACAGGTAGAGAGCAAGTTTTCAGTTTGCAGATAAGTTTTCTGTTCAGCAGAGTGAATATCACATATCATGTAGTTGCATGTGAACAACTGGATTTTGCAAGTGAAATTCTAAACGGGTTTATTGCAGCAATGTGGTGATTATAAGCCATTATTGCAGCCAATCACATGTTTTGTCAGCGAACTCTACACACAAGATGTCTTACTGGTGAAGATGGTCAGTGACAAGCCCATTGTGCACAGGTCACCACTGATGAAATAATGGGGCACATTTACTAAGACTAGGGTAAACTATACTATGTGCAGTTTGCCTGTGTATAGTGCAAAATGGGCCAGATTCAGGATTTCTGGCGCACGTTCTGCATGAATCTGGCACCCTCTGCACTGGCACGTTGGGTGTGCAACACATTTCTGTTGAACTATAAACAAGTCATGGGGTGCTTAAACTGAGTGCATTGTTATATGAAATGTAGTAGCCCAGAGTTTTGAGAAACATTGAAATAATACATTGTTAGTTTAGTTTCCACAAAAGTTATGGGTTGTCACTTTTTATGGACCTTTTTAGAAAATGCAAAAGAAACCTGAGATTAAGATGCTGTTATCTCTTACATATGCACTAAATAGGATTAGAACAATTATGCAAATGAAGATGAAATGATAATAACTATAAGATTTATCTTCATTGTGCCTTTGTTTCTTGCAAGTAAAAAGCAGGATGCCTGCCAGCCGTCAGATAACCAGCACTTAGTATTACAGGACTCAAAAAATTTGTTTGCTTTTCAATAAGAGAAGGGTATTGTAAGGGAAATGCTCAATGTTCTTATGTGCTGTAATTACAAGTGATTCGGACTGGCATACAAAGTGTGTTTGAGCCAGAGCTGTCACTGGAACGTCCTGAATAATGTATTAATAATCCATCATAACCTTGCATTATAACTGCATGATGGATGTTTTGCATCCTAGTATTGCATACTTAATCATTTTGTTCATTTTGTTTAAACAATACTTTGATGCCAGTGATGCCATGATCAGACTCCAATCAATTATCTTGAAATTTAGGACAAAACTGGAACTGGACTGGAATTTGATGAAACACAATGACATTTTTAAGTTCATGTTTCCGTTTCTCGGCTTGAAGCTTATACAACTTTTATCATAACAAATTATTTAATTATTAACATTCATCCTAAAAGGAGCTAGGGGGCTAGAGTGTTACTAAAATACAAAATCAGCAAAGAAAATGATATGTAACAAAAATTAAGCACAAGAAGGGAGTGAGTATAATTAATAGATAAAATATAACTTTTAATCCAAAAACTTTAAAATGCAAAAGTGTGTCACGTGTCTAATGTCATTATATGTAACACAAATGCACCTCAACACCTCAATGCAGAAGTGCTCCACCTAGATATACTTACTACATCCAGGTAAGGATAATCCAGAAAAGATACTCTTACCGTGGTTCAGACATAAATCGTACCCACGGGCTGGGAGTCAGGGGTACCACGGGGAACTGGATATCTATCCCTAGATTGTCCCCTTTGACTCCCACCCTTACAAGGGCAGTCCACAGCTTTCCCTGTTGGACTGAAGCATGCCCCCTACAATCGCCAATGTCCCTGATGCGTTTCGTTTGTACTCTTCAGAGGGATAAAAATGCAAAAGGTGCTCATATCCGCCACTGCATTAACAAGCTGGTCGGAGATAAAGACACTAAGTGGCTTGCAAAGAAAAAGTGGGATTCCTGTCAGCAAATAACCCCAGAAAAAACTGCGGGTCTCTGGTCTGGATGGTGGATCAGGAGACCATCATACTGCAGGTTGGCATTGTGATCGCGCCAAACGGAGAGCACTTCCGCCCATTTAAACCTAAGGCCCCGCCTAGCTGCCTTCATGCTATGGCTCCTATTGGTCCACTCTCGCGGGCCGCGACACAGACGGTGAGGCGGACCGCAAAGGGGACCTAAAGCAGTTGCGGTCATCGGACCGCTAAGTAAACTGCCTGGAATCCGGCATATAACTGGTGCGCATGCGCTGCTTAGTGCGGGGAAGTTTTGTAAACAGTGCATTGCTGTAGCAGCGCTATGACGCCCATCCCTTAGTGGGTGTGTATACCACTCGTGACATGACAGGTAACTATAGCCGGATCCTGGCAGACGAGCTTGAGTTCATGGCTACTAACAAACCGGTAATGCCGATCTTTTACTGTCTACCTAAGGTCCACAAAGGGGTAAAACCCCTGAAAGGAAGACCAGTAGTGTCAGGAGTGAACTCGTTATGTCAAAACGTTGGTGTCTACATTGATACTGTGCTCCGACCTTTTGTCTATTCCTTACTTTATTGTCTAAGAGACACGGCAGACCTTCTACGCCATATCGAGGGGTTGATAACAGAACCCAATACCCTACTCTGTAGTATAGACGTTGAGGCACTCTACTCCTCCATCCCCCATGTCAAGGGGTTGGAGGCAGTGGAGTACTTCCTCTCAACCAGGGGCACTCAGTACCGGGCTCGTAGCACACTAGTCCGGGATCTTCTACAGTTCACATTCACAAGAAATGTATTTTTGTTTGACGGCCTATTCTACCACCAGCTCAGGGGTACTGAAATTGGGAGCCCATGAGCCCATGTGCTTCCTCATATGCAAATCTACTCCTGGGCTGGTAGGAGGCTACCTGTGTTTTTGGTGATAATCCACCTGCAGGAACTGAACAGATTGACCTGTTTTTACGTTATATCGATGATATATTCGTCCTTTGGAAAGGAGAAGCATCTGAATTTGAGAGGTTTGTGGAGACTCTTAACCATAACCACACAGGGCTCTGATTTACATGTGAAAGCCATACCACCAGCCTCCCCTTTCTGGACGTTCTCAGTGAAGAATACAATTAAAACAGTGAACACAGTAGTTAAGAGCACATTGAAAGAACACGGTGAAGAACACATTGCAGATGTTTCCATACATCTGCAATGTGTTCTTCACACATATTGTTCTTCACATACTATTGTGAAGAACACCGTTCGGCGCTCGTGTCTTCCGATAAGTTAGCAGATGTACGGAACATCTGCAATGTGTTCTTCACTGTGTTCTTTCAATGAAAACATCTGCAAACATCTGCAATGTGTTCTTCTTTAGTGTTCTTTCAATGTGTTCTTTCAGTGAAAAATGCTCCAGTCTCCCATTGACTTCAATGGGGTTTGTTATTCAATACGAGCACTAGAGCGTCGGGAAAAGTTTGACCCGAGTAACGAGCACTCAAGCATTTTAGTGCTTGATCATCTCTAATCAGCAATGATCTTAGTAAAGCATTTGTCACTGACCAACATATTCATAAGCGCAATTTGAAGTCCATCATTTGAAAGTGGGAAAAATTATTGTGCATGGATGTGGCAGGAAATTGCAATGCAATTCTCATATGAAAATTAAAAGCCCCCTGAACTATATCTAACAGTTTACAAGTCACAGTGAACATGCTAAAAGTAAAGTTTATGACAATTTAAATTGTACAGATGAGATCAAAGTCAAGAATATTGTTCACAATTCACAGTGGATAAGGTTGAGAAACAAACAGGAAGAGTGGCCATTGATGGTTGAAAATTGTATAAACACACAATTTGCACAAACCTATGAAGTACTGAAGTACTAGGCACCTTTACTCCATAGTCATCTTCTCCATGGGAAAGGAGATAGAATAATGGTTGTGTATGCTGAGTCCTGCTGAGTACGTTGAGGGGAACAATTTTGGAGTAGGAGAGAGCAGACACAAGCTGTTGGCCATGTCCATCTGAAAGTGCACTGATAATCCTCAAGCACAAGATAGAGGTTTAGCTTAATCTAATGAAGCGATCTAAGAAGCAAAAGAGAGGTACACCATTTCAATTGGACTAGCTGAGCGAATCCCACGTTACATGTCATAACATCTATCCCTGCTATCAATATTTAGACATGATGTCATGAATAAATAGATGCCAATGAAAAAAACAATTGCCATGGTATAAATGTAACATGATTCCAATCTGCTGATTGCTAATGAGTAAGCTAAAGCTTCACAGAGGAGACATGCTGCCACTCATTTAGATGAGCAGATGATGTCAGGTTCTTAAACATTTTGCGCACAGCCCCTGATGAATAACAACCATAACCCTGGTGAATAAACATGAAAACTAGAGATGAGCGAGTATACTCGTCCGAGCTTGATGCTCGTTCGAGTATTAAGGTACTCGAAACTGCTCGTTGCTCGGACGAGTATTTCCCCTGCTCGAGATCGAGCATTTAATTAAAAAAACACAGTGAAGAACAATGAAGAATAGAATAAAAACAGTGAACACAGTGAACACAGGATCATTTAAGTGAAAAACACAGTGAAAAACACAGTGAAGAATAGATTACAGATGTTCGGCACATCTGCTTACTTGTCGGGAGATACGCGCGGAACGGTGCGAACAAAATAGCATGTGAAGAACAATATATATGTGTGAAGAACGGAGACATCGGGGCACGGAGACAGCGGGGCACGGAGACATCGGGGCACGGAGACAGCGGGGCACAGAGACAGCGGGGCACGGAGACAGCGGGGCACGGAGACAGCGGGGCACGGAGACAGCGGGGCACGGAGACAGCGGGGCACGGAGACAGCGTATCTCCCGACAAGTAAGCAGATGTGCCGAACATCTGCAATCTATTCTTCACTGTGTTCTTCACTGTGTTTTTCACTTAAATGATCCTGTGTTCACTGTTTTTATTCTATTCTTCACTGTTCTTCACATCTGCTAACTTGTCGGGAGATAATATACGCGCGGAACAGTGAAGAATAGATTGCAGATGTTTGCATACACCTGCTAACTTATCAGAAGACGTTCTTTTTCAATTAATTAACACATTTTATTCCCGAACCATGGTCCCTTTGAAAAATGCTCGAGTCTCCCATTGACTTCAATGGGGCTCGTTATTCGAGACGAGCACTCGAGCATCTGGAAAAGTTTGTCTCGAATAACGAGCACTCGAGCATTTTAGTGCTCGCTCATCTCTAATGAAAACCTATGTTCACATCACATCCGTCAATATACTAGAGCCATAGATAATTTAAACTGTTCAGATTAACAGATCCATAGACATGGGCAGACATATTCCACTTTTGTCACTTGTTATGCATGTTTACAAGGCTTTTTAGTTTATTTTGATGCATTGGATAGTGCATGTTGTTTGACGTTTTACCTAATATATGCTATTGTATACATTTATTATAATAAAAGTCGATACCAGATAGATACTACTGTAAATTCATAGCACTGGTATACTGAAATATACCATACACCCTCCAATAATCCCAATTGCAACAAGCATCCTGGCAGAAATCCAGGACCCAGGGTAGAAATATCCAACAGGGTACAAATTTGTACTGGTGACTTTTTGGTGCATATTGTATTTGCACATAATAACATATGTGTGACTACGTGATGTATTTGCATTTTTAATGTTGTAAATTTCCAGGACATCCTAACTGAGGGAGAAATTTGTGCCCCAATTAATAAAAGTTGTTTATTATGATAAATTTAGCCTAATTATAGTAGCAGTGAAAAATACTACCAAAAAAACCTCATACACCCTTTTCAACATAAATCTCAAAAACTTATGTCTTCTGGGTGGCAAGAAAAAAAACTAAAGAAAAATGTAAGATCCTTAGAGGGGTTGGCCTCTTGACCTTGTGTTTTTTGTAATGTGTGTAGGAGTGGAGGACAGAATATTAGGTAATTTACCTAATTAGGTAATATCCATCTATTAAATGTTCTGCACCACTTTATTGATATGACATACAAAAAAATAACAAAAGAAGCACAGTGTAACAGTTGTAGAATCTAGTGACAGTGATATCGACCAATGTAGCCAAAGGAAGGCCTCTTACTGATAAACTACAAAATACCAAATAAATAAAAACAAGAGGAAAGGACAAGGCTTCAATGCAACAACATAAAAGGGAAAATCTTTATTAGTAAACAACAATGGTAATGTATAAAATAGACTGAGAGCATCTCAGAAAAGATACAAAAAAGCACGCCAGGTAATATGTCCTAAAATACATAAACAAATGTAAAATGTACAATATAAGGACCCAAACATGTAATGAACAGTAATGAACGACAATGGGTGTAAGTAATAATGAGGTAGAGCCCTATATAGCAGCAGGTATACTGTAATAATGAAGAGGTCACAGACGCCAAATGATAAACATGGATAAACACATACAAATAGTGCAAAATGAGTGGAAGCTAGTGTGACCAAGAGGAGGACGTGGTATTACCTGGCGTGCACCCCCGACGCGCGTTTCAATCGCAGCAGGTCTTTGTCAAGGTCTTTGTCCCTTGACAAAGGACCTGCTGCGATTGAAACGCGCGTCGGGGGTGCACGCCGGTATACCATGTCCTCCTCTTGGTCACACTAGCTTCCACTCATTTTGCACTATTTGTATGTGTTTATCCATGTTATCATTTGGCGTCTGTGACTCTGTCATTATTTACAGTATACCTGCTAGCTATATAAGGGCTCTACCTCATTATTACTTACACCCATTGTCGTTCATTAATGTTCATACATGTTTGGGTCCCTTATATTGTACATTTACATTGTTTATGTATTTTAGGACATATTACCTGGCGTGCTTTTTTGTATCTTTTCGAGATGTTCTAGTCTATTTTATACATTACCATTGTTGTTTACTAAATAAAGATTTTCCCTTTTATGTTGTTGCATTGAAGCCTTGTCCTTTCCTCTTGTTTTTATTTATTTGGTATTTTGCACTTTATTGATATGTAAAGTGAAGCCTCCTGTCTTTCACTTCATAAACTAGACACTCCTGAGACTATAAGTAAATGTGACAGGCTATGGCCCTGTACCCCCACCCCCGGCCCTGACATGCCCATAGTGGTGTGTGAATTGTAGAATGGCGAGAACAAGGTTATTCATGTGGTTTCTCCACCAGAAAACTGGAGATGTATTCATAGTGAATCTCTCCCACTATATTTAAGAGAGTTTCCTAAGGTTTAGGATACTGTATTTCAACATACCACCAGAGGTGTTTGATGGCAGCTTTTTTTCACCTCTTTCTTTTCAAAACATGAAGGTCTACGTTGTGAGCAACAGCTAGCTCATCAAGCTGAGGGCAGGCAGTCCCCGGGTTCGGTACAAGTTAGGTTCTGTAGGTTTGTTCTTAAGTTGAATTTGTACTGAACCTTGTAAATCCAACTAGATTCACACTGTAGTAATTTAAATGTGCTTGTTCCCCCCCATGATGTTTGTGACCACTTTCTAAACAACAAACCAGCATCCTATCATACCAAACCTCTGTGAAAATGCATAAAATGGGACACCACCAAGGTCAGATCCTATCCTTGTTGTAGTCTCGTTGCACTGTGTTGATAGTGGACACATTCTGTTGTATGCACCTCCTCAGCTCTTGTGTGGTTTCACCTATATAAATTTCTGGACGAGGGCAAACAATAGCAAATACAATATATTTTTAGATCTACAATTGATATAGTGACACATCTTACTGTCAACCGGATCCCAAAATCTTTCTTGTGGTTCCAAGAATCAGCAGACATTACAATTGGCACACGCATAAGAGCCCTTAAGTGTCAGTTCCCCCATTGTTCCAACCGCGGCCTGGTAAAATGACTATAAGTTAGTTTATCCTTCAGGTTAGGTGTTCTTTTAGCAGAAAGTGTACGTCTTGGAGTGATATGGGAAATCAGTTTGGTTTAGCTCAGTAATATGTTCCAATTTTTCTTTAAGATGCTGTACACATCATTCCAATGGTTATTGAATGTGGTCTTTAATCTTACTTTATTATCCATGGTGCATTGTCTAGGTTGTAAGATCTTTCTTCTATCTCTGTGTTTGGCTCACTTTGGATACTGTTTTTTTTTTTGGTATCTCCTTGCCCGTAGTCTCTGAGTTAGTTCTTGTGTGTATATTTTAAAATCTTGTTCACTACAACACCCCACTGGGATGCTATTTTTGCAGTGTTTCGGATGGAAGCTGTAGTAAATTATTAGTGTTGTCTTCTTTTTGTAAAGAGAACTTTGAATCTTCTCCTCTTCAATGAACATCCATTAGTCCAAAAATTCAAACAAAATTCAGCCAATGTCTGAGAGTTCTGGAGATGTCAATGTAATGTCAAAGGCATTTCACCGGACTCCATTTACCTTTTTTTAAGTTCTTGATCATTGGAACAATATTAGAAAACCAAACAATCTTGAACCACAATGATACACATAAGTGTCAATGCTGTATCAATACTACTGTCAGGAGATCTTACCAAACTGAACTAAGTCCTATCATATCTCCATAACCGAAAATAATGAAGACTTTGTGAATGAAAACAAGTCTTTATTGCACAATCTATTCATAAATTACATCACAAGATATTATCTGACTAAAAATACCCCATTAAAAAGGACATAAAAACACAAAGCAAATCAACATGGACAGTGTGAACATTCATGGAGAGGCAACACATAAAACAAGAAATTGCATCATAGGCGCTGGTAAAAAGATTTTCCAGTACTAAGTACTAAGGTTCAGTACTAAGGTTCCACACAACAGATAAGCGATGCGGTACCATATCAAAATCACTCAATGAATAATATCTAAAATCCAATCATGTACCTGTGCATCATCACAATATTGCAAACCTAATAAACAATAAAAACAATTAAATACCCACCAGTCGCCATGTTGCCTAACCTAATCACACCGTCTGACACCCCTGCTTGTTCTTCATGAATAAGTGTGGGACGGTAGGAGTTTAATTATTGGGCTAGCAGCTTCGGCCAGATCTTGATGTCCCCATTTAGGAGCGGGATTGGATGGTAGCTCCTGCAAAGTTCAGTATTCTTCCCTGATTTAGGTAATATAGTTATAGTTGCTTCAAATGCTTGTATTTGGTGGGGGGAGGCTTACTAACAGGGTATTGCACCAATCTGTCACATGTGGATTTAGGATATTAGCAAATATCTTACAGTAACTAACTGGTAAACAATCCGGGCCTGGGCATTTCCATTGTGGTAGGGATCTGAGGATGTGTGTTAGCTCTTTTTATGTACGACTGTTTTTTAATAGGTAAAGACCCACTTCATGAGTCTACTGGGTATATCTAGTTTAGAGAGAAAACATATCATCTGTTGTAAATTATGCTCATAATTATACTCAAATGGCATAATTATACTCTGCTGGCAGATTGTAAAGAGCTTGGTAAAACTTCCGCAATTCTTCAGTAATGTCAGTTGTTTTGGTGAGGGTATGTAGATTTATTTGTCGATATGTAGGAAGTTTCTGCTCCTTTAGCTAAGACATAAGCTTGTTACCCTTGTTGTCATGGGTTTAAAACCTATATCTGCTGTACTGATAATTTTTATCATATCTGATATTAAGTAAATAAAGGAGTTTTTTCCATCTAAGGCCAGTTCATCTTGCGGCTGTGCTCCCTTAGTGTGTTTGGTTATTTTTTTATGGGCTATTGATTTATTGGAGGAATTGATAGCAGCCATTCTGAGTTTCTTTATCCTACAGCCAAGTACAATGAACTCTCCCCTTATAACCAATTTGTGGGCACCCAAATCCAATGTGGGCGATGTGTCCGGAGGGGTGTTTTCCATTACAATGTTAATAAAAATAAATATATTTTATGAAAATGGGACCAATGTTCAAAATGGAGTTAAATTCTCAGCATCACAAACACGTTAGACAATTTATAAGAAGAGCAAATCTACAAGGCTGTATCCAGATTCTGCAGCTTTCAGCTTTATTGTTGTACTCTCATATTTTTCACATCTATTTTTCTGAAACAAAGCCATATTTTACTTCAGTGGCACGAAGATAGCAGACTCAGCCTGCAATGTTCTCTTGATTTAAAGATGTTGCTGTGTTACTCGCTTCTCGACAATAAATTCTTGTGAAATATTTCCCAACCAATCCCAAATTCCTTTTTCTCTCCTTCCACGGTGGCAAGTGTTTCTATAACAAGCACGTCGGGTCTGTGACAGAAATGTATTAATAATGAAAACAGAGTTTGGTTTTTTTCCATGAACGTGTCATCCTATAGCATGTTGTGCCAAGTTCACCTGAAATGAGGTCAATGGTTCTAACCTTATTATTCAACTAATTTGCCACCAAGGATCTCGCTGCTGATAATCCCTGGAGTGCCTTATGCATCTATCCTCTCAGCTTGAATCTTTTAGCTACACATGAGGTCCAACGTGAGAGCCAAAGTAATTTCTTTCCAAATGACGTGCCAAATGCTTTATAAAACAATGTCTTTCAGCCTCCTGTCAGACTTGCAATGTTTAGAATAAGGAGGGTCGGTGTAATTTCCAGTTGAGAAGAACATGTGATGGAACTATTTAAAGCCTTCTCTTCCTCCTCCTTAATGACTGCTCACACAAACATTGCACAGTTGGTGAAATCCAAAAGACATTACATCAAGTAGTTTCCTTGTTACAGGGACATGAAATGATAACAAGGCTTTTGATGGCTTCTTCTAAAATTGTTACTTTCTTTTCAAAATGTGTCCTGTTAATTGAGAAAAAGACAAGAAAACAAACAGTGGCAGCTGAAATAAGCTTCCAAGGGCAGTTACATATAAAAACTGTATTTTAGCCTCCTGATTTCCTATTACACTGCAAATTGCTATGCTCCTAGTCAAAAATGTGATAAATGTTAAAAAATAAACGCAAAGATAAAACAGATCACTTAAGTAATGCTGAGAAATGTAGAAAACAAATCTGTGTAAGGACCAGTCCACAGCTCAGTTATTTTATCTGTTTTTGCATGAGTAAGGCTGCCTTAATCCAAACATGTGCTGCCAGCTGAACCGCAAAGCTAGTATTGCAAGAAATGATAAAGCACCATTGCTGAAGTTCAGCCGGCTGGCATGGAGTCATTAACAAGTCCGTGGGTAGGACTAGGAGTGGCAAATTCACAGAAATAGTGTGTAATATCAAGACTTGCAAGTGTTTTATGTGTTCCACTACTCCAGGTTTTGGCTCACAAAAACTGTACCTGCATATGTTCGCATCCATTTCATGGGCCACAGATAATGGATCCGAGATCTGTTGTTGGCGGTCCATTAGACATCTGCGTTTAAAATGAACATGTCAGTTCACACGACAATGACAGTAGAAAAGACTGCCTATGGAAACAACTGCTGTATTCATGAGCCCAAATTAATAAATTATTATTCTACACATAACACAAAGACATAGGGGCTTATTTACTAAGGGTCCCGTGGCTGCATTTCCATCAAGTTCTCAGACGTTTTTTGTGATCGCGCCACTGGGACAGGGATTTAGAAGGGGATTGTGTCGCATGCGATCGACGTTTCGTCACCGGCTTTCATGGGACAGAAATCGGTGGGTGGGCCGTCGGATGATCTGACTGATTCGGACAGAGCGCGGGATTTAACTTTAAAATTGTGTCGCAAGATCAGGCACTTACATGCACCGGGAAGAAGAAGGTGAACTCCAGTGGACCTGAGCGGGGAAGCGACACATTCAGGATATCGGTTATCGGTGCACGATGTAAGTGAATCGTGGCAGAGTGCATGAGCGTCAGACACTCCGTATCAGGGAACGTGCAGGACCGGGTAAGTAAATGTGCCCCATAAACTACATTTGTGTGCAGGGAGGACCCTGATTACATTAAGTGAATTCATAGGATGCAGACTCCCAGGATAAAACTACTTTTGGAGTGCTCCAATGGTTTTATAATACTTTTTTTTAAAAATATTTTCAAAATCAACTCTGTTTTTTTAATGCTCTACAGCAGGGAATCCCATGTGTGCATAGTAAATTACCCTGTTCTTAGGCATACATATATAAATATTTTTTTTTCTATTTTAAACAAAAGTTCCCGACCAGGACCAGACTCTGCATATATTCTTCACCCCGATGGACTATCTATGATGCTGGACCCCCCATGGGTAACACATTGGAGAAATAGAGCATTAACGCTAGGTATAATGCTTGAACTGTGATTGTGGCTGCTCACGACTCCAACAAGGTGAGGTCCACCTTCAGATTTTTCTTATGTTCTTTATATATTAACTGACATAATAAACTATCGGTGTAGCTGTCCTTCCCCTTTTTTCTCCCCTTTTCACTCCCCCCACTAGCTGTGCATGCATTATGTGAATTGCCACAAGTGGTTAAAATTTGTCTAAGGCTGCTAAGATTAAATAGGGGAAAGTTTTTTTTTTGTGTGCTTCTAAATTGTTCTTGTACCTCTTATATACCATATATACTCGACTATAAGCCGACCCAAGTTTAAACTGAGGCCCCTAATTTTACCACAAAAACCTGGCAAAACCTATTTTTTTTTACTCAAGTATAAGCCGAGTTTAGGTTTTTAGCACATTTTTTGTGATGAAAAACTAGACTTATACTCAAGTATATATGGTAAACTTATCTGATTTAAAACAAAAATCCTCTAGGCCTTTGTGCACAAAATGTGTGCATTTCAAATATACTAGGGAAAGTTTATTCAAAATGGATGGACATATTGTAGAAAAATGGTGTACTTTTAAATCTGCTTTGTTATTGGGGAAGCTTCCAGATTCAATACATGTGGCTTCGATTATTTTCATCTTAAAACAGACAAAGGATCCGAGTTTGGTTTCGTCATATCACCCAGTTTCACTAATTTATTCAGATGTAAAATTATTGGGAAGTGTTTCAGCTTAATGTTTGTCCAAGATCATAGATTCACTAGTGGATCATGATTTTCTTTGTGGTTTCATGGCAGGGAAGACCACATCTAATAATTTACCAAGATTATATTATTATATATCCCATGTTGTGGGAGAGGGGGGGTTTCTCACTCGATAATGTCAATTGACACAATAAAGGCATTTGTCATTGTCAATTGGGGTTTCCTTTGGGTTGTTCTATACTTATATGGTTACCCTAAAAATATATGAAAATCAATCACATTGTTGTTTAATGAGCCTAAAGCTAAGGTAATGGTGAATGGAATCATATCAGAGTAATTTACACTAACATGAGGGTCTAGACAGGGTTGCCTGCTTTTTCCCTTCCCGCTTTTATTTCTAATATTCTAAAGGACTAACAAATAGCAAATAGGGTGGCAATACTCAAAGAGAAATGAAAGGTGAACCTGTAAAATAATAGTTTATCCTCTATTGTGGGTCAATGTGTGGATTAAAGTTGTTGGAATATCTCAATAAAAATAAAGAATAACAATTTAAAAATGCATGAGGGGCCAGATCTTTCAGAGCTTCTCTGAGAAGCTAAGTTCTAGAGAAGACCAGGGTTATGGCTGGTGTCATATAGCTTGATATTGCAAATGCAATGAACACCCTATTACATAAAATGCTGAAATATACAATATCTAATATTTTGTTTAATGTCATGTAGAAGGTTTAAATGGTAGATTATACATTACGGTATAAGATAATTAGCATACAGGAGGATGATACAGTGTTATAAACAGATCTAGGTACATTGGTGGCCTGTGTAGAGAAATGGCAAATGAGATTTAATACTGATATATGCAGGGGAATGCTCATGGGAAAGAAAAATACATGCCAATATTATTTACTGAATGGGAATACTGGGAATTTTAGTCAACAGTAATGAGCATTTGATAGCAGCTACCACAGCAGATAAGATTATGTGGGTCACCAAAAGTATAATGGATTCACATTGTATGACCACACATGGAATACAAAATAGGAAATGCATAAAGGAGCTTTTGGAGGTTAAATGACAGGCAACCCAAGTAAAATCTCAATGAATGTTTTAAAAATGGGGATGGGTTCATATTTGGGGTTTTTTCACAGCATACCTATTTTGGTGTATGGACATATACAGATTGGTTTTCCCTTCTAGGCTTCAGTGATTTGTCACTGATGCCTTACTGAACCATTCTTTTCAATGGGCTTTTTCACACTTTAGTTGTTTTCACTGATCAGTGATCAGTTTAAAACCTGTTCTTTTTGCATTCACTGACATTGGATCAGTGGGAAAAAGCTGAAGTGTGAAAAGGTCTACTGAAAAGAATGGTTTAGTAAGGTATCAGTGAAAAAGCACTGAAGCCAAGAAGAGAAAACCAATCTGTATGTGTTCATAAGCCAAAATGGGTTAGGTGAGAAATCACTCATCTGAAAGAAATGCCAATGTCAAACTGCCCTAACCAAGAGAGATTATCCCAATTAGGGTTACTTAAGTAAAAAAAGACCTAGCAACCATGTAAAAATATACAAAAACTAAGTACAAAGATCTCGGTCAGAATCTATTGATACCTGGATGTCAGGCTACTGGGGTAGTGAACCCCCTGTACCACTGCGGACGATGACACAAGCCGACATTGGAATCTAAGTAGCACCCAGTCTTCACCAAAGCCTGCTGCAAAGCAGGATGGTCTTGCTCCGGCGTGGGGCCACCAGGTTATTCCACAGACGCAACTTGTCTTTGGTGGCAGCCAAGGTCGGAGTAGAGAATCCACGGGCAATCTCGTTGTCAGGGACAGGCAGATGGTCAATACAGGTGGCAAGGATGCAAGGTCAAGGACAGAGCAGTTGGTCAGACCTGGCAGCAAAGGATCAAAGTCAAGGTCAGATTCGGGGTCACAACAGGAGGTCAGAATACAGGAATTGCAAACAGGAAGCTTTCTCATAGGCTAGTAGCACTAAGATCCGGTGGGGGTGCCTGCACGTGCTTGCCAGCCGGTATGGTAACAGGAACGCAGAGTGGTGAGTGAGCTAGTGCGCCTGTGACACTGGAGACTGCAAGAATGGGTATATCCTCTTGGGGTAGAAAGAGAATATTTCTTTACGGTAGGAGAAGGGAGTATATCAAACTCTCGCCAGAGGAAATTATTTTAGGGAGTGCAATCTTTCATGGAGATGTCTTTCTTTAGTGTAACTACATTGCAGGTTATGGTTTCTAGAATTTTGTAGACAGGTTATTGATGGATAGATATATTCTGATTGTCCAATAAGCAAGAAATTTTCCCCATAGATGAGAACTTTAATGGGATTTAAAGGGCACCTACCACCACAAATCTACCTATAAAGGTAGATCGGGTGGTAGGTGGATAAATGGGACGTGAGGATAGCCCTTTTAAGGGCTAATCCTCACGTCCCCGCAATTTTTTGGTAACTTTTATGAAATGTTTATGCAAACTTTATTATGCAGCTACTGGGGCGTAGAGTAGCCGCATATGAGGTTACACGAGGCGGCTACTCCACGCCCCGGTAGCCACTTTACCCTCACTCACCATCTTCGGCGCGCAGCTGCTCGTAGCTGCACGCCCTCGTCAAAGATCGGCAGTCTGCGCATGCGCAGAACAGCAGGCCCGCGCTGGGGTCAGTTCGAAGCGGGCGTGACAGGCGCGGGGCTGCTGTTCTGCGCATGCGCAGATGCAGGTCGTCGGATGAGGGTGCGCAGCTATGAGCAGCTGCGCGCCGAAGATGGTAAGTAGGAGGAGAAAAGAGGCTACCGGGGCGTGGGGTAGCCGCCTCGTGTAACCTCAGATGCTACTCCACGCCCCAGTAGCCGCATAATAAAATTAGCATAAACGTTTCATACAAGTTACCAAAAAATTGCGGGGAAATGAGGATTAGCCCTTAAAAGGGCTATTCTCACATCCCATTGATCCACCTACCACCCGATCTACCTTTATAGGTAGATTTGTGGTGGTAGGTTCCCTTTCAGCTGTTTCAGGATCACCATTGGAGGATTTTTTCAGTCTTATAAACTATATAACAATGTGAAAATAAGAAAAATCATTATTATCATTATTAGAATAATGCTTTATGAAAAATATCAACCAAATAACATGAACATGAATAAATACAGTCATTATAATGGTGCTCAACAAAATAGAAAGTCAGAATTCTGTGTATAATATTTGTGTTTTTATATCACTAAAGTTTTCCATTAGTTTTAATGCATGTAAATTTTTTTTAATTAACTAATGGAGTGCACATTTGTAATATTGCAGTTGAACTCAGAAATCCATTATATTTCCTCTAATTAGTTCTCTTTTTATTTTGATGATCCGACTGATTGCATTGCATTATTACCAAAGATGACAAAAATCTTCAACATTTATGCAAATTAAAAGTGTTTCTTTCCCAGTAGAGACAGTAGAGACAGATGAAGACATCATTTTTGTGTGGTTCTGATATATATCTTGATTACATAACCAAATTACATACCAGCAATACCTGCACTGCCAAAATTTCCTAACCCCTTCAGTATGCAGCCAGCTTTACGTTAAGACTTAACCTTTTTTTTTGTAATCTGACGTGTTCCTTTATATCAGTGGTTCTCAACCTGTGGGTCGCGACCCAGACGGGGATTGAACGACCAAAATACAGGGGTCGCCTAAAGCCATCGGAGCCATGATTTTATTGCATTTTTTGGGACGAATACAATATTCTTGTACATGGTTTGGGGTCACTGTAACATGAGGAACTGTATTGCGGGGTCACAGCATTAAAATGGTTGAGAACCACTGCTTCATATGGTTATAACCTTTGATTGCTTTAACTTCCCAAAATGATTTTATTGTTTTTTGGTTGATTTGTTTTGTATCTATTAATATTAAAAAAAACTACATTTGACAAAATTTTTTGAGAAATTTCTCATTTCCAAAATTTGTTATTATCTGCTTTGGAGACTGATAGTTTTACCAATGTAATTAGTTAGTTACCCATATCTCAACTTTATGTTTTCATCATATTTTAAAAGCCCTTTTATTCATATATGATGATAGAAAGCTTACAAATTGAACAGAGATTTTATTTTTTTTAAAAAACTTTCTAAATTGAAATTTTTGGGATAATTTTTTTTAAATGAGTTTGAAATATAAATTATTAGAATCCCCCTATGAACCTCACATTTTTAAAAGTACACCCCTCGAACTACCATATATACTGGAGTATAAGCCGACCCGAGTATAAGACGAGACCCCTAATTTTACCACCAAAAACTGGGAAAACCTATTGACTCGAGTATAAGCCAATGCATTGGTCACAGCCTCCAGTATATAGCCATCCAGTCCCCTGTAGTATATAGTCAGCCCCCAGTACTATACAGCCAGTCCCATGTAGTATACAGCCAGCCCCATGTAGTATACAGCCAGCCCCATGTAGTGTACAGCCTGCCAGCCCCCAGTAGTATACAGCCTGCCCAGCCTCCAGTAGTAGACAGCCTGCCCAGCCTCCAGTAGTATATAGCCAGAGCCAGCCAGCCCCCAGTAGTATACAGCCAGCCAGCCCCCATGTAGTATACAGCCAGCCCCCTGTATTATACAGCTAACCACTCCCATGTAGTATACAGCATTTTGGCATTTTTTGCGGGATGAGATTAATTTTCCATTGATACCATTTTAGGGTTGCTATTGTCTATTGTTGTAAATGAATGTATGTTATCTTTATAACATGGGTCAATACGATTAAGGGGATACCACACTTAGATTGTCCCACATTAGGTTTTATTTTGCAAATGTAGTAAAACGATAAAAAATATCTATCGCCGCCTTAAAATTGGCATAACATTTTTATTTTTTTTTGGCTACGGAGCTGTTTGATGGCTTGTTTTTTGCGGAACATGTACTTTGTGCCAGTATTGTTTTGTGGTAGGTTTTTTTTAATCACATTTTTTCTGGGATGAAATAGGTAAAAATCACAATTTTTGATGCAGTTTTTTTAATGTTGTTCATCATGCAGGTTCAATAATAATTTTTGTTTATTCTAAGAGTTAAGGACATGGTGATACTATATATGTGGGGTTTGTGTTATGATTTTCACTTTTTTCACATTGTATGTCTCTTTATATGTTAATGGGTTTATGGGCACTTTTGTTAAATTTTGTTTTATTTATGACTTTTTTTCATTTTTACTATTTTTATTATTTTTATATTATTTATTATTGATAGAATTGATAGACAAATTGAGAAGATAGTGGGGAAAATAATTATTTAATGCATAACTGATTTTGCAAGTTTTTCCACCTACAAAGATTGAGGTCTTTAATTTTTTTTTTATCATAGGTACACTTCAACTGTGAGAAACAATCTAAACATAATCATAAACATATAAATGTTATTAAATGAAATAAGCATATGATACAATAGAAAAACAAAACTAAATATTAGGTATACGGTAAAAACCTTTGTTTGCAATTATAAAAGTCAGCTATTTCCTGTAGTTCTTGAATAAGTTTACATTACACTCCTCCATCCATTTCTTCTCCATGTCTTGCAGGTTTTGTGGCGGTTGCTTGGCAACATTGTGTTTCAGCTGTCTCCAAAGATTTTTTGTTGGGTTCAGGTTTGGAGGCTAGCTAGGCTGTGTGTTTCCTGGTCATTGTCAAGCTGAAAGACCCAGACACAACCCATCTTCAATGCTCTTAATGAGAGAAAGAGGTTGTTGGCCAAAATATCACAATACATGGTCCTATTAATCTCCCTTCAAGTTATTCTTAAAGTGTGATGTTTCCAACACCATGCTTCATTTTGGGACAGTTTTCTTGGGGTTATACCCATTCTTCTTCTTCCGAATGAGTGGAGTTGATACCAAAAAGTTCTTTTTTGACCTCATCTGACCAAATCCTTCTCCCATTCCTCCTCTGGGTTCTCCAGATGGACATTGGCAAACTTTGAATGGGCCTGGACATCTGCTGGCTAAAGTAGGGACCTTTGTATGACCTGCAGGAATCTATGGTGGCATAGTGTGCTATTACTGTTGAGAATGTTGTCCGAATAGTTGGATACACAGACACTGTGGAGGTTGGATGTACAGTCTCTTGATGTATCTGGCGGGGTGCTGCTCAGCGTTAATTTCTCTGCCAGGGAAAATAATCACAAGTGATAAAAGCAGAAGCCCTGATAAATAAAAAATATTAAAACTGTACCTACTCTTTCGCTCACATACAGTCCGCAATTCGATAGTATTTGTAAGCTAGTCTATAGAAATTTACCAATGCTATATGAGGATCCAACAGCGGAGAATAAACTTATAAAGAGCTGTAGAGTAGTATCGCAAAGGTATCTATTGGCACTAAAATTTCACCTAATGATAGTCCAGTAATGATAGTCCATGATAATGATAAACCAGTATAAAAAGGGAAACAATTAAACTTGGCTGGATATAAGTGGTTTTCATGGTTGTGGTTCTAACAGATGCAAATGCTGTAATTATATTAGACCATGTCAATCATTTTTGTATCCATCAGATGATAAAAAGTATAACATGAAAGGACATATAACATGTAATACATGTAATATGTCATCTACATTATTCAATGCGTAGATTGTAATTTGATATATATTGGAAGAGAATTTAAACAAAAATTTAAACAGAGAATTCTTGAACACCTGAGAGATATTGAAAACCTCCAGGATTGTAATATTTCTGATGCATCAAAACTAGAGATGAGCGAACATGCTCGTCCGAGCTTGATGCTCGGTCGAGCATTAGGGTACTCGAAACTGCTCGTTACTCGGACGAATACTTCGCCCGCTCGAGAAAATGGCAGCTCCCGCCGTCTACCATTTCATCTTCGGCGCGTAGCTGCGTGCCCTCATCCGAGTACTTGGCTTTCTGCAGTGTTCTGTGCATGCGCAGTAGCTCCGGCCTCAGAACGCCAGGTACACGGACGAGGACGCGCAGCTATGAGGAGAAGATTAAACGGTAGGAGGAGAAAATAGGCTACTGGGGCGTGGAGTAGCCGTGACGTGTAGCCTCATGTCTGGCTGCTCCACCCCCCAGTAGCCGCTTAAGAAAATTTACATATCAGCGCTACAAAGTTTTCTAAAAGATAACCTGGACGGGAGGATAAGCTCTAAAAAGGACTATCCTCACGTCCCATTCATCCACCTACCACCCGTTCTACCTTTATAGGTAGAATCGTGGTGGTAGGTTCCCTTTAAAGGATATTAGGCAATAACTCAGTGTCATCTCATCTGGCATAGTAGTGTGCTTCCTTTGATACTTGGCTAGAAAATAGCCATAGCTAGGATAGGATTGTATTGGGTTTTAAAAAATTTACAAAAAAAACAGAAAAACCAACAAAAAAAAAAAAAACACAAAAAAACCAAAAAAAAACAAAAAGCGTAAAAAAAAAAAAAAAGTTATAGGGGAACTCTCATTTTAAAATGTTATAACCCTAGGCTAGGGGTAGAGTAGACGCGTGGCGGGGACGGGCGTCCAAACTACTGCAGGGTCAGAGGCGTGGTCCGGCGGGGTGGACACACACACTGCTGATGAGTGGACGGGGAAGGGGAAACGCGCAGAGTCTACACTCCTGAGGTTCATGTCTGATGTTACTGGGACTCGTGGTAGAGCACTGTTGAGGCCAAACAGTTGCGAACGGGTGATGTCGTGGATTGCTGACATGCTTCGAGCAATTTGTCCCCACCAGTCAGTCTTCCACGCAGTCCACCCATCACCGAAATCCCACTCCTCCAGCTCCTGCACCTCAGCCTCTCCCCCCAGTCTGCCCCCTCCCAGGAAAATTTGGCATTTAACCGGCCATACTCTGAGGAATGTTTTCTGGACCCTTCCCACATCACAAACCACTTGTCGGTTGCTGGAGTCGGCAATTTTCCCGTGCCCAGTGTGGGTCCACAGTAAAGTCTGTGGGTGATGATGACTTCTTGACGTAGTGGAGTGTGTAAAGAGGTGTCCGACGATGAGGAGAACACGGTTGTCAGACAGTGGGGAACGTTGTTGTCAGGCAGGAAGTCCGAGGGGGGGAGCAGACTGAGGCATCGGAGGAGATGAGGTGACAGACCCAAGCTGGTTGAGAGGCGGGTGAACACAGTGCTTCTGGAACGGAGGAGAGTCCGCGACCTGAACAGGGTTGAAGGTCAGGGTGGGGCAGACGGAGAGGCAGGGCCAGAGCTGGTGCATCAGCTGCTCCACTGTCAACTGTGACTCCCTGGTGAGGCGCTGCGGCGAGGGCTAGATCTTCAGAGAGTGTGGAGGTTTCTTTAAGGAAACACCGGATACCGACGGGACTGTGGTGTGCAACATTTGCCAAACCAGGCTCAGCAGGGGTTCCACACTACTAGCTACTACCACCAGTATGCGCAGGCATATGAATGCTAGCACCCATCAGTGGCAACAAGCCGTTCACCTCCGGCGTGCACACCACGGCTCCTTCCCCTGTGTCAGCTGCTAGTCAGCCCCCTGCCCAGGACCCTGGCACAAAAACCCACATCGTCGCCTCCACGATCCTCCCACAGCATCCACCAGCTTCAGCTCTCCATCCCCAGACGCTGGAGCGGAAACGACAATATAGTGCAACCACCCGACGCCCAAACCCTTAATGTGCACATCCAGATGGCTTAGCCTGGAGATGCATGCCCTATAGGTAGTAGAGACGAGGCCTTTCGCAACTCTCAGTCGGCGCCGCCCCTCGGTATTCGGAGTCCCAGCCGCACTACTTTTCCGATGTGCCGTCCCAGCCCTGCACCAGCACGTGTCAGACAACTAATCCGTGCCCTGACCAACGCGTTTCTGACAAGTCCACCTGACCAGCGGACACGTGGACGAGTGCTGCCGGGCAGGGCCACTATATTCTCTGACGGCACATGTGGGTTAATTGGTGGAGGCTGGGACCGAGTCGACCCTGGGGCTGCTCATATACTGCCGACGCCGAGGATTGCGGGGCCTACCTCGGTCCGGTGTTTCGGCCTACTATCCTCCTCCTCCTCCACCCCTCACTCCACCTCCCCTCCGAACTACCATCCGTGGGCACGGCGCCATCAGTCGGTAGCTTAGGCCACAGCAGCAGTGCCGTGTAAGCGCCGCAGGCGTGTCTCAAACTGCTGAGCCTAGGCGACAAAAGGCACACCGCCCAAGAGCTATTAAGGGCATACACGCGACAGACTGATCTGTGGCTGGCACCGCTGAACCTCAAGCCGGAATTGGTTGTGTGTGACAACGGCCGTAACCTGGGTGGCGGGCTCTGCAACTCGCAGACTGACACGTGCCATGGCCTGGCCCATGTGTTAAATCTGATAGTTCAGGCTGTTCTCAAGACATACCCCATCGTGCTGATTTGCTCACGAAGGTGCGCCGCCAGTTGCGCATTTCAGGAAGTCCAGCCCAGATTGCCAGTCCTCTCAGGGCAGCGCAGCGCCGCCTCCAACTGCCCGCTCACCGACTGTTGTGGCGACGTGCCCACGAAGGTGAATTCAACACTGACCATGTTATCCAGATTTACCCGCAGCGCAGAGCGATGTAGACTGCCAGATGTCAACTTCCACCCGAGACATGGTAGATCAGGTCAGTCAGTCTTCTCAAGTCTACAAGAGGAGTGGGACGTGGATGTCTGATATCTGTCAGTGCTGAGTAACTTTGAGGAGTCACACAATGTCAGTGGCGATGCCGCCATCATCACCTCACCATCCCGCTGCTGGCCTTTGAAAAACTCTCTGGTCAGCATGAAGTCGGAAGCTTGGCTCCCGTTCACAAGAAGCAGGGGAAGAAAGTCCCTTGTTGTATAGCCAAAGCACCCTCAGGTCTGTTTCTCAGCCGCTATCCCGGACGGGAGGTGGAGTGTGGAGGTGAGAGAGGAAGAGGCGGAGAATGTTGGCGAGACACAAGAGGGGACCATGTTGAGTCCTTTATGTTCAGCGTGTATGGGCAGAAGAAGGGAGGAGTTGGAGGAGTTGGAGGAGGAGGAAATGGACAGTCAGCAGTGAGGGGAGTGAATTCTTACGCGTTGGTACTCTGGCGCAGATATGGCAGATTCATGCTAGGCTGCCTATCCTGACCTCGCGTTCAAAGAATTTATTAGCCCCACACGATTACTGTGTTCACGCTCCTGACCCACGGTACAAGCAAATCTGTTCCACTCTCATCCCTGCCGAGTGAAAGAGTTGAGAATGCTGAATACCAGCAGGCCCTGGTGCACAAGCTGACAGTATTCTCGACTTCTGACAGCGCTAGCGGCAGAGTGCGTAGTTCTGCGGACAAGTAGCGAGGGAGGGAGTAGTCAGAGCAGCAGCTGTGTCCAGCACTGGCAAGGGTAACTTACAAGGGTTTTGCCAGCTTTGTGTCACCCCGCGATACACTGTGCACCTGTCCCAGCATCCGGCACGTAGGGATCTGATCTTTACAGAAAGATGGTGAGGGTGTACGTAGCTGACCATACCATCGTCCTAAATGATCACACAAGCTCCCTACAACTACTGGTTTCAAAGTGGACATGTGGTACACGAACTGGCGCGTACGTCTTTGGAGGTTCTTGCCTCCCTGCCGCTAGCTGTCTTGTCCAGCGGGTTTTCAGTGCAGCTGGTGGCATCATCACCGATAGCGTACACGCCTGTCGACTGACAGCGACTGACAGGCTGACGCTTATTAAAATGAATAAGGCTGGATTTCTCAGAATTTCAATCTCCACCGGTGAAGGAAGCTCAACCGAATAATTGATCCACTCCTCCTCCTCCCATTTCTCCTCTCTCCTCCTCTTGTACAGTAAAGCAGAGGAAAATGGCTATTTTTTGACAGGGCCCAACTCCTTGCTATAGTACGTTCATGCATTTAATTTTTCGGAGGGCCACCTACCCGGTCCTCATGTTTGAAACAATTTTGTGAGTGCCACATACAGGCACTCATCTATTCCATTTATACTGCAGGGCCACCCTACCTGCTCCTCTGGTTTGAAACATTTTGGGACTGCCACAACATACAGGCACTCAATCTATTCATTTTACTGGAGGGCCACTACCTGCTCTCTGGTTTGAAAAATTTGGGACGCCACATCAGCACATCAATCTACCGTTTCATTTCTGCAGGGCCACCTACCTGCTCCTCTGGTTTGAAACTTTTTGGGACTGCACATACAGAGCACTCAATTATTCCATTTTACGGAGGGCCCCTCCTGCTCCTTGGTTTGAAAAATTTTGGGACTGCCACATACAGGCACTACCATCTATTCCATTTTACTGCAGGGCCACCACTGCTCCTCTGGTTTGAAACATTTTTTGGGACACTCCACATACAGGCACCAATCTATCATTTTACGGAGGGCACCTACCTTCTCCTCTGTTGTTGAAAATGTTTGGGGACTGCCACATACAGGCACTATCCAAATTAAATTGTCTCATCAGCAGCCTCCACACGTTGTCTCCATTGCTACCTCCAAAAGTCGTCTATAGCTGCCTCCATACATCGTCCCTTTATCAAACGAGGTTGGGTCAGGCAGAAATTTGGGTTGTTTTCGATGGATTCCACATAAAGTTGTTAACTTGTCGCCACCTGGCTGTGTTATCCACAAAATATACTGGCAAACTTTTACCACTTTAGGATATATTTCAGCGCTTCTTGCGCATCGTTCATCCCCTCACCGGCATATCCTAAACTTATAAGAACGCTTACACTTGATCTTATCAAAAGGTTCTTAGAAGTGCTGTTTGGGGATAGCCTAGAGACAGGGGCTTGAATTGGCGAAAAGCTCGCCTGGCAGGGAGCGCCAGCTCCGCGCATCATGCGCTCTTGCGCATCTGTTTACATTCCCCTCACGCCGGCATATCCTAAACTTATAAGAACGCTACTACACCTTGATCTTATACAAAGCGTTCGTAGAAGTGCTGTTTGTGGGAGAGTAGCCCAGAGACAGGGGCTTGAATTGGCGAAAGCTCGCCTGGCAGCGGAGCGCCAGCTCCAGCGCATATGCGCTTCTTGCGCATCTGTTTACATTCCCTCACCCCCATATCCCAAACTTATAGAACGCTATCTACACTTAACTTGTGCAGCTGGTGAAGACGATCTGACCCGGGTCTGGTCATATACTGCCGACGCAGAGAATTGCGGGGGTCCTCCTCGGTCCAGGTCTCAAAGGCACTACTAATACCTCCTCCCACCCCTCCTCCACCTCCTCATCCTCGAATACCACTCGTGGCATGGCGCCATCAGTCGTAGCTTCAGGCACAGCAGCATGCCGTCGCTAAGCGACGCAGGCGGTGCTGAAACTGCTGAGCCTAGGCGATAAAAGGCACACCGCCCAAGAGCTATTACAGGGCATTCCACATCAAGTTGTTAACTTTGTCGCCACCCTGCGGTATCCCCAAAATATACTTGCAAACTTTTACCATTAGGGATATTATTTCACGCTTCTTGCGCATCTGTTTACATCCCTCACCCGCCATATCCTAACTTATAGAATGCTACTACACTTGATCTTATACAAAAGGTTCTTAGAAGTGCTGTTTGGGGAGTAGCCTATAGACAGGGCTGGATTGGCGAAAGTCGCCTGGCAGCGGAGCGCCAGCTCCAGCCAAGATCCAACAGACTAGTTTTAACTGCAGCACCTTTAATCTACTACTAGTTCACTGCCTCATACATGGTCCCCTTATCAAGAGCTGTGTCAGGCAGAATTTTGGGTTGTTGTTCATGGCTTCCATGGTTTAACTTGTCCGTCCACCCTGCTGTGTAATCCACAAAATATACTGGCAAACTTTTATCATGTACCGATATTATTTGAGCGCTTCTTGCTCACCTCCTTTGGTTCCTCTGCCACCATTGGTTGAAGCCGAGTCCATTTAGGGTATGTGCCATGCAACTCTCTAGCCTGCTGCCGCTGCCCTCTGCCCTCTGCCATGCCGCCCTATAGTGTCAGGGTCAATTATGGGATGTTTACATGCTATCTAGCTTCATTCTGTCACTCTGTCATGGCATGCTGTTGCCCATAATTTTGGCTATGTGCGATAAGCAGCTCAGAGCATCCATGCAGGCTGCCCTGCTGTGTTCCTGTCCCTTTCCGTGGTGTTTCCATCCTTTTCTGAGGTTCCCAGGTGTTTGGCCAAGCTCCTGGCAGACCTTGGCCCCTTGAAAATGCTCGAGTCTCCCATTGACTTCAATGGGGTTCGTTATTCGAGACGAGTACTCGAGCATCGGGAAAAGTTCGTCTCGAATAACGAGTACCCGAGCATTTTAGTGTTCGCTCATCTCTAATCAAAACACTTTATATCGGTACATCAAAACAATGTCAGATACCTGAAGGCATTTGCCCTTGGAGCAGGTTAAATTTTCTAAGGGAAAATAAAATGAGGAAATTATTAGACAGGAAGGCATTTGGGATGATTTTAGATACATGCTATCTCAGAGGCTTAAAAAAAGAAAAATGAAACTATGTTCCACTATTAATGTTATTCATTCATTGATCTGAAATAGTCCTAGTATTTTTTTTTTAATCATTGTATCTGTTTTTTAATCGAATTGGCACCATAATTATGTTGACATACTTAGCAAGTCCAAAATAGCCAAACTAACGATATCATTTACATTTATTGTTTATTTCGATCATGTGATTTGTGATCATGTGTTAAACATCTAACTGTGTCCTAGCAGACACAGTTCCTGACCTGGAAGTAGTTTTAGAGCATGTGACTTGTGATGATTTGTCAAGTATCCAGCCATGTCCTCATAATCATGTAACTTTCCTGTTCTTCCTGACCCAGAAGTAGTGAAGCAATCAAGCATATGTTTTAATGATTAACCACGTCATAGCCTTAGTGGCCATCGCACCTAGTCAGGAAGTAATCCGCATATGGTTTAATCATGATGATTGCCCTGCTAAGTTTGTGAATGGGCAAGTTGTTTCATTGAAATATGTGTGTTGGTTTTATCATGTAATTAAAGGTGTATTTATTGTTTGTAAGATCTAACTTGTATTAGCCACAATGAAAGACACCGGAAGGTGTCAGAAAGATGTTGTTTAGTTGTAACTCACGTGATGTCTTTGATGCAATATGAATAAAAATCAATAACTTTTCAAGCAGGAGAGATGGATCTTTATGTTCATTTGCTAATAAATATCCCTGTGTAAGTTAAATAATGGAATAAATACGATTCGATTCAGTAGTGTGCCTTGGGCATAACAAAGCCTTCTAAGGGTGAAGACACACGTGGCGTTTTTAGGCCGTTTTTGGGCCATTTTTGGTTAGTGCGTTTTCAGATCGTTAAAAACGCATCAGTTTTTTAAAAACACATGCGTTTTTGTCCATTTTTCCGAATTTGCGCAATCAAAAACTGACAAAAACGCATGCGTTTTTAAAAAACGGATGCGTTTTTTAACGATCTGAAAATGCACTAACTAAAAACGGCCCAAAAACGGCCTAAAAACGCCACATGTGTCTTCACCCTAAGTCTCTACATTTTCGAACCCACACATTCAGCATAATAGTTTTTTTTCCATTTACTGTACAGAGAGACTTTACCACATACATCAGTGTAGCACAAAGTGGTGGAAAAAACAGGACAACAGTTTTATGTGTTTCAAGCCTATATCCCTTAAGCAAAAGTTGTTCCCTAATGTTAGTGATAAATTAAAGCTCTGATGTGTCTTTCCAAAGCTTTTTCTTAGAAGTCCAACTGATGCAGGCCCCAAGCATTCAGATTTCTATTTTATTGTCTTTACCTCTCAAAATAAGAATCACAATCTGGGCATTAATGTGGCAATCTGGCTTGCATTGCATTTACCACCCCAAAAATATGAATCGCTGTCTGGGCACATCAATGCCACATTTTTACTGTCACCACAACTTTGCATAAATAGATTGTTTTATTATCTGTACATGCAGCACATATGAAACTCAAGAAAATCAATATAAAGTATTGTCCAAGGAGACTAGACTAGAAAGTGATTTTACTTTTCCACTGGAGCTATTACAGCAACAATAAAGTTGACAATGGGAGGCTTTATAAATTTATTTGAAGAACATGAAACTAAAATTGAGTATTTTTTCCAATATGAAATAATAATGTTTTTGTCCTTCAAACTCTGCAAGAGTGTTTGTGATTTTCAGTTACTGGAATTACACACCAGTTTTATAGATATTTTTGAATACTTTTAATCATGTGTATTTTAATGTAAATACATTTTACAACACTTATGTTTATTATGCATATAATGCAATATAATAAGTGTATGTGGATGAATTCCTCATATTAAACTTTTCCATAACTGATGTTTCTGGTTAAGCTGTAAATAATGTACTGTCATTTCATTATTTCTAGCATACACTACAATTTGAAAATTTCTGTGCTAATATAATCTTATTGAGCTGTAAATGGCAGGAGTTTAAGAAAAACTCCACAAAGATTCAAAGTCTTTAATTGAGGTGTATTAAGTTGGATTTAGGAAATTGTGCAACTTATATTGTTCATTGCTAAAATATAGTTGTAAAGGAGGTTGGTTCTAATATATTCTAAAATATATTCTAAGCAATATGCACATACACTTCCAGGATGGGTTAAGAAACACATTGGGGCACATTTACTTACGTTTCTGCTGGCGTTCACAGAACGAATAATGCACTGTGCTGCAATTCCCTAAGATTGTGCACCCAATATCCTGCATGTGTCGCTTCCCCGCTCAGGTCGGACAGAGTTCACCATCTTTTTAGTGGTGCATCTAAGTGTTTGGGCTTGCGACACAATTTGAAAGTTAAAGGGGTATTCTCATCTGGGCATTCACATTCAGTTTGATAACTCTGCCATATATAAACATTTCTTCAATTAGATGTTATTAAAAAAAAATTTCCTGTGTGAAGATAATTTCTCATAAATGTAGTCATTTTGTCCCTTAGAAACTAGAAATCTTCCTCGGATACGGCCACCTCTGCCTGAGAGATTGCCCAAATAAACAAAAAGGTTTTGTATATGAAATGTCCGGGATTTACTGCATATCTCACAGCCGTCCTGTGGTAATGATCGCTGAATCCAGGAGGTCAGGCAGGACTTTATAGCCAAAGTCTGGCCACCGCTGCCAGAGTGTGACGTGGTCGTATCCGAGGAAGATTTCTCGTTTCTAAGGGACAGAATGACTACATTTATGAGAAATTATCTTCACACAGGAACATTTTTTTTAATCACATCCAATTGAAGAAATGTTTATATATGGAAGATTAATGAAACTGAATGTGAGTGCCCAGATGAGAATACCCCTTTAAATCCCGCGCACACTTCTTAAATACCTGTGAAATCCCCGAAAAAGGTGCACAGTCCAAGAAAAGTGAGCCACGCAACCCTTAGTAAATGAGCCCCAGTGCCTTGTAAGGCAGCTCTTTAACATCAAGCAGGATAAATTATGGGAATCTGTTTCTTTTGGAATAAATATAAACTAGTCTGGCTTTTATCCTGAAACATGTAGCCAAGAGGCAATGTTTTCCTTATCCCATCCAGGAAAATGTATTTGCATATTCTCTAGATGCCTCAATGGCTGTAAGTCTCTACACACCTGCAAGACAGCCTTTATTGTTATGGTCTCCGTAATGTCCGTAAATGTCTCTCTTACTTCCCCAACCTGACTGATGTTAAATAAACCAATATTCCTTTGTTCTTGATATATGGTGAAGTTTAGTATGATAAATTATAATCTGGGTCCACCAAGTAAAATTTCCACACATACTGATCATGGACTTTCCACAAGGATTTACTTGTAGAAATTGCAGTAAATATATAAGTGTTGGCCACAATTCTTTAAGAGAATTTGCCACACTGCCCAGAATGTTGCATATAACAGTGCAGCACACCAGAAAGGACACATCTGGACGATAAGAGGGGAATCGCAGTAATAGCTTTATGTTCATGAAGGCAACTGGTTTTACTTCAATCTTTCTGCAAGTAAGGGCAACTGCGGTGGAAAAGGGTGATATTGGGTACACTAGACTAACTTGTCTTTTATTAAATGTTGATGGTGATGTGTTGACTCCTTGATGGTGCTAGATTTACTTATGGATATTTAACTTAGGCTTGTTAGTTACAAATCTAATAGAATACAGGCATGTATTTATATTTTTAATAGGTTAATAGTCAAAGATTGGTCCTCTCATAAATGATTGAAGTGAAAATTCACCTGTGTATTGCATATTATTCCCTTATTTTACTGTATGTAGGACATTGTATGACATCCTTTGGTAAATTAGACACTGCCTTTGCATGTTTTAATCAAGTAAGGCATTACTATAGGGCAAGAAAAGGCAGTAAAGAGAAGTGATAAACACCTTCAAGACCAGGATGTTTTTGAGGTTTTTACATTTCCAATTTTTTATGTTTCCGCTTACCCCTTCAAGACCAGGATTTTTGTGGGGTTTTTTTGGTGGGGGGGGGGGTTGTTTTTCTGTTTTTCCGTTTTTTATTTTTCCATTTACACATCTCTAAGAGTGCTTGTTATCGGCAAGCCATTTTGCACTTTCGAGCAGCAGTACTGCAAAGTGGGAAAAAAATTCCAAATGTTGTGAAACACAGTTGCGCCATATTCTAATGGGCTTCATTTTTTCATCTTTCAATTTGCGAACAAGATGACAACTCTCCTTTATTCTTTGCGGAGATACCAAATTTATATAGTTATATTATACCTTAGAAAATTTTTTTTTTACAAGACTGCATTTAAAAAAAAAATGCCTTGCATTGCCATATTTTGACACCCCTAACTTTTAAATTTATGTGTACAGAGCTAAATGTTTCAAATTTGCTAATTCTGTCTAGTTCTATTAAAATTATTAACTCTGTCTAGAAATATTCTTCGAGGCTTATACGTCATGATGAATCTGGTGCAATCTTTAGACATGTTATTGTTAAGAGGTATATCCTTTTTAAATCATTTTTCATCAATGTCTCTTAATAATTCAAAGAATTAGGTAAAGGATGAAACTTACTCCATAAAAGGGAAATTGTGGGTGGGAGAGCTCAAAAAGGCTACTTGGAAATCCCTGGTAAATCACTCAGGTGAATAAAGAAAAAAAGTACAACTAGTGATTATGTGTTTAAATTAAGGTATATATTTATTTACAAAGGGCACGTAAATGAAATTCTTTACTGTCAGGATGTGGAGTTCCACGGCATGGATGGCCAATCTACGGGTAAAGGAGATATAAAAAAGGGGAGTCAGAGGGTAAGCCTGGGGTGTCCTCGGATATGTGAGTAGCTTAATAAATAATAAAGCATAACAGGGCTCACCTCAGGAATAGAATACTGCTCGGAGCTCCCTATAGGAGGCATTAGTGTAGATCCTGAGAAGATGGCGTCACAAGTGCTGATGCTCCAATATGTAGTTTAGGGACGTCAAACGAGTACGGGAAGAACCCGTAAGGAATACACATAGAAATGCACGGAAATAAGCAGGGTAGTGAAGAGAGTCCAGTAGGGTTTAGGGTGTGTAAGACTCAGAGGTCGTGCAGTGTTACCCTATACAAAACCCTATTGCGGACTATCGGTCTATCACTCCCTGAAAGCCTAGCCTCGGAACTGGGGTCCTTTATGACCGCAGTCCCGACTGGAACCTGACCCTGCAATTACTGGCCCTGTTATTGGCCTATTCTAGCAGGTAACGTCAGATAATGCGTCAGGGGAGAGTCAGTAAAGTGTTAATTCTGACCCCCTGTGGGTAATGTAAAACATGTCATGGCTGAGATCTGAATCCCATGTCCCGACAAGACTTGTTTCGCCCTATGGGCTCATCAGGGGATTGTTGGGTTCATGCAGAGGATACAGCCTTGTCCCTGGTGGGGGCAAGTGCGTGGTAGCCAGGCAGTGGGTGGCTGGTGAGGTATATAACCTCTCGGTAGAAGCCAAGGTAGAAGTACGGGTTCTTCCCGTACTCGTTTGACGTCCCTAAACTACATATTGGAGCATCAGCACTTGTGACGCCATCTTCTCAGGATCTACACTAATGCCTCCTATAGGGAGCTCCGAGCAGTATTCTATTCCTGAGGTGAGCCCTGTTATGCTTTATTATTTATTAAGCTACTCACATATCCGAGGACACCCCAGGCTTACCCTCTGACTCCCCTTTTTTATATCTCCTTTACCCGTAGATTGGCCATCCATGCCGTGGAACTCCACATCCTGACAGTAAAGAATTTCATTTACGTGTCCTTTGTAAATAAATATATACCTTAATTTAAACACATAATCACTAGTTGTACTTTTTTTCTTTACTCCATAAAAGAACTCATTTGTGGCAGGAAAAAAATAATTATAAATATTATGAGACATATCTTTTTCTTGTTATTGTCTGCAATAATGGTGTAAGTCAAGCTTGAACACTGTGGCTGATAAGCCAATTACAGGAAGCAACAAATGTAGGCCAATCCAATAGATGCGTGTACACATAAATTTGCATCTCTATGCCAAGCTAATTCAAGATGCTGACTTTATGCATAGTGAAGCTTCTGAAGCATAATATTTCCTCATATGCTGCAAATAATTGAAAATTTTGATTTTATAGTACATTTAATAAAGTACATATTGTACCAAGTGAAAATGATGTCCAAGGAGGACTAAGAGCAGTTGAGCAGTAAAGGCCATGAGCTCTCAACACTTGTCATGATTCAGGATACACTTTCTAATTTTTCAATTTATTTATAACATTTCTTTTCATTATTATAGTTCCGTGCTTCCTTTACAATTCATTACATTTTTACTTCTATAGAGGCAACATCTTCCACATGGCAGCTTCTGAGATTTGTTGCCGGAAGATGAAATTCGTATTAAAAATCCTAACATTATAAAATCCCAATATGTAGTGAAGTACGTTTATAAATAAAGTGTATTTTATTCTGATTTTATGCCCAGATATATAAAGTGTATTAAACTATGGAATCTCTTAGAGTCGGAGCTCTTTCTCTCTGATAGGAAGAATGCTCTAAGCAGGGGTCCAACGATGTCCATGAAGAGGAGAACTTACCTAATAGACAATCATATTCTGATATTCGGATAATAGGCATATTTCTTTATAATGAACTAGACTTTCAGAGACTATCCTAGTCTTTATACAGCTTACAATGCCATGGTCTCTGGTATGGTAAGTATCTTGAGGGGGTAAAGAGGGGGCATTCACATCTGGACCTAGGAGTTTTGAGAGGCTCATAAGGTGACCCTTCTCCATATGAGAATGCCATAACTATAAATGATACATTATATTTAGCAGGTCTGACTTCTAGCCATTCTAGCCGTTTTTAGCCATGTTTTGTTTTGGCAATTACCAAGTATTTACCCCAAAAATGTATCTTCCAGCTCAAAGCTATAAGAAACAGTTTGTTTCTAAGAATCCTATCAAACAGTGTTGTCCTAATTGCAATTCCTTTTTTAATGATAATTTTCTCTCATTCATTGGGGCAGATTTATCAAGCTGTCTAAAAGTCAGAATATTTCTAGTTGCCCATGGCAACCAATCACAGCTCGGCTTTCATTTTACCAGTTCTCATAAATATTTTAAAGGGGGGGCTTTGATTGGTTGCCACAGGCAACTAAAAATATTCAGACTTTCAGTCAGCTTAATAAATTTGCCCCATTGAGTTTTATTTGTGCCTTGTTAAGTTCTATGAAATTCACAGTAAATATTTACATTTTCATGAGTTTTTATACTTTTGTATGTGTGAATAAAAATGTTATTATGTTAACAATTTGATAATATTCTAGTATTTTCAAATAATTTGTCATTAAAGTGTACAAAAATATTACCATGCAATCCATGCACTTCATTGCAAACTTAAAGGGGTGTTCCCATTTTGACAAATTAATGTTATTGTTTGTTTAATGAAAAGTTATACAATTTTCCAAAATGCTTTCTTTATCAATTCCTTACAGTTTTATCGATCTCTGCTTGCTGTCATTCTGTATAAAGTTTCTATGTTTAATTCTAGTGGACATAAATCTGACCATGGTCACACAGGTGCACGGCTCGTTATAACAGAGTAATCAGAGCTGTGTGATATAACGAGCCGAGCACCTGTGTGACCATAGTCAGATTTATGTCCACTAGAAATAAACATAGAAACTTTCTATAGAATGACAGCAAGCAGAGATCTAGAAAACGGTGAGGAATTTATACAGAAAGTATATTGGAAAATTGTATAACTTTTCATTATACAAACAACAACATATATTTGCTGAAATAGGAATACCCCTTTAAGATAGCTAATAATTTACGTCCATCAAGCAAGGCAATTCCCAGACAGCGCTGTGAGCAAATACTGATAGTGTGTAATTCTTATTTAGTGCTTGTATATGAAACCTGTGATAAAACATATTAATAAAACATAATAATCCTTTCATAATTAACTTATAAGAGGAAATATGCATTTCTCTTGGTATCCATGGGAACGGAATATGAAAAATGTTTACAATGCAACAATGGTAATGGCTCCTCACTGGCCAAGGTATGATCATCCAAACAGTAAAACAAAGCTCCTATTTTTCCTTTTTTTTTCTTGACACCTCCACAAATTCTTCTTAATGAATATAGTCACCATCTTTGGCTTTGGTTGGCAACAGAGTAGCTGTTATTTACCTACCTTTTTGCCTCACTTTACCCTAGGTGGTAAACTAAGCAACAACTAGAAGATGCTTGCTCCCTGCACCAAAGTTCAAAAAATTTAAATAAATATAAGACAATACAGACACAGAAGAATAGTCTCCAGAGCAGAGTCACAACAAAAAATACAGTACAAAATCACGAAGTCTGATTAGAATGAAATGAAAGAATGAATGAAAGGTCATGATACCAGTATACAGAGATCTGCAATAACACAATACCTAGATACCAGGAGCTTACTACAAATCGAAAAACTTAATGCAAGCAGATGATTTATGTGATGCCGAGCCCCAGGAATGATTGGAGCAGAGCTCGGATATCCAGTCCAAACAGAACGATGGTTTGATGTCAGTAGATGTAGAGCCTGACAGTAACAGTGGCTCAACTGTTGATGAACTAAAGCAGAGCTGAAGGAGAGTGATGGG
Organism: Engystomops pustulosus; assembly: GCA_019512145.1. Classification (NCBI taxonomy): domain Eukaryota; kingdom Metazoa; phylum Chordata; class Amphibia; order Anura; family Leptodactylidae; genus Engystomops; species Engystomops pustulosus. The sequence goes on along the minus strand of CM033641.1, from coordinate 62,035,743 downwards.
TGTAGTGCAAATCAATCAATGTATTCAGCAGACGTAAACTACTGTTCACACTAGTGGTGTCAGAGTGAAATATAAAAACCCAATCAGTGCATTCTCAGCTGTACTTTATGGAGATGATCCCAGTTAAGATGTTACAGTATCATTCTCTGTTTTCTCTGGTGCAGGAACTTTGTCATCTGTGACCTCTATTTTCTCGTCAAAGTTTCATCATACTTTATAACAATCTGATGTCATATTGTAAGTACAATTTAACATAACTTTTTTTTTTGTATGGGTAGAAGTTTTTTTTTTTTAAGTATGGCTCATGGAATGAAAGGATGTAAAAATCAACAAACATATCTCTTTCGGAGAGCTTGTTATGTAATGCCTTTCTGTTCTATTTTACCTCCACCTAAAAAAAGCCATTAGTAATTTAGCTGCAGATGTACAATTTAACTGAGCAGATGTACAATTTAACAAGCAATGGATCAAGAAGCTTTATATCACTATGCATGCCAGCATTATTAAAATAAAGAGCACTTCTCTTGACCTAGGGGGAAAAAAGCTTTCATCCTTATGTAATATAAAAATCTAATTTTCTCTCATTGTGAAGGGACGTTTCCTGAAATATAATATATATATTTTCTTAGATTTGTTATTTCTATTAATTAATTCACATATGAATCTTCAAATTAATGATTAAGTTCTTTTGGCCTGGAGGCTATTCTTATAAACAATCTAAAAACATTATTATAATTATATTATTAGGTGTTCAAGTGAATTCTGATTTTAAATTGTATAAAAACATGCTTACTGATAGGGCCTGTACTATTAAGAGATCACACCTAGGTAACAAAGACTGGTACAAAAGTCACATTACGCATCCAATGAGAAAGTCAAAGAGGTAGCATCTATTCTAGCCAATGTAACCCAAAAAAGGATTCCATTCAGAATAGAGGCAAGTCTCCTCCCATTATGACATTTCCAGAACAATATGGCCAGTATGTCAGAAAAACAAGCCCACATGAGACAAACCTGGAACTACAACAAAAATATTTAATCAAAGAAAAAACAATACCTTTATTTATATAGCGTCCACAGATTCCACAGCGCTCCAGAGTCTGCCAAATCAGCCCCTGTCCCCAATGGGGCTCACAATCTAATCAACCTAGTGGTATGTTATTGGAGGGTGGGAGGAAACCGGAGGACCCCAGGAAAGCCACGCAAACATGGAGAGAACATACAAACTCTGTGCAGATGTTGACCTGGATGGGACTTGAACCCAGGACACCATTATTTTAAATCATGATTAATTTTTTTTATAAGTTTTAAGCCAGCGCCAATAATTCTAGCCAACCTGCATCAAGGTTTTTGATTCATAAAATGGCCCCAGAATGATTCATCAGACCCTATCAGAGAATTTGCTATGCCTTGTCTACCAATGTTTTGGAAGACCAGACATATCAAAAGCCCCTTTTCCAACAGTTTTGTCAGAATTTCGCCCCACATGCCAATTGGACGTGAAAGGGAATTGGGTGGGAAGTCTCTGCCAGAAGATGCAATCTCTGCCAGGGTAGATCTGGTCAAATCTGGTCTGACCTGCAGGTTCTACTTCTGAATCTACCATCCGGAGCTTATCAGAACACCTGTGTTGGATAGGGGACTATTAAGACTTTCATTCAAAACAGTAGACTATTTCACACCCTGTTGCCTTGCTATGTTATTGATACAGTATTATCTAACTACTTTTACTTAAAGGGGTTGTCCATTTTTCCAATATGCTTTCTGTATCAATTCTTCATGGTTTTCTAGATTTCTAAAGATCTAGAGATAAAAAAAACAGTATAGATACAGAAAGTATATTGGAAATGAGTATAACTTTTCATTACACAAAACAATTTCAATGATTTGTTGGAATGTGCTTAAAGTGGACAACCCCTTTAAGGCTTTAACAAATTTAACAGTCCCACAAACTCTATCCATATCATATAATAGAGAAACCTATGAAGACATTTTAGATTGATTCCTAAGGAAGTAGATGCTATGTAGCTTCTTTTACACAACTTTAAAAACACCCACTAAAAATCAAGGATGAATGGGAAACTATAAGATAATGACTTATTCTCCTGAAGGAATTTCTTTTTGCAAGCATTTCGAAAATAAAATATGTGATATAGATTTAAACAGAGAAGAATCTATACAAGTGTATTAATAATAAATGTAGTTAAATACCTGATGCTGGATTATTTACAAGAATTTTAATCAGAAAAAATATGAATACACTGAACTTTTTGAGAGCTACTGTATGTAAAAATATATTTGCAGTGTTGGGGGTTGAATTAAAGGGGTTGTCCGAGTTTTGAAAAAAAAATATATGTGGCCGGGAGCGGGCTGTCTAAAACAATAAAGCTGTACTTACCTTCCGGTGCCCTCCGGTATCCAGCGCTGCTGTCGCTCCGGTCCGGGCGCCATGTAAACAAACATGGCTGCCGGAGCAGCACTGCATTCAGCTTCCGGCCGGACCCGACAACCTTCCGGCCCCCATACACAATGCTGTGTATAGGGACGGACAGGCGTACCCAACCACGGCCGGCCGGAAGCTGAATGCAGCGCTGCTCCGGCGGCCATGTTTGTTTACATGGCGCCCGGACCGGAGCGACAGCAGCGCTGGATACTGGAGGGCACCGGAAGGTAAGTACAGCTTTATTGTTTTAGGCAGCCCGCTCCCGGACACATATATATATATATTTTTTAAACTCGGACAACCCCTTTAAGGGGAGGGATATTGTAATAATAAAGATATTTTGATGAATGAAATGTACTGTATTGTAATTTTTGGTATATCTAATTGTGTTGTCAGATTTTTTGGTGACATTTTTGCATTTCTATTTTTGACAAAGATTTATTTTTTTTTAAAAAAGAATGCATACATTTATATACCAAAAATGTAAATTGCTATTGACACAATGGGGCAGATTTACTTACCTGGTCCATTCGCGATCCAGCGGCGCGTTCTCTGCGGTGGATTCGGGTCCGGCTGGGATTCATTAAGGCAGTTCCTCCGACGTCCACCAGGTGGCGCTGCTGCGCTGAAGAGCATCAGAACGCACTCAAGTTCACCTGCCTATTCCTAGTGAAGGTAAGTGCAAGCTCCGCGACACATTTTTTTTTAAATGCGGTGGTTTTTCCGAATCCGTCGGGTTTTCATTCGGCCACGCCCCACGATTTCCGTTGCGTGCATGCCAGCGCTGACGCAATTCTTTTTTTAAATTCCGCAATTTTTCCGATGACCATGCCCCCCGTTTTCTGTCGCGTGAAAGCCTGCGCCGATGCGACACAATCCGATCGCGTGTGGCAAAATCCCGGTGCAATTCGGTGCAAATTGGAAATATTCGGGAAACCTGACAAAAGTGCAGCATTCGGACCCTTAGTAAATGAGCCCCACTGTGTTTAAATGCACTCTGGGTGTTCAGACCCAGTTATTTACATAAAGGATTTAAGTGGCGATGAAAAAACAGACACCATTCCTCTTACTGAAAATTCTGGTATTGCGGATTATCAAAATTTTAATTTCGAGCTCCAGGAATGCTGATTGTTAAAATTTCAAGTTCATGTCCCAGGTATACTAAGTATATGGGAGCCATGCCTGGTTCATCTCGATGAATGTTAGGATGTTCACATTTGCTGCAGAGAGGCAGATCCTCTTGTTGGTGCTGGAAACGTGCTCTGACTTTTATCAGAATTGTTCCCTATATTCCCTATACATTTATAATAAAGTAAAAAAAACACAAAATCACAAAAAAAACCCACATATTTGGTATTGCCGCGTCCAGGGCCGTCTATGGGGCCCGGACTCTAAGACACTAGGGGGGGGCCCGCAGGGCCGCATCTGCCATGAGGCGAGATGAAAATCTCGCCTCGGGCGGCAGAATGCGGCCCTCTTTAAAAGCGGCATTTTGCAGCTCCAATCTGGGCGATTCGGGCGCCCGCTGGCGCCCGAATCTCCCTTCAGATAAATCGCACCTGTCTCTTTAAGAAACAGGTGCGATTTACATGCGGAGCGGCGCAGCGCCTTTACGGCTGCTGGCGTCGCTCCGTACAGTGCAGTGACACAGGCGGCTGATGATGACGTAACGTGCCTGTGTCACTCAGCCAGAAGAGCCGCTGCCAGAAGAGCCGCGTGAATATGGGAGCCGCGCGCCGTGGGAGCACCCTGCCGTGAGGTAAGTACAAGTTTTATTATTTTTATTGTCCAATTATTAATTAAATATATATATTAGGGGGCGATTACTACTGTAACGGGGGGGGGGGGGTTTGTCTTCGATATATACTTTTTTACTAGGGAGGCTGTGTATAGTTATAAGGGGCCAGATCCCATTTTTCCTGGGGGGGGGGGGGTTGTATATATTTATATGAGGGTCCAATTCTTTATGACAATTGCCACAACTAAACAAAACCTCGGGGGACACTGTGCGGGGGTGGGGTGTATAATTAATTTAAATATCTTATTTAATTAATGGGGGGGTTAATTGGGGGGGGCGATGGGGGCGTGGGGTGGCGGGTTATGGGTGATTGGGGCAAATTCTTATTACATGCAAAAACTGGGGGGGGGGGGCTGTATCATATTTATATGGTGGCCCAATTCCTTTTACACTGTGTTGTCGGGGTAACAACATACACACAACCAAGTTAAAAAATTTGTAAAAAACCCCAAAATGTATCTTCCGCTCAAAACGCTAAAAACAGTTTTGTTTTCGTAAGAATCCTTATCACAACAGTGTTGTCCTAATTTGCAATTCCTTTTTTGTAAGTGATTCATGTTTCTCCCGCTCATTTCATGTGGGGCTAGATTTATCGCAAGCTGTCTAAAAGTCAAATATTCTAGTTGCCCATGGCAACGCATCACAGCTCGGCTTTCACTTTTACATTTCTTCATAAATTTTTAAAGCGGGGGTCGTTGATGGGTTGCCACAGGCACGAAAATAGTCAGACTTTCAGTCCGCTTATAACTATTTTGCCCCATTGAGTTTTATTTGTGCCTTGTTAAGTTTCTATGAAATTCACAGTAAATATGTACATTTTTCATGAGTTTTATACTTCTTTAATGTGTGAAATAAATGTTATATTTTAACAATTTGATAATAGTCTATATTTTCAAATAATTGGTCCATTAAAGTGTTACACAAAAGATTACATGCAAATCAATCACCTTCATTGCAAACTTAAAGGGGTGTTCCATTTTGACAAAATTATGTTTATTGTTTGTTTAATGAAAAGTTATACAATTTTGCCTAAAATGATTGTCTTTATCAATCTCTTACAGTTTTCTCGATCTCTGCTTTTGCTGTTTATTCTGTAGAAGCTCTCTCATGTTCTATTCTAGTGGCATAAATCCCTGACCATGTCACATCGCTACGGTCCCGCTCTTATAAAACGAGTAACAGAGCTGTGTGATATTAGACTAGCCGACACCTGATGGACCATAGTCAGATTTTTCCACTAGAAATAAACATGACTTTCTATAGATGACAGCAAGCAGAGATCTAGAAAACGTGAGGAAATGTATACAGAAAGTATATTGGAAATTGTATAACTTTTTCATTATACAAAAACAACAAATATTTTGCTGAATAGGATACACGATTTAAGTAAGATATAGATCTCTAAGATCATCACAGCAAGTGCATTACCACACATCGATGGTAGCAAATACTCGTGATACGTCGTAACTTCTTATATTTAGTTGCTTGTATATGAACAATGTGTAAAACCATATTAATAAAAAAATGATAATCCTTTCATAATTACTTAAAGAGAAATATGCCTGTTCAATCTTGTATCCACTGGAAACGGAATAATGAAAATGTTTACATGGCAAACAATGGTCAGGCTCCTCAACTGGCCAAGGTATGAATCATCCAAACAGTCAAGGACAAAGCTCTCTATTTTCCCTTTTTTTTTCTTGACACCTCCACAAATTCCCCTTCTCTTATGAATATAGTACCATCTTGGCTTTTTGGTTGGCAAAGAGGTAGCTGTTATTTACCCTATCCTTTTTGTCCCTCACTTTACCTAGGTTGTAACTAAGCAACAACTAGAAGATGCTTGCTCCCTGAACCAAATTCAAACATTTAAATAAATGATAACATACAGACACGAAAGAATAGTCCTCCAGAGCAGATCACAACATAAAAAAATACGTACAAAATCACGAAGTCTGATTAAATGAAATTGAAAGAATGAATAAAGGTCTGATATCTCTAGTTATTAACATAGATCTGCAATACACACATACCTAGAAAATTACCCACGAGCTTACTACCAATCGAAAACTTAATGAAGTACGCAATTGATTTTGTTGACTTTGCGAGCCCCTGGAGGATTCGAGCAGACCGCTCGAATATCCAGTCCAAACAGAAACGATGTTTGATGCACGTAGATTAGAGCCTGACAGGAACAGTGGGCCAACTGGTTGAAAATGACCTCATAAGCAGATGCTGAACGGCACTGTTAATTCGGTGGTAGGAGATGCAAATCATCATGTATCCTTAGCAGACTGGTAACCACTGTTCACCACAGTGGTTCAGAGTTGAATGAAACAAACCACCTCAACAGTGTCATTCTCACTGGCTGTACGTTAGGGAGATATCCCATGACAGATGTTGTTTTTTTGTAAGCGTATCATCTCTTTTTTTCTCTGGTGCATGGACTTTGTCCTCTCGTGACCTCTATGTTTCCTACCATCTCTTTCAATGTTTCATCATACTTGTATACAATCTGATGTCCTATTGTACGTAACAATTGACATAACTTGTTTTTTTTGTATGGGTAGAAGTTTTTTTTTTTAAGTATGGCTCATGGAATGAAAGGAATGGGAAAAATCCAACAAACAGATCTCGTTCGTCGAGAGGCTTGGTATGTACCTCGGCCTTTCTGTTCCTCATTTTAACCTCTCCACCCTCAACAAAGCCCATTAGCTAATTTAGCCTGCAGATTCTCACCTTTATCTGGCAGCTTTACATTCAACAAGCAATGGATCAAGAGCCTTTATACACTATGCATGCCAGCAATTTTATTAAAATAAAGACACTTCTCTTGACCGAGGGGAAAAAGCTTTCACATCCCTTATTTCATATAAAAATCTAATTTTCGTCCGTCATTGGAAGGGACGTTCCTGAAATATAACTATATATAATTTTCTAGATTTGTTATTTCTATTATTAATTCACAATTAATCTTCAAATTAAGGATTAAGTTCTTTTTGGCCTGGCGGCTCTTCCTTATAAACAATCTCAACATATTATCATTTATATGAAGTAGGTGTTCAATATTGATTCGATTTAAATTGTTAAAAACAGCTTACGGATAGGCCTTGTACCTATTAAGAGTATCACACCTAGGTAAACAAAGACCTGGTACAGAAACTCACATTACGCATTCCGAATGAGAAATGTCAAAGTAGTTAGCATCTATTTCTACGCCATGTAACCCAAACGGATTCCATCAATAGAGGCAAGGCTCCTCCCATTATGACACTTTCGAACAATATGGCCATATGTCAGAAAAAACAAGCCCACATGAGACAAACCATGGAACTACAAACAAAATATTTCAGCAAAGAAAATATTCCTTTATTGATATCGCGTCCCAGATTCCCAGCGCTCCAGAGTCGGCCAATCAAGCTCTGTCCCCCCATGGGGCTCAACAAGCCTAATCAATCCTACGTGGGATGTTATTGGAGGCTGGGTGTAGGAAACCGATGGCCCCCCAGTACAGCCACGCAACAGGGAGAGAACTCCAAACTCTGTTCGCAATTATTGACCTGGATGGGACTTTGACCCGACACCATTATTTTAACATCAATGATTAATTTTTTTTTATAGTTTTAAGCCAGCGCCATAATTCGAATCATACCACCTTGCATCAGGTTTTGATTCAAAATGGCCCCAGAATGATTCATCGACCCTATAGAGAATGTGGCTATGCATTGTCTACCAATGTTTTGGAAGACCAGACATATCAAAAGCCCCTTTTCCAAAGTTTTGTCAGAATTCGCCCCACATGCCAATTGGACTTGAAAGGGAAATTGGGTGGAATACTCTGCCTAGAAGATGGCAATCTCTGCCAGGGTAATCTGGGTCAGATCTGTCTGACCTGCAGGTTCTAACTTCTGAATCGCCATCATCCCGGAGCGTATCAGAACACCTGTGTGGATAGGGGACTATTACACGACTTTCTTCAAAAGTGAGACTATTCAACACCCTGTTCCCTTTGCTATGTGTATTGTACAGTATTATCTACTACTTTACTTAAGGGGTTTGTCCATTTTTCCAATATGCCTTTCTGTATCAATTCTCATGGTTTTTCTAGATTTCTAACTGATCGAGAGATAAAAAAACAGTATAGATACAGAAAGTCTATATGGAAATGAGTCTAACTTTTCATTACACAAAACAAATTCAATGATTTGTTTGGAATGTGCTTAAAGTGGCAACCCCTTAAGGCTTTTAACATTTAACAGTCCCAAACGCTATCCATATATAATAGAGAAACCTATGAAGACATTTTAGATTGATTCCTAATGAAGTAGATGCTATTACTTCTTTTAACACCACTTTTAAAAACACCCACTAAATCAAGATAATGGGAACCTATAACAGAAGAATGACTTATTCGCCTGAAGGAATTTCTTTTTGCAAGCCTTTCGAAAAATAAAATATGTGATATAGATTTAACAGAGAAGAATCTATCAGTGTATAATAATAAATGTAGTTAAATCACCTGATGCTGGAATTAATTACAGAATTTTAAAATCAGAAAACTATGAATCACTGACTTTTTAGAGCTACTGTATGTAAAAATATATTTGCAGTGTTTGGGGGTTGAATTAAAGGGGTTGTCCGGTTTTGTGAAAAAAAAATATATGTGGCCGGCGGATGCGTGCTGTCTAAAACAAAATAAAGCTGTACTTTCACCTTCCGTGCTCCTCCGGTATCCAGCGCTTGCTGTCGCTCCCGTTCCGGGCGCCATGTAAACAAACATGGCTTTGCCGGAGCAGCACTGCATTCATCTTCCGGCACGGACCCCGACAACTGCTTCCGGCCCCATACCCATGCTTGTATAGGGACGGACAGGCGTCCCACCCACTGGCCGGCCGGAAGCTGATGCAGCGCTGCTTCTCGGCGGCCATGTTTGTTACATGGTCGCCCGACCGGAGCGAGCGAGCGCTGGATACTGGAGGGTCACCGGAAGGTAGACAGGCCTTTATTGTTTTTTTAGGCAGCCCGTCTTTCGCGGACACCATCGCTATATATATTTTTTTAAACTCGGACACCCCTTTAAGGGGAGGATATTGTAAATAATACAGATATTTGATGATTAAATTTACTGTAACAACTTGTAATTTTTTGGGTTATCGCAATGGTTTTGTCGATGTTTGGTGACATTTTTGCATTTCTATTTTTGACCAATATTTTTTTTTTTGAAAAAGAATGCATACATTTTATACCAAAAATGTAAATTGCGATTGGACACAATGGTGGCAGAATTATACTCACTGGTCATTCGCGGATCCATCGGCGCGTTTCCTGCGGTGGAATTCGGGTCTCGTCTTCGTGATTCATTAAGGCAGTTTTCTCCGACGTCCACCCGTGGTCGCTGCGCTGCGCTTGAACATCAGAATGCACTCAAGTTCAGCTGCCCTATTCCTAGTGCAGGTAAGTGCACAGCCTCTGCGAACAACATTTTTTTTTTAAATGCGGTGGTTTTTCCCCGAGTTCCGTCGGTTTTCATTCGGCCACGCCCACCACGATTCCTTTGCGTGCATGCCAGCGCTGACGCTCTTTTTTAATTCCGCAATTTTTCCGATACCATGCCCCCCGTTTGTCGCTTGAAAGCCTCGCCGATGTCGACACAATCCATCATCTCGTGTGGGCAAAATTCCCGGGCAATTCGGTGCAAATTGGAAATATTCGGGAACCTGACAAAAGTGCAGCAGTCGACCCTTAGTAAATGAGCCCACTGTGTTTAAAAAACAATCCTCTGGGTGTTCAGCGCCAGTTATTTACATAACGGATTTAGTGCGATGAAAAAAACAGACACCTTCTCTTATACTGAAAATTCTCTGGTATTGCGGATTATCAAAATTTTAATTTCGAGCTCCAGAATGCCTGATTGTAAAATTTCAAGTTCATGTCCCAGGTATAACTAGTATATTGGAGCCATGCCTGGTTCATCTCGATGAATGTTAGGATGGTTAACATTTGCTGCACAGGCAGCTCCTCTGTTGGTGCTGGAAACCGTGCTCTGCTTTATCATACATTGTTCCCTATATTCCCTATACATATTATAATAAAGCTAAAAAAAACACAAAATCACAAAAAAAAAACCACATATTTGGTATGGCGCAAAGCGTCCAGGGCCCGTCTATGGGGGCCCGACTCTAAGACACTAGGGGGGAGGCCCAGTGCAGGGCCGCATCCTGCCTATGAGGCGAGATGAAACTTACGCCTTCGGCGGCAGATAATGCGGTGCCCTCTTTAAAGCGCGTCATTTTGCAGCTCCAATCTGCGGCGATTCGGGCGCGCGCTGGCAGCCACGAACAAGTAGCATATAGGACCATTCTTCAGATAAATCGCCCTCGTCTCATTAAGAAACAGGTGCGGATTTAACATGCGAGGGGCCGCAGAGCGACCTTACGGCTGCTTGCGCCGTTCGCTCTGTACAGTTGATAGTGACCACAGAGCAGGCTGATGCTGACGTAATGCTACGGTTGTTTGTCACGTCAGCCAGAAGAGCCGCTGCCAGAGAGACAGCGTACGCGTGGAAATATGTGAGCCGGAGCGCCGTGGGAGGCACCCTGCCCGCCGGAGGTTAAGTACAAGTTTTCTTATTTTTATTGTCCGATTATTAATTAAATATATTAGGGGGGCGATTATCTCACTGTAACGGGGGGGGGGGTTTGTCTTCGATATATACTTTTTTACTAGGGAAGGCTGTGTAATATTATCGGGGCCAGATCCCTTTTTCCTGGGGGGGTGGTTTTATATATTTATATGAGGGTCCAATTCTTTATTACACTGGGGGGGGGGGTGATATATTTATAGGGTGGGCCAAATTCTTATTACACTGGGGGGCGCTGTATATATTTAGATGGGTGGTCCAAATCTTATTACCCTGGGGGGGGGGCTGTATATATTTATTGGGGGGGGGGGGCCCAGATTCTGTGTTATTCTAGGGGGGCTTGTATAGATTTTAGGGGCCAATTTCTGTTTATTCTAGGGGGGCTGTATATATTTATATATGGGGGCCAGATTCTGTTTTATTCTGGGTGGCTTGTATTTTTATAATTGGGGGGACATATTCTGGTTTATTCTGGGGGGCTGTATATTATTTATAGGGGGCCATACTCTGTTTATTCTGGGGGCCTGTCTATATTTATATCGGGGGGCCCTACTCTGTTTATGCTGGGGGCTGTATATATTTATATGGGACCAGATTCTGTTTATTCTTGGGGGGGGTACTATATTTATATGGGGCCAGATCTGTTTATTCTGGGGGGGCTGTATTATTGATATGGGGTGGATACCTGTTTATACTTGGGGGGCCTATAAATAAATTATTATATATTATATTCCATTAAGGAGGGCTATATATTTTACTTCAATCAGGGTAGTTACTTCGTATATAAATTCACATTTACAATAAATAAACTGGTGGGATTAATTATTCATACAAGATACAATAGATTACTTTTGCATCCATGGTAAACCAAAGTATTGGTGGGGGGGGGGTCTGTATTATAAATTAGGGGTGTTGTATTTGATTGGTGCTGTACATGGCTATAATCCAGTAGATATGTATATCTAATGGGGACGTTGTGTTTCTTATTGGGGTAGCGTCGGTCACTTGTGTTGTGAGGGTTATTTAGTGCGTGCAGTCGTTGTTATCCAGACCTTTATACTGTTAGTGGACTGTGGTATTTTTAGGGACGTCCGGGATGGAGATCGCCTGCACGGCAGCTGAAATAATCCCCCCCAGACTGTGAATTCACCTGTGATACGCTCATTGGATTGGAGACCGGAATAAAGTCCTCCTATGGCAGAGCATTTCATCTATAAGGTACTAGCTGACACTAATGCCATCCCAGATCCGTAGTCAGTCACCGAGTGTCAGGGAGCGTCTGTGGGATTTAATTGTTATAAAGTTTTCAGCATTTTCGACATTTAATCTCGCCTCATGCAGCAACTTATGCTAGAATCGGCCCTTGGGGGGGGGGGGGGGTGCGCAGTGCGCTGCGTACAGTTCTTTCATGCTTCTCCTGCCGGCCAGCGTCGCGTCCGGTCTCGCGCGCTCTCCTGGGCTGGCTGTGTGATCCCGCGAGATCCAGTGCCTGGGTCACAGCCCGCGTCTCGTCTGGATCCAACCTGTCTGCAGGAGAGAAGGCGCGCGCAAGAGAACGAGAGAAGACCGTAGCAGCCTTTTCCTTTTGTAAATATATTTTGTGGCTGGGGCCACTCGGGGGT
>CM033641.1:61855384-62023156 GCA_019512145.1 Engystomops pustulosus | reverse complement strand
GGGGGGGGGGGGTTGTGGATAGGTCTGATGGGGGCAGAAACGGCTGACCTGAGGTCTGATGGATAGGGGCAGAAACGGCTGACCTGAGGTCTGATGGGGGCAGAAATGGCAGACTTGAGGTCTGATGGATAGGGGCAGAAATGGCTGACCTGAGGTCTGATGGATAGGGGCAGAAATGGCTGACCTGAGGTCTGATGGGGCACATTAAGCTGACCTGAGGTCTGATGGGGCACATTAAGCTGACCTGAGGTCTGATGGGGGCACAAGACGCTATTTGAGGTCTGATGGGGGCACGATACGCCGACCTGAGGTCTGATTAGGCCACGAGACGCCGATCCCTGTACTGTGACATCACTGTGTTTATTATCCCTGTACAGTGACATCTCTGTGCTTATTATGTCTGTACTGTGACATCACTGTGCTTATTATGTCTGTACTGTGACATCACTGTGTTATTTTTATAGTGTGGTACATGAGTATTTTGTCTTTATATATATCCCTTGTTTAAAGGGAATCGAGCACCAGGTGCACAGCATAGTACCTGAAGGTATCATGCTATGCACCTGATGACCCTGACTTCAGCACTGTAAGTTCCATCAAAATGGCCTCTATGGTTATCCTTTAATGCTTTTATAAAGAATTATGTTAATTACCAGCTTAGGAGCAGTGGGAGTGCTCCAGTGCACCTAAGGGCTCCTTATGTCACCCAGCGGCCAGTCCTGCGGACTGCGGTGATCCGAAATCCCGATACCTGTGCCTGCTCAGCAGCCTCTGTGAATCAGTGTGCAGGTGCAGGGACTTTAGGTTTCCTTGGGGCATGCAATGAACGCTCCTTCTTTTCCTTCCCATTGGTTCTGAGGAAATATGAAGTCCTGACCCTTATGCAGTGATTCACAGAGGTTGCTGAGCAGGCACAGGTACCAGGACTTCAGATTACCTCAGGACTGGTGGCAGGGTGACGTAAAGAGCCCTTAGGTGCACTGGAGCACCCCCACTGGTAATTAACACAATTCTTTATTAAAACATTAAAAGATAGTGGCGGCCCTAGCAATTGCACTTTATAATGTTATATTTGTTATATGTTGTCTGTTAAACACTTTTATATGTTTACTGTTCACCATGCTTTAGTTTTTGATGCCATATTTGCACTATAATAAATATACTTGACCAAAAGTATGACTCCTATTGGCAATCTACCAGAAGAGTGTGCCTTGTCGTAGCAACAGGCCTCAAACCCTGTTTGTGAAAGGTCACTGCGGGGGGCAGGAGGCTTGTTCGGTTTTGGGGTGTGTTGGGGCCCAGACACTTTTGCTGTATGGGGCCCCGAATTTCCTGATGGCTGCCCTGGCCGCGTCTATAACAATCTGTACACTAACTCAGAAACATTATTGGACCTTTTGGTGAGTGCCTTAAAAACAAAACCCAAAAACTTGCCAAAAATGTAAATTTTTCAAAAAATCCCTTCACAAAAATGTTCTAAAAAGTAATCAAAATAAGTAATGTGCGCCAAAATGGTACCACAGAAAAGGTACCACTATTAAAGGTATGTTTCCGTAAAGGTTGGTGATACAAAAATAAATGAGATAAAAGACTATATAAATGAGGTATCACCATAATCATAGTGATCTATAGAATAAAGATATGTTATTTTTACGGTACGGTGTACGGCCCCAAAAAAATACAAGAAGAAAGAAACCAAAATTTAGCATTTTTTTCCTACATACATTTAAGAGTTAATAAAATCTCATCAATGAGCTAATAACCAACTAAAATGAAGTATTTGTAAAGTGCAACTAATGTTGCAGAAAATAAGCCCTTATTTATCCAAATTTTCCAAAAAATAAAGATTGTATAGCCAATAAAAAGGGACAATGCATAATCTGCTCTGCATGGCGCAGCTTCCCTTCGATGCCCTGGTGAGTGCCCATACAGCAGGTCACCACCAAATATGGCCTATGTTATACTCGGGAGAGATTGGGTTTCAAACTTTGGGGAGCGTTTTGGTATTTTATCTACTAAGAATTTGTACATTTGTACATGCATTCATTTAGCTAAAAAATTTTAATTTCCAAATTGCATACGATTTTGTTTTATCCACCGTAAAACAATTAAAGGGTTAACAAACTTCATGAAAGTTGTTCTACGTACATTGAGGGGTGTATTTTCTATAATGGGGTAATTTATGGGGTTTTACTTTTATTTAGGCCTCTAAAAGTGACTTGAAATCTGAGCAGGTCCCTCAAAAGACTGAATTTGTGTTTTTTATGAAAATAAATAAACTCCACACATACCAACAAAAAGTACTAAGTGTCATGAGAAAACAATTTCAAAATCACTTGGATATGTTAACGCGTTCTGAAGTTTTAACCACTTATAATGACACAGGGCAGATTTGAAAAAATGGGCCGTGTCAGGAAGGAGAAAAGAGGCTTAGGCGTTAAGAGGTTAATAATTCCAAACATACAATGGCAGATTAAGGCTAACATTGGCCCCATGCTGCTAAGAGATTGTAGACCCTACACCATTATCAAGATTTTTATTATATAGGTGCAGCAGCCTATCCCTGATCCCCACTACATCATGTCCATTAAAGATTACAGTCAAAACTTTAAAAAGTACCCACAGATAGGGAGTTGCTATTCCCTACTTCCCACAGTGTCACCCGTCTCTTCCTGCCATCATTTCAGTTAGTACTAGAGATGAGCGAACATACTCGTCCGAGCTTGATGCTCGATCGAGCATTAGCGTCTCGTAACTGGCTCGTTGCTCGACGAGTATTTCGGCCCCGCTCGAGAAATGGCAGCTTCCCGCCGTTTCTGCTTTTTGGCGGCCATAACAGAGCCAATCACAAGCCGAGACTCTGCACTCCACCACCCATGACGTGGGACCCTACACGGCGATAGCAGTGGTTGGCTGGCCAGAATCAGGTGACCCTGGATATCTAGCCGCTGCCGCGTTCTCGGATCATCTCTGTCTGGATGCCGCTAGGGATAGAGCTCCTGCTGGTCAGGGAAAGCGTGGGTGTTCTATGAGCTTACTGTATGCAGGGTGATTCCTACAACAACCCAACAGCCCTTCTTAGGGACTACAATAACGTTAACTTTTTTTTTTTTCTTTGCTTGTGCTGGGGCTGCTGGCAACGAGTAGTGCAGCTAGTACCATATTGTGAGGATTTTTTTTTGGCGCAGGGGGACTTGCTACCGTTGTGTTTAGCTCTAGTGACACACATATCCACCTCAAACACCAAGTGGGAAAGTTATTAGTGTTTGATTTCAATTCGGGCACAGTCTGGCCAGTTTCTTTTTTCATTTTACGTTTATTTTTAATAACTAACTCAGTTCCATCTCATCTTGCGAGGAGTGTTCTGTAATACTTGGCTAAAAAGAAGCCATAGAGAATCCAACTCCACGGCTTTACTTCTACCGGCCTACCGTAGCGTTATATCTATTTGATTTTCTGTATGATCTGCTGGTGGCTGTATTGCTGCAGTGCATCTACTAGCAATGTGAGCAATTTGGAGGTGGATACTTGCGACCCTACTGTGTTCTTGCGCTTTAGTGACCACATCTCCATCGCAAACGACCGTAAAGTGGGAAAATTTTATGTAGGGCCCCCGCGGGTTGGATTTCATTAGGCACAGTCCTGCCATTTCCTTTTTCATTACCGTTAGTTTTTTCATAACTCGGCTTCCATCTCATCCTGTCATAGTAGTGTGCTATTAATACTTGGCTAGAAATAGCCATAGGAGAATCCAAACGGCTTACTTACGCTACAGTAAGCGTATATATATTTGATTTTTGGTTGATCTGCTGGTGGCTTTATTGCTGCAGTGCATCCTACTAGCAAATTGTGAGCAATTTGGAGTGAGACTTGCGCCCACTGTGTTATTGCGCTTAGTGACGCACATATCCGTCGCAAAGACCGAAGTGGGAAAATTTATTAGGGCTCCCGGGGCTTTGTATTTCAACTAGGCACGTCTGCCATTTCCTTTTATTAATTTTTAACGTTTATTTTTTTTCATACCTCAGCGTCATCTCATCTGGCATAGTAGGGTGCTTTAATACTTGCTAGAAAATAGCCATAGGAGAATCCAACGGCTACGTTCGCGCCCTACGTAGCGTTATATATATTTGGATTTCTGTTCTGGTTGATCTGCTGTTGGCTGTACGTTGCCTGGGCAGTGCATCTACTATCAATTTTGAGCAATTTGGAGTGAGACTTGCGACACTCTTGGTTTTGCGCTTAGTACGGCACATATCCATCGCAAGACCCGAGTGGGAAAATTTTATTAGGCCCGGGTTGTATTTCAACTAGGCACAGTCGGCCATTTCCTTTTTATTTTACGTTTATTTTTTCCATAACTCAGCGGCCATCTTCTCATATGGCATAGTATTTTGTGCTTTAATTACTTGGCTAAATAGGCCTAGGAGACAATCCATACGGCTTACTTACGCCTAGTAGCGTTCATATATTTGATTTCTGTTATCTGCTGGTGGCTGTATTTCTGCAGTGCATCTACTGCAAATTGTGAGCAATTTTGGAGTGAGACTTGCGACCCACTGGGTTTTGCGCTTAGTGACCCATTCCATCGCAAAGACCGAAGTGGGCACTTTCATTAATTAGGGCCCGGGGTTGTACCTTCAATTAGGCACAGTCCTCCCATTTCTTTTTATTTTATACGTTTATTTTTTTCATAGACTTAGCGTCATCTTCATCTGCATAGTAGTGTGGCTTTTAATACTTGGCTAAAACTAGCCATAGGAGAATCCAACGGCTTACTTATGCCTACAGTAGCGTTTATATATATTTGATTTCTGGTTTGATCTGCTGGTGGCTGTAGTTGCTGCAGTTCATCTAACTAGCAAATTGTGAGGCAATTTGAGGGAGACTTGCGACACTGGTTTTGCGCTTAGTGAAGCACATATCCATTCCTCCTCGCAAAGACCGAAGTGGGAAAATTATTAGGGCCCGGGGTGTGTATTTCACTTAGGCACGTCTTCCATTTCCTTTTTATTTACGTTTATTTTTTTTTCATAACTCAGCGTCATCGCATACTGCATATATTTGCTTTTACTACTTGCTAGAAATATCCATAGGAGACCAAACATCTTACTTACGCCTACATGTACGTTATAATATATTTTGATTTCTGTGATCTGCTGGTGGCTTGTAGTTGCGCGTGCATCTACTATCAATTGGAGCAATTTGGAGTGAGACTTGCGACCTGTGTTTTGCTCTTAGGACGCACATATCCTCGCAAGACCGAAGTGGTAAAATTATTAGGAGCCGGGTTGTATTTCAATTAGCACTAGTCCCTGCCATTTTCCTTTTTATTTTACTTTTATTTTTTTCATAACTGACTCAGCGTCTCCATCTGGCATAGTAGTGTGCTTTAATACTTCGGCTAGAAATAGCCATAGGAAGAATCCAACGCTTACTTACGCTACATTATGCGTTATATATATGTGATTGCGGTCGATCTGCTGGTGGCTGTAGTTCTGCAGTGCATCTACTCGCAAATGTGTGAGCAATTTGAGTGAACTTGCCGACCACTGTGTTCTTGCGCTTAGTGACGCTACATATCCATCGCAACAGACCGAAGTGTGAAATTTTATAGGGCCCGGGGTTTATTTCAATAGGCACAGTCTGCTTTCCTTTTTTTATTTTACGTTTATTTTTATAACTCAGCTGTCATCTCATCTGGCAGACGCAGTGTGCTTTCATACTTGCTATAACTAGCCTACCATAGATACCATAGTTTGGTTTTATCAAACTAAAAACCCCAAAAAAAAAAACACAATACACAAAAAAAGCTAAAAAAAAATTAAGTTTTACTCTCATTTTCAAAATGTTTTAAACCCGAGGCCTAGGTAGAGGGACGAGGCGGGGACGTGGCGTCCAACCACTGCAGGGGTCGAGGCCGTGGTCCTGGGCGGGGTGAGACACACCTGCTTTATGAGGGAGGCAGGGCGAACGACGCAGAGCTCCACGACCTCCATAGTTTCATGTCTGAGTTACTGGACTTCGTGGTAGAGCACTGTTCGAGAGGCCCAGAACAGTGCGACGGTTATGTCGTGGATTGCCGACATGCTTCGGCATTTGTCCACGTCAGTCTTCCACGCAGTCCACCGATGTCACCGAATCGGCACGCCTCCAGCTCCTGCACCTCAAGCCTCCTCCCCCCCGTCGGCTCCCCTCGCCAGCAAAATTTGCCATTTGAACGCATACTCTGAGATGTGTTCTGGCACCTTCCCAAGTCACCAACCACTTGTCGCGTTGCTGATGAGCAATTTTTCCGATGCCCCAGGTTTTCCACCAGTCGCAGTCTGTGGTTGATGATAGACGCTGTGGTTGACATCTGGGGAAGAAGTGTGTAAAGAGGTGTCCGCGATGAGGAACACGGTTGGTTCAACAGTGGGGAAGTTGTTGTCACTGGCCGGAAGTCCAGGGGGAGCTGACTGAGGGTCGGAGGGATGATGATGGTGACAGACCAGCTGGGTTGAGAGGCCTGGTGACACAGTGCTTCTGCGACGGAGGAGAGTGCGTCGGACCAGAACAGGTGGAAGATGCAGTGGTGGGGCCATACGGAGAGGCGGGCCAGCGCGGTGCATCAGCTCCAAATGTGTCAACTATTGAAGCTCCCGTGCCTAGATTTCAGAGTCTGGAGGTTCTTTAAGGAAACACCGGATGACCGACGGACTGTGGTGTGCCACATTTGGAGCCAACCGGATGCATCAAGGGGTTCCACCACTAATAGGCTTAAATACCGACCCTTATGCGCAGGCACTCTATGAATGCTAAACCGCCACTCAGTGGCACAAGCGCGTTCACCTCCGGCCGGTGCACACCCACTGCTCCTTCCCTCTGCTGTTCTCGCTGATACGTCAGCCCCCTGCCCAGACCCTGCCACAAAAACCCATCGTCGCCTCCACGATCCTCCACAGCATCCACCAGCGTTTCAGCTCTCCATACCCCAGACTCTGGAGCGGAAACCGCAAATTAGTGCCACCCACCCGCACTCCCAGCCCTTAATGTGCACATCTCCAGATTGCTATCTGGAGATGCTGCCCTATAGGCTATAAGAGACCGAGCCTTTCCAGCTCATGGCGGCGGCCGCCCTCGGTATTCTGTCCACATCCGCCACGACTTTTCCCGATGTGCTCGTCCCAGCCTGCAACCAGCACGTGTCAGACAACATAATCCTCCCTGACCAAGCCGTTTCTGACAAGGTCCACCTGACCACGGACACGTGGACGATGCTGCGCGGACATGGCCCTATTATCGCTGATTCCACATTGGGTTAACTGGTGGAGTCTGGGACCGAGTCTGACCCTGCGCTGGTATATACTGCCGACGCCGAGGTTTGCGGGGCCTCCTCGGTCCAGGTGTTTCAGGCCTACTAATTGCCTCCTCCGGCTCCCCCCCTCCGCCACCTCCTCCTCCGAAGAGCCCCCCGTGGGCATGGCGCCATCAGTCGGTAGCTCTAGGCACAGCAGCTTGCCGTCGCTAAGCGACAGCAGGGCGGTGCGCAAACTGCTGAGCCTAGGCGATAAAAGTCACTCCCGCCCAAGAACTTACAGGCATCACTGCGCAGACTGATCTGTGGCTTGCAACCGATGAACCTGATGCCAGGCAATGGTTTGTTTTTGACAACGGCCTTACCCTGGTGCGCTCTGCACTCGGCAGACTACACTGTGCCCATGCCTGGCCCATGTTTTAAATCTGATAGTTCGCGTTTCCTCAGACAATCCCCTCGTCCTGGATTTGCTCCGAAGGTGCGCCGCCTCTTTGCGCATTTCATGAAGTTCCAGCACATTCTCGCCACTCTCAGGGCAAGCGCAGCGCCGCCTCCACTGCCCGCTCACCGACTGTTTTGTCGCTACCGGTTCCCACAGGTGGATTCAGCACTGACCATGTTTCCAGGGTTTACCAGCAGCGCCGAGCGATTGTGCTGCCCAGATGTCACTTCCACAGAACTGGTAGTCAGGTCAGTCAGCTTCCTCAAGTCGACATGAGGAGTGGACGTGGATGTCTGCTATCTGTCCGTCTGTTTTGAGTACTTTTGAGGATCAACACAGAGGTCAGTGGCGATGCCGCCATCTCACCTCACCATCCCGCTGCTTGGTCCTGTTGACAAACTCTCTTCTGTTCAGCATGAAGTCGGAAGCTTTGCGCTCCTCACAAGAGACGGGGGAAGAAGATTCCCTTGTTGTAGCAAGCACCCCTTAGGTCTGTTTCTCAGCGGCATAGGAGGTGTGAGGTGGAGGAGGATGAGGCGGAAGAGGAGGAGATTGGGGGCGAGACACAAGAGGGGACGCATGTTGAGTCCTTCCTGTTGAGCGTGTTAATGGGCAGAAAGGAGAGAATTGGAGGAGGAGGAATGGACAGTCAGCCAGTGAGGGGAGTGAATTCTCGCTTGGTATCCCTGGCTAGGCTGCTATCCCTGTGACCCGCGCTGCAAGAATTTTATTCCAGCACCGATTACTGGTGTTCACTCTCCTGGACCCACGGTACAAGCAAAATCTTTCCACTCTCATCCCTGGAGAGGACGGATTGTGAGAATGCTGATACCATCAGCCTGGTGCCACAAAATCTGAACGTATTTCCCTTCTGACGGCGCAGCAGTCGAGTGGCGTAGTTCTGCGGACACGTAGCCGGGAGAGTGGCGAGCAGGCAGCTTTGTCCACACTGGCAAGGGTACGCTTTACAGGCTTTTGCCAGCTTATGTCCCCCAGCAAGACACTGTCACCTGTCCCCATCTCGCAGAGTGTCTGAGCTTTACAGAAGATGGTGAGGGAGTAACGTAGCTGAGAACCATAACCATCTCCCCCGCTACAATATTCACACACAGCTCCCTACAAACTACTGGGGTTCAAGCTGGACATTTGGCAACGAACTGGGCGCTGTACGCCTTGGAGAGTCTCTTGCCTGTCCCTGCGCTGCGTCTGTCCAGCGGGTTTTCAGTGCTGCTTGCGTGGCATCATCCATAGATACGTACACGCCTGTCGACTTGGACAGAGCGACAGGCTGACGCGTATCAAGGATGATACAGCCTGATTTCTCCTCAATGTCCAATCTCCCCATGTGCAAGAAGCTCACCTGAATATTTATTCCCGTCTCCTCCTCCTCATTTTCCTCCCTCTCCTCCTCTTTGTACAGTTAAGCAGAGACTGGCTTTTTGACAGGGCCACTGGCTCTAGCTATGTACTTTATGCATTTAATTTTTTATGGAGGGCCACCGACCCGGTCCTCTGTTTTAAACAATTTTTGGGAGTGCCACATACAGGCCACTCAATCGATTCATTTTTCTGGAGGCCACCTACCTGCTCCTCGGTTTGAAAACTTTTTTGACTGCCACATACAGGACTCAATCTATTCATTTTTCTGGAGGGCCACCTACCTGCTCCTCTGGTTTGAAAACTTTTTTGGACTGCCACATACCAGCACCTCAATCGATTCAATTTTTCTGGGGGCCCACTACCTGCTCCTCTGGTTTGAAACTTTTTTGGACTGCACATACAGGCACTCAATCTATTCAATTTTGCTGGAGCCACCTACCTGCTCCTCTGGATTTGAAACACTTTTTGTACTGCCACTACAGGCACTCAATCTATTCCATTTTTCTGAGGGCCACCTCCCTGCTTCCTCTGGTTTGAAAACTTTTTTGGACTGCCACATCCAGGCACGCATCTATTCCATTTTTCTGGAGGGCCACCTACCTGCTCCTCTGGTTTGAAAATCTTTTTGGACTGCCCAATACAGGCAACCAATCTATTTCATTTTTTCTGAGGGCCACCTACTCTCCTCTGGTTGAAAACTTTTTGGACTGCCACATCCAGGCACTCAATCATTCCATTTTTATGGAGGGACACCTACCTGCTCCTCTGGTTTGAAAACTTTTTTGGACTGCCATACAGGCACTCATCTATTCCATTTTTATGGAGGGCCACCTACCTGCTCCTTGGTTTGAAAACTTTTTTGGACTGCCACATACAGGCACTCAATCTATTCCATTTTTATGGAGGGCCACCTACCTGCCCTCTGGTTTTGAAAACTTTTTGGACTGCCACATACAGGCACTCAATCTATTCCATTTTTATGGAGGGCCAACCTACCTGCTCCTCTGGTTTGAAAACTTTTTTGGACTGCCACATACAGGCTTCATCTATTCCATTTTTTCTGGAGGGCCACCTACCTGCTCCTCTGGTTTGAAAACTTTTTGGACTGCACATACCAGGCACTCAATCTATTCCATTTTTATGGAGTTCCACTACCTGCTCCTCTGGTTTGAAAACTTTTTTGGACTGCCACATACAGGCCTATCCAAATTGAATTGTCTCCATCAGCACCTTTACCACGTTGTCTCCATTGCTACCTCCAAAAGTCATCCATATAGCTGCCTCATACATCGTCCCTTTATCAACGAGGTGTGTCAGGCCGAAATTTGGGTTGTTTTCTGGATTCCACATCAAAGTTGTTTTAACTTTGTCGCCACCCAACCCTGCTGTTTTTATCCACAAATAACATCTGGCAAAACTTTTACCATTTACGGATATTATTTCAGCGCTTTCTTGCGCATCGTTTCCATTCCCCTCCCCGCCATATCCTAAACTTATAAGAACGCTACTACACACACTTGATCTTATACAAAAGGTTCTTAGAAGTGCCTGTTTGGGGAGTAGCCTAGAGACAGGGCTTGGATTGGCGAAAGCTCGCCTGGCAGCGGAGCGCCAGCTCCATGCCAAACCAACTACATAGTTTTAACTGCAGCACCTTTAATCTACTAACTATTTCACGGCCTCCATACTGGCCGCCTTTCAAACCGCTGTTGTCAGGCAGAATTTGGGTTGTTTTCATGGCTTCCACAACAAACTGTTAACTTTGTCGCCACCCTAATGTTGTAATCCTCAAAATATACTGGCAACCTTTTTACCATTTCACGATATTATTTCAGCGCTTCTTGCGCATCTGTTGATTCCCCCCCCTCACCCGCCATAATTCCAACTTATAAGACGCTACTACACTTAACTTGGTGCAGGCTGGGACCGAGTCTGACCCTGGGGCATGGTCATATCCGCCGACGCACAGGATTGCGGGGCCTACCTCGGTCCAGGTGTTTTCAGGCCTACTATCTGCCTCCTCCTCCTCCACCCCTCCTCCACCTCCTCCTCCTCCGAATTACCATCCTGGGTGGCGCCATCAGTTGGTAGCTCTAGGCACAGCCAGCAGTGCCGTCGCTAAGCGACAGCAGGCGTGTGCTCAAACTGCTGAGCGCTAGTGATAAAGGCACCACCGCCCAAGAGCTATTAAACAGGGCATTCCACATCAAACTTATTACTTTGTCGCCACCGTGCTGCTGTAAGCCACAAGTATACTGGAAAACTTTTTCATTTACTGATTATTCAGCTCGCTTCTTGCGCAGTTTTACATTCCCCCACCCCATAATCCCCAACTTATAGAGAACGCTACTAACTTGATCTTATACACAAGGTTCTTAGAAGTGCTGTTTGGGGAGTAGCCTGAGACAGGGCCTTGGATTGGCGAAAGCCTCGCCTGGCAGCGGAGCGCCAGCTCCATGCCAAGATCCACTAACATAGTTTTTAACTGCAGCACCTTTAATCTACTACTAGTCACTGCCTCCTACTGTTCCCCTTATCAAACGAGCTGTGTCAGCAGAATTTTGGATTGTTTCATGGCTTCCATGTTAACTTTGTCGCCACCCTGTTTGTGTAATCCAACAATATACTGGCAAACTTTATCAGTACCGATATTATTTGAGCGCTTCTTGCTCACCCTCCTTGGTTCCTCTCTGCCACCCATTGGGTTGAGGCCTGAGTCCATTTAGGGTATGTCGCCATGCCAACTCTCTAGCCTAACCGCGCCTGCCGCTGCCTCTGCATGCCGTCCCTATGGTCAGGTCAATTATTGCATGTTTTAATGCTATCTAGCCTCATTCTGTCACTCTGTCATGGTCTGCTGTTGCCATACTTTTGGCATAATGGTGCGATTAAGCAGCTCAGAGGCTCCATGCATGCTGCCCCCTGCTGTTTCCTGTCCATTTCCGTGGTGTTTCCCGTCCTTTTCTGAGGTTCCCCAGGTGTTTGGCAAGCTTCCCTGGCAGAGCCTTGGTCCCCTTGAAAAATGCCGAGTCTCCCATTGACTTCAATGGGGCTCGTTACTCGAAACGAGCACTCGAGCATCGGGAAAAGTTCGTCTCGAATAACGAGTACCCGAGCATTTTAGTGCTCGCTCATCTCTAGTTAGTACCCTTCTGCTGCTACCAGGCGCTGATATTTTAAGCAGGAGCATATAACCTTCAAGCATGGCAGGGGCAGTTGGTGAATGTACACCAGGTAACAAATTTAAACCAGTTCAGCCCTACAATAACTAATAGTACTGTTATTTTTAGTAATAGTACTACTTATTTTATATTATTTGTCAATCAATAGTACCCAGGCCTAAAACGTTTTGGGAATTGATACTTCCCTTATTCAGGTCCACAAGGTATAACTGTCCAATTGTGTAACTGCACTGGATTTAACTGTGTGTACATCTTGAACCTGAAGAGAACAATCCGTTCCTAAAACATGTTGGGGGAAATTGTTTAGTGCTTCTACCCCACTTTTATTACTCTTGCAACTAGGCTACCTCAACACCATGTGGCCGTGGAGGTGGCCAATGGCAAAGGAGGCGCTGGCGAGGGGTCTAGATGTTCTCCGGTATAGACAAAAAACTACTCCAGCTCGGACCTGGTGTAGTTTTGGCAGCCATCACAGGACAACCGGCAGATCCATCAGGAGGTTTATACCTCCTGGTGTATCCGCTGTAGTGGCAGAGGCAGGGCTTCATCTTACGCTGGCGCACGGAGCACCTGCATATGATAAATCTCCTCCATTGTCCCTATTCTTCTTCTGTCAATAAACACATTTTCCTAACTCAAGATTGACTTCTGTCTGGGCAGTACAATAACCTCCCACCTGTTTTTTTAAGACAAACATTTAATTAATTGAAAGTTCAAAAACTGGATACAATGTTCAAAAACTGGATACCCCCTACCTATTTATAGTCTATATTGCAGTGTCTGTACGGTCTGTATGTGGCCATGTCCCTTCAGCAATTACTTAATTAATTAATTAATTTATCAATAAATTGACTTACACATTTACTATGAGTAGAAGTACAATATGTACAATTGCACAAAGAATATACTGTAACTTCCATATAACTGCTGATGTAGACATCATTATAATCTGCAAAGTAAATCAGACAATAATAGGAACCCTTTCTACTATGTTCTTTGCTTCAAAGTAGTTAAAATGCTTAGCAGCATTTTGTGAGCAGTGCTGGAAAAGCACATATGGTATGCAAGATCAAACATTGTCTTAAAATCCCTGGAGAGATGATGGAGTGTTAAGATAACCTCTTTAATTTTCTGTGGGTTACTTTATGATGCTTACTCCTCATTCTTCCATGTCATTTATTTTAATAGTAAATGAAATTGTGCCATAAATTGCTTGATTACTTCTTGCCTTGCTATTTAATGCTTGATACAGTAAGCAAAGCAAAAATAAAATGTGTGCTAAGAAAATGAGAAGAAAAAACACTTAGTAAAAATGTTTGGATGCTGATTTATTTGTCCTGCATTCTGGCATGATTCTGTAATTTGTCTCTCTTTTCTTGATAGCATTTAATATGACTGTGGAACAATGTACTCAAATTCAGAAACAGATTGAAAATGAATAGAGTTGTAAGCAGTGTAACTTTTTCAGCGTAACTCTTAAAAAAACTTTATGCTTTCAAGTTTTTAAATTTAGATTTGACTATTTTTAAAAAAGCAGTTTTGGATATATATATATATATATATATATATATATATATATATATATATATATATATATATATGTGTGTGTGTGTGTGTGTGTGTGGGTGTGGGTGGGTGTGTGTATAGTAGACCTCCATGCAAAAACTTTGACCTCCTGTGAACACTAAAAGGCAAAAAAAATGTATGGCAGGGCTGGGGGACTATGAAAACAATTAAAATGTTATGCGTGCCCTCTCCAGTGCTTCTGTTTTGGTGTAAGCGGGTCCGAATCACCAAATTTGCGACCCACTACCACTAAAGCCGAATTGATGCCACTGTTCATGCTTTGGGTTTGGTTGCAGCGAAAAAGCAGAAAGCTAGTTTATTGACTGCTGAGAAGCCAAGCATCCAAATTGCAGCCCATTATCAACCACGGGCATGTCCTCTGTGGGCATGGCTGTCATTGACCAGTAGAGACATGTGACTTTGTTATATAAGAGCAGGATCACATATCCAGATGCCATGTCAAACATGAGACAGAGCTAGGGAGAGGTCAGTCAGACATGCTGGGACTTCTTAAATACAAATGATTGCCCTTTTATGGGCACTCAGGTAGGGAGAGGAGGCTTGTGTTATTGGGGACAAAAAAAACTGTTGTTCAGGAGTAATAATAAATAGCAAGGTAGGCGGGGGCTGCATAAAAATTAAACTTGTACTTACCTGGTGTCCCATACCGTGGTCCCTCAGTGCCACACCCTTACAGACTACAGACTCTTAAAGGTCATCTACTAGCAGGATGAAAGACTGTATGCAAATGAGCCTGAGGGGTTAATGGAGTAAAGGCCATAGGTGTTAATGGAGTCTAGAGCCTCTCAAGCTCATTTGCATACAGTCCTTTATCCTGCTGATAGATGCCCTTTATGTTTAACTCTTTGGTTGTGGGGAAAATATTTGAGGGGTTTGTTAGAGATGCTATCCTGGAGTAGCTCATTGTACATAACCTTATAAGCAGAGTGTCATTGTGAATTGTTTGGGGCACCAATGTGTATAAAGGACATAGTAGAACTGTAATGAGTGCAGAGGAGAGCAACCAAGATTTTTAGGGTAATGGGGGACTTGAATACACTGACAGGTTACTAAAATTGGGGTTATTCGTCTTAGAGGAAGGATGGCTGAGGGAAGACCTCATTATGATGTACAAATATCAGAAGGCAAGTAATCTCTCCAAAGATCCTTATATACCTAAGCCTGTGACCAGGACATGGGGGCATCTACACCTGCAGGAAAGGTGGTTCTATCATCACCATCTGTATGAGGGCTTGGATTTTATGGCTTTCAGGGAGTGCCCAAAATGACATGTCTACTTTATTCTTTGGGGTGGTACAATCATGGAGATACCAAATTTATATAGGTTTCATAATGTTTTTAAACATTTACAAAATTAAAACCTGTACAAAAAAAAATCATTTTCATACTTCAGCATACGAAGCTATGTGCAGTGTAGTTTTTTGCAACTTTTGATGATGTTTTCAATGCTACCATTTTGAGGATTTACGGCCTTTTGATCACTTTTTGGAGAATTTTTTATATTTTTCAAAATGGCAATGATGTGGCATTTTCGACTTTAAGCGCTATTTTACATTACGTGGTTAATCGCTGGGAATAACTGTTATTAATTTTTGATAGTTCTGACAATTTGGTATATGGCAATACCTAAAATGTTTATGATTTTTACTGTTTAAATTTTAGCTCTAGGGAAAAGGGGTGATTTGAATTTTTTGTTTTTATTTTATTTCGTTTTTTTTTTTTTTTAAATTTAAATATTATTTTCTACTATTTTCAGACCCGTTAGGGTACTTTAACCCTAAGTTGTCTGATTGATCCTACCATATACGGCCATACTACAGTATGGCAGTATATGGGAATTTTACATATCATGTTTTTCAATTTGCAAATCACAGACAGAAACAGCCTTGGGTCTTTGTGTGACCCGAGGCTGCCATAGCAACAGATCGTCGCAACCCAATGATGTCACAGCGAGTGATGATCTCAACCAATATGGCAGCGCTAGCTTTTTAATGCCTCTGCCGGGTTACACCCCTGATCGGTACTAGCACCATCTGCAGGTTCAACCGGTGGATCTTTGCTGCAATATGCAGTAAACACTCAACGGCTATAGAGAGGGCTCAGCCTGTGAGCCCTCTCCAGTCACCTGCAGCCAACACGTGATGTACTACTATGTCACGCATGGGTAAGGGGTTGAAGACACAGGGGCACATTTTCATTACGCCAGCGTAAGATGCAGGCCCCTCCCCTGGCCCTCCCCAGGCCTATCTGGAGGCTTTAGCCTCCTGATAAATCGGGCGGCTTGATGCATATTAATGCACTGCGCCGCCGGTGCTCTTTTGTACACAAGGTCTGACCTGTCAGACCTGAACAGGTGCAGGCTACAGGAAGTGCACAGGGGTAGGGAAGCAAAGCCCCATACTGGCCCACTGCATGGCAATGCACCGCCTCATCTTTGCCCATCCATTATTATCCTAAAGGCAGTGTCAGTACAGTTTGCAGTTCCAGCATGACCCAACAAAATCTTAAGCAACAACGTGGTCTGGGGCAGAACCATTCAGCAATATCTGAGCAATGCAGTCTGAGTACTGGGTATAGTTCCAGTATCATACAGCAATATCAGGTTCATACTCACTGCAATGTATAGATTGCCAGTTTTTGAAGTATTTGCATTAGTGTAACCTTACACTATCTGTGTAAGACCTACTTGTGTCGGTGTTACTTCAAACTACTAGTTTTATCAGTATTTGGATGAGTTTTATCTTTTCAGTTTTGGACCTATTTGCATCACACTCCAAACATACTGGTAGGTTGTTTAGATTGTGAGCCCCATGGGGACATGGTCAATTTGGTAAGCTTTGTGCAACGTTGCGTAATCTGTAGGCGCTATACATATAAAGAATTATTATAATACCAGACTTAGGACTATTAACTCCATTCAGTATTACATTTTAGTGCTGTTGTTATTACTTATTTCCCCAATATCATAAAACAGCAGGTTTTTAAAATGTGGAAAGCAGGAATTAGGAATAAGGGTATGGCCAAGGTGTTGCTGCTGCTACAGCTGCTGGTGGTGTTAACAGATCTGGTTCTGCAGGGAGAGAATGTGTTCCGCCTCCGCCTGCTCCAAGTTTTTCTGGTGCAAGCGGACAATAAAGTGTGCAGCGTATACTAGAAGACCCCAATAGGCTACACAAAGTTAAGGAATTGGTCAATAACATGCCAGACATTGCTTCAACTTCCATGGAATCATTTTGCCACTCTGAACCCCTATTGAAAGTGCAGAACCCACCACCTCCCCATCCCTAAAAATAGCAAAGCAGTCTCAGACAAAACTCATGGAGCAGTCACTCATGCTGTATGATGACCCTCCTAGCTGGGATATGGTGGCCCATCCAACTGTCCCTGCCCCAGACATAGAGCTACAAGATTCTGAAAAAAGTGTTAGAAACCCAACTTGTGTTGGAAACCCAATTGCTAAACTGTTGTGGCTTTCTGCAATGTACAGACTGAGAAGGATGGCAGCAGTTAGAGCTCATTGGTAAAAAAAAGCAAATGGTGAGAATGAGGTCCTAAACCCCACATAGATGGGGAAAGGGTGATAGTTTGGTCAAAGAGGAGATTGTCAGGAAGCCCAAGGCAGCCAGCAGAACAAGTAAAAGCTTGCCAAAGCACAGTGCTCGGCTCATAGCCACGTTGTTGCTTGCTACTGCCCAGTGCTCCTAGGGACCCAGCAAACAAAGGCCGTCCCACAGTATGTCTGCAGCATGGCAATTTTTCTCCCAGAATGCCGAACAGAGAACACATGTCATTTGCACATTGTTTCACCAGCTCAAAAAGAGTGTTCAAAGTCTTGACATTCTGACCACCTCATGTATGACTAGACACCTGCAAGTAAACACGATCTTCAGTGGATGAGACACCAAAAAGTCCTGCTGACACCTGAGGCTCCAACTGCTGCTACAGTTGGCTCAGCCTATACCACCAACCTCCGATAGCCTGCAATGTATCTTACAATACAAGAAGAAGCCGGGGAGATCCAGCATAGCACATGTCGGGACATTCTTGTCACTATCATAGCTTAGGGAGTTTGTATTGTACAGTGCAGGTTATCGACATACCCAATAGATCAGAGGTATGCTTGTCTTGTGCTTGGACCACGATCTTGTATTGTCCTGTGCTGCTCTGCTTTCAAAATTCCACCAATATGGTGAACGCTCATGACACCGACATCAGTGCTACCATCCCAATCTTTTGAAAAAGCTCTTCTGGCCATGATGGAGGGTCTAACGTTTTCACAGGAGGACTAAGACTAGTAAAAAAGTGTCAGGCCAGTCCACACATGGCTCTCAGGGTGGTTGATGGACCAGGGGTCAGGTACTCTCAAACCAGGGGACACTTTGAGGGAGAAGCATGAAACAGCAGCATTAAACCCTGAGCAGCTCACTGGCATCAAAGGAGTGTGGCTGAGGAGATGCAAAGTAGTAGTATACACCTCCCATTGAGAACAGCTTATTCTTGACTCTTGGCTGCCTGGCCCACACAAGCCACTTTATTCTCCAGTGTCTGCGCAATGACACAAAGTAGCCCAGATAAACAACAGTTCCAATTACTGGGTGACCTACCGGTCGGATCCATGCTACAATGATAACATAACATCCTTAATTCAACTAGTGGGGCATGAGACAAAAGGAGTACAAGTGCATTTTGTAGGAAACACTACTGGCGGTGTACCCATCTGACATTGAGATTTCAGTGGCAACGCAGAAAGGAGGAGGAAGTCCCCAATGCAACAGGAACACCAGCACTACCTCTGGAGGGGGAGTGGACATGGTCACAATGTAGAACACCATGTTTCATTTTTCTTAACCTCAGCCACCATCAGATATGGTATATAGTACAAGGGGGCAGGTGGAAGATTATCTGTCCACATGTCTCCTGGTATTGAAGGATCTGTCCTTCCCATACCGGGTGGAAAAGTTTGGGCTAGAGCTTGCCCTTCTTTGTGCCTTGAAGGTGCAGTCAAAGCAAGTATTCAGCACCACCAGTGGTGTCATCACTGACAAAAGGATCCACCTATTTAGAGCCTAAAAGGACAACTTTGAGTTCATTACGATAAACCAGGCATGGTTCCCACGCAACCTGGCTGTGCCAGCATCAAAATAAGCTGATACCGCATTACCAGAATTTAAACTTGAAATCGTTAAATTCTGCATAACCTGAATTTAAACTTGAAATTGTCAAATACTACAGTACCTGAATGTTAACCTTAAATTGTCAAATTCTGCATTATTGAAATTTAAACTTGAAATAATCAATTCTGCATTACCTGCTTTGAAACATGGTATAGGAATCAGGACATCATGTTTGTAATTGGATGATCTGATGTATGTGATAAGTCACTTGCTTGTGGTTCTTTGCCAGAACAATTGGCCCTTCACATGAATTAAGTATGAAAGTTGATGACCTGAAGCACTAAAGGTCCTACAGCCCCTCCTAACAAGCCTCCTGTCATCTCTAGCTGTTCTAGATGGTTTCCCATGGTTACCAGAAAGAATGGCACATGGAGATTAGGCTTGGGAGAATAGGTAAAACCTCTGCTAGCTGCTAAACACCTGCAGATAGCTAATTAGAGCAAATTAGAAAATTGTTTATTTTTACAATTCTGCATTGCCTTCATTTTAACTTGGAATTGTCAAAGTCTGCATTACCTGAATTTAAACTTGAAATAATCAATATTCTGCATTTAAGAAATTTAAACTTGAATTGTCTATTTCTGCATTACCTGATTTTTTACTTGAAGTTGTCAAATCCTGCATTTTTATAATGTAACTTAAAATTTAACTGTAACTTCTGAGGTACCTGAATTTAAACTTGAAAATTTCAAATTCCACAGTACCTTAATTTTAACTTGAAATTGTCAATTCTGCATTACCGGAATTTAAACTTAAAATTGTCAAATTCTGCAATACCTGAAATTGTCAAATCCTGCAGTAGCTGAAATTTGACTTAAAATCGACAATTATCACAATACCATAATTTAAGCTTGCAATCGTCAAATTCTAACAAATTCTACCTTCACGAACTTGAAAATTGTCAAATTCTGCAATACCTGAATTTAAATTTGAAGTGATAAAATTCTGCATTTAAGAAATTTAAACTTGAAATTGTCAAATTCTACATTACTTAATTTTTACATGAAATTGTAAATTTTTGCATTTCCTGAATTTAAACTTTCAATTGCAAAATTCCGCAGTATCTTAAATTTAACTTGGAAATGTCAAATTCCAGATAACCGACATTTAAACTTGAAATTACCAAATTCTGCATTACCTAAATTTAAACTTGCAATGGTAATTTTTTACATTACTCGAATTTCAACATGAGATTGTCAAATTCCACATTGACAAAATTTTTATTTGAAATAACCAAATTCTGTATCACTTGAATTTAAACTTGAAATTCTTAAATTCCGCACTGCCTTAAATTTTACTTGGAATTGTCTAATTCTGAATTACCTGAATTTAAACTTGAAATGATTAAATTCAGCATTTAAGAATTTTAAACTTGAAATTGTCAAATTCTACATTACCTGAACTCTTACTTGAACTTGAATTTTGCAGGTCTCATTCTCAGCTTTCTTCGTGGTTCAGTGAAGCTGAAATAGCGTGTGATTGAATGCACATGTACTTTACATGAAGTGTACTTTCTCTGATGAAAATATAGAACATACAGAAAGAGTGGGGAGGGTTCATGTCAGTGTTGCTTGTTTCTCAAGGACATCACAAATGTCATCAAGACATCAGCTTCATCTTGAATAGCTTAATTAAGTCAGGAAGAAAAGCTGGAGAGTGTAATTTACTCCATGGGGGGAGAGTTCCTTTCACTTTAAGACAAAGACACATAAAAAGGCCAGTTCCTTATCTAACCAATATTCTAGTTTTGGGATCATCTGGGATCATAAAGGAAAGCCGAATGCGTACCTGGGACTCAGCCTGTTCTGATGGCCTTAGAAAAGGAGATACCGAACTTTAACAGGGTGCATAGCAAGTGGGTCATGTCTGATCTCAACAGAATCCACAGATCCAGACAGATCCGATCAAACTAGAACACTGTTCCTATGACCTCCCATTGAGAAGCTAGAACTTAACCAAGGTCCAGTATCTGCTGCAAGGTGGGATATTCTCTAGGACCGCCAAAAGTGTGCAAAGCAGTGTGGCTGCAGCTGATATAAGCAAATCACCCATTCGGCCAATTGTCTTTTGCCCGGGGCAATTATCTAGCTTCACATCAAGAGCAGGAAGGATCTTCAAGTGTGGACTAGCCTCTTTCCCCAATTAGTCCTACACAAGGTAATGAAATGCTTTGGGTTCTCCTTTTATCTCTATCCATGAATTCCCATATCCGTGTCTCAGTTGTACATACATGCTACCCTCGGGCTTACTCCTGCCCCGATATAACCTTGTTATGGATCGGGCTTATATAAAAACAAGCAGTTTGGGGAAGTCTACTGTACTGATAAGGCTCTGTTTCACTGAGGCTAGTGAAAGGGGACTTTTAGCCATCTAGGTTTTTTGGGCGAGTGTTCTGCCATACCGGAGGTTGTATGGATAACTATGCCTTGGAGAAACCCATGAAAGCAATAATTAATTGACCTTGTATACCCTTCAAAGGTCCGGAAGGTCACAACTTCGTTGAACCCCCATCATTTGATGGGACGACCGCAGATGAGTCTGATCAATCTCATGGGACCAATTGATTGGCCATTTAGTGTTCCAAATAGCATTGGCATGTTTCCTTTAAGAAACTAATATTCTATAGCTATAATAGTAAATACTTTGTCTCAATTTTCATTGAAGGAGAGATGAAATAATATTAATCTAAAAGATCTTTCTGCAAGGACATCCACAATACACAGTTACTGGTGAGAATAGATTTTAACACTTACATTATTATTTCTCACATTGGTCTGGCATTCAAACGAGAGAACTTTTATTCTTCAATCCTGCTAGAGATTTATCAAATTCTCATTGTGTAAATCCCATTTTCTCACTTCAGTACAGTGATAAATATTCCATTACAACTTTCATAATGTACATCATTTGATTTCTCATTTGTGTTTTTGTGAACCCAGTATATATAAACTCAATTCCAAATACAAAGTATTGAAAGGGTATTTCGGGATTTAAATATTGATTATCCCTTTGGCCCAGGTTGTATATAGGAATGGGGATTATATCATATTAGAAAAATTTGACATGGCATTCCACGTAGCAGCACATTTGCATTGCATCACATGATGTCCAATCCCCACATTACCTGTTTGGAACTCAGTAGCACTCATGCTGCAATACTTGGCATTGCCACTATACTATGTTATACTACTGTGTTTTTAGCCAGTGAAGACGCACAAATTGGGGCTGTGGTTGTTTCAAACAGCTGACTGAAAGGGCTGCCGGTCGTTAGAACCCACCAATCTGATATTCATGACCACCTGAACATGAACATGTCCATTTCTCAGGCTGCAATCAATAAATACATGGTCCATAATTTGTGTGAAGTCTGCTCGAAAGCTGATGACAGCAATGTGACTGTCCCTGCTGCAAACGTGGTCAGCAATAGGACTTATCCTGAGTTTTCTGGCTTAGACATTGACAGCCATATGTGATAGTCCAATGAGAAATGAATTTGTCCAGATTGGTCAAATGGATTGCAAAAAGACAAAAACAATGTTTGTGTTCAGGAAGCATAAGTGACCAATAAATAAGTCCTCAAATATCCTTTTACAGTTAGTCAATGTATAAATACATATTTATGGAAATTATAGCCATCTATATACGTTTGAACACAATATCACCCCTGCCTTACTTCAGAATACCAGTGATTGTCTCTCTGCGGGCTCTAACTTCATATCCTCTCTTTGTTTGGAACTTTTAAAGGGGTTATTGTTAGGGTTGGGTAACACTGAAGACAGGGGAAGTGTGCACTGAACTCTCCCCAACCTTTGTCCCTTCCTATAGTCCCCCCCCCCCCATGCTAAACTGTGGGGCAACTACTTGAAGACTTGGAATACACTAGCTAAGTGCGGGAAGGGAACAATACGATCATACTAACAAACATAAACATTACAAACATGGGCGCAAACTTCAAAGAGGGGACCTTCAATTTAAGTTTTTTTTGTAGATAACCACAAATGTATTGGAATTAGTGTGCCTTCTTTGAGTCTGTTGGACCATGGACCTCCGAATATTCTGCTGAACTTGTGACCAGAGAGTGCGCATCTTGGACGCATTAGCTTCAGTCCGAAGAATATTAGTGACAGACACAGAAGAAAAGGAGCATGCGGATGAAAACTATAGTTGCAGAAAAAAGGAGAAACCTGAATGGAAGAATTACAGTGGTTATTAATAGCAAATTCTGCCAACGTAAGGAATTTCACCCACAGGTCCCGACTGTCCCAGACAAATTAGTCTCACAGTGAAACACTGTTGAGAAAGACAAATTTACTTCCAGTCTAAAACAAAATGCTCGCCAAAACTTGGAGATAAATTGTACATCCCTATCTGACACAATATCATCTGGTATACCATGGAGGTGTACAATATTCTATTTAAACAGTTCAGCCAATTCTTCAGCTGAAGGCAACATTTTTAACGGAATAAAGTGTCCCATCTTAGAGAAACGATCCACCACCACCCAAATCACTGTGTACCCGTGAGAGGCTGGCAGATCAGAGACAAAATCCATAGAGACTTTTGACCATGGCCTGGTAGGAACTGGGAGTGGGAGGAGGGACCCCTCAGGGCGTCTCCAGGGAGTCTTTCCTCGCGCACAGACCTGACAAGCTTGAACAAATGCACGCACTTAGTCATGTGAGGCCTCAGGAGGTACCTGAGCTCCTAAGCAGTCCAATTACTGCTTAGGAGTGGAAGTTTTCCTGCTGCTGTCTCTTGTAACAGGTGTTGATCTGATGATCAGGACTTCCACAGTAGAAACAAAGATGACATCTTATTCGATGTTGCTTCCACTGTGAAGGAGAAATGCTATCCAGCTCCAGATTCCAATTCCTGCCGTTAGATCCTGAACAAGCTGAGTTAGGGTCTGGACCTGAGCGACCACAGCTCCATGGGAGTAGAGAATGTGGCAGGTAGCAGATATAGGATGCAGACCTATGTGTGGCCAATGTTTCTGTTAGGGTTGGGTAACACTCAAGACAGGGAAAGTGTACCCTGAACTTGCCCCAACATCTGTCCCTTCCTAAAGCCCCCCCCCCCCCACGCTAAACTGTGGGGTGACTACTTGAAGACTCGGACTACACTAGCTAAGTGCGGGAAGGGAACAACACGAACAGACTAACAAACATAAAACACAAAAGAGTAGTAAACTAGCTGGAATCACAACGAGAAGAGGGTCAATGTCAAAAACTAACCGAGATCACAACAATACAGAACACAGAGCAGGTCAAACCCAAGCAGAGAGCAAGCGATGAAGAGATTTCAAACACTGGCACAGGTGACTAGTGAAGCTGCAATTTATGCAGCCGGATCCCGACCTCCAGAACCTGGTTGGAGCTGGAGAACTACTGGGAATTAAACCCTCATGGTGCAGAACAACAAGCACAATCACAGACACCATGCAAAGTACCACAACTCCCAGAAGTCCAGAACACAAACCCTAAACAGCGCAAGGTATAAACAGCCGCTACCCAGAGCTCGCCAGAGCCCACTGGTAATGGATGAGAGGTGGAGTCTGCATGGAGATGCACTGGAGTAGCAATAAATTAGGAATGGGCTGGGGTGGGTTTTTAAAGGAAAAAAAAAACTTTATTCACCTCCCCTGTTGCTCCTACTGTCCCGCGCCACAGTCCATCTGATCTGTGCCCCTGTAAACAAACAGGCCCAGCACATGCACTTGATCTACCAGTGCTCTTAGATTATTTTCTTTCTTAATTCGTCCCTCTCACTCACATTTCCAGGACTTGTCCCAAGCTGCACTAATTCTCAGGAATGCTCTACCCTGTATCATCAGGCTAAATTCCAATCTTCAAAGCTTCAAACATGCTCTTAAAATCTATCTCTTCAGGCACAGCTATGACACTCCCTAACTGCATGAAATGTCAACCCTGTCTTTACTTATTCACCCTGTGCACTCCTCCCATTTGTTATCTGGCAAACACCAGGTACCAAGCTACAGGCTCCTCCAGACTTTGACATTGGACTTTGTATATAAGATGGTAGTTGATGGCTGTTTCAAGCAGAAATATTTTTATTTCTTAAATTATTTTATTATTTTCCATTATAAAGAATGGCTGGATCATAGTACAAGCTCTTATGCCGCGTGTGTCACCCCCTTGTATACTGTAAGTTTTTGAAACAAGGGCTCTCACTCCTATTGTTCCATATGACTTTGTTTATACTCTGTATTGTCTTATTTTATTTGTATATGTCCGCTATAAATTGTACAGCACTACAAAATATGATGACACAATAAAAATAAAGATTACTGTGTCATGTCTTTTATGGGTAAAGCTTAAATAGGATTGTATATTGAGAATTTACATATTTATTGATAGAATTGTCTCATGAAGTCAGCTTCTTCTATAGGCCATATATAAATGTATATATTTCTAATTGTATACTTGTAACCCAATAAAACTGGAAAATTGAGCAGATACCTCTTAAAAAACTTTCTTGATGGACTCCAGTATAAACATAAAAAGAGCAATATTACTTCAAAAAAGAAAGCAATCGGCTTGTTACAGCCATCATTTAAACATGTAAGATAAGTGTTTTCCTTTTACTGCTAAAATTGCTACTTGTACATTTTTACTTTTGGCAAATAAACATTTTCACTGAATGTTTTAGCTACAGGGGATTGTTACATACACAGATTTATAACTCTTATAATTCATATCTTATGAAAAAGCAGTGTCTTAATGGGAATTAGGTGTGGCCTTAGGAAAGGATGCATGACCTAAAAATCACTACAATAAAAAGTAACTAAAACTGTTGTTAACTAAGGTAGTTAAAGTAGTTAGAAATACAATGTAGTATCAGGCCCACATAGCAATCTGCATATGTCTGGGCTGCACATCAAATGATATATAACTCTCTAAACCAGTGATTTTCAACCTGTGTGCCACGGTTGAGTGTGTCGCGGGGAGACCCTGTGTAGCGCTGCCGCGGCGCCCCCGTGTTTTGGCCCCCATACTTACCTCCAAGCCCCGCGTCGGCGATCCGCCCATCTTCTGTAGCTCCTGCACCGCGCGGCCCATGTCACGTGACTTACGCGACCTGACGTCAGGTCGCGTCAGTCACGTGACATGGCCCGCGCGGTGCAGGAGCTACAAGAGATAGGCGGATCGCCATAGGAGTGAAGGTACGTGGAGAAAGACATCAAGGGTAAGTATATAAGTTATTATTTGTATAAGGAAGGAAGATAGGGTCTTTTTTTATTAGTAAAGGGAGGCTGGGCTTTTTTATTAGGTTAAGGGGGAGCCTCTAGGGCTTTAATTAGTAAAGGGAGGCGCTAGGGGCTCTTAATTAGTAAAGGGAGGCCGCCTAGGGCCTTTTAATTAGTAAGGGAGGCCTCTAGGGCCTTTTAATTAGTAAAGGGGGGCCTTTAGGGCTTTTAATTAGTAAAAGGGGGCCTTCTAAGGGCCTTTAATTAGTAAGGGAGGCCGCTAGGGGCTCTTAATTGTAAACGGAGGCCACTAGGGCCTTTTAAATAGAAAGGAGCCTTCTAGGGCCTTTTTAATTAGTAAAGGGCCTCTAGGGCCTTTTAATTAGTAAAAGGGGGCCTACTAAGGCCTTTTAATAGTAAAGGGAGGGCGCTAGGGGCTCTTATTAGTAAGGGAGGCCGCTAGGGCTCTTGATTAGTAAAGGGAGGCCGCTAGGGCCTTTTATTGTAAAGGGAGGCCTCTAGGGCCTTTTAATTAGTAAAGGGAGGGCCGCTAGGGGGCTCTTATTAGTAAAGGGAGGCGCTAGGGCCTTTTAATTAGTAAGGGAGCCTCTAGGGGCCTTTTTTAATTAGTAAAGGGGGCCTTTTGCCTTTTAATTAGTAAAGGGGGCTCTAGGGCCTTTTAATTAGTAAAGGAGGCCGCTAGGGGCTCTTAATAGTAAAGGGAGGCCACTAGGGCCTTTTATTAGTAAAGGGAGGCCTCTAGGGCCTTTTAATTAGTTAAGGGGGGCCTCTAGGGCTTTTAATAGTAAAGGGGGGCCTTAGGGCCTTTTAATTAGTAAAGGGGGGGCCCTAGGGCCTTTTATTAGAAAGGGGGGCCTCTAGGGCCTTTTAATTAGTAAAGGGAGGCCGCTAGGGGCTCTTAATTAGTAAAGGGAGGCAACCTAGGGCCTTTTAATTAGTAAAGGGAGGGCTTCTAGGGCCTTTTAATTAGTTAAGGGGGGCCCTCTAGGGCCTTTATTATAGTAAAGGGGCCCTTAGGGCCTTTTAATAGTAAAGGGGGGGCCTCTAGGGCCTTTTAATTAGTAAAGGGGGCCTTAGGGCTCCTTTTTAATCAGTAAAGGGGGGCCTCTAGGCCTTTAATTAGTAAAGGGGGGCCTCTGGCCTTTTATTAGTAAAGGG
The DNA here is from genome assembly GCA_019512145.1 of Engystomops pustulosus. Classification (NCBI taxonomy): domain Eukaryota; kingdom Metazoa; phylum Chordata; class Amphibia; order Anura; family Leptodactylidae; genus Engystomops; species Engystomops pustulosus. The sequence goes on along the minus strand of CM033641.1, from coordinate 61,995,708 downwards.
GGCCTCTAGGCCTTGTAATTAGTAAAAGGGTGCCTCTAGGCCTTTTAATTAGTTAAGGGAGGCCGCTAGGGGCTCTTTTGATGTAAAGGGAGGCGCTAGGGGCTCTTGATTAGTAAAGGGAGGCCACTAGGGCCTTTTAATTAGTAAAGGGAGGCCGCTAGGGGCTTTTAATTAGTAAAAGGAGGCCTCTAGGGGCTTTTAATTAGTAAAGGAAGGCCGCTAGGGGCTTTTGATTAGTAAAGGGAGGCCGCTAGAGGTTTTTATTAGTAAAGGGAGGGCGCTATGGGGTTTTTTATTAGTAAAGGGAGGCCTTTTATGACTGTTTTAGTGTCATTTTGTGCTATTTTGGTTGGTGGTGTGCCCCAGGATTTTCTAAGTATAAAAAGTGTGCCGCGGCTCAAAAAAATCACTGCTCTAAACCATGTAGAATTACTACATTTTGATTTGCATACCCATTTCTTGTTCATTGAAGTTAGATTGATATTCTATGTTAGCAATTAAAACTCTATTTTCTGGTGTACTAGTCATTTTACAGGTGCACAAAGGGAGGAGGGGACAACAGTGTCCAGAGGTAATTATTTATTATTCATACAAGTCTTCTTCATAGAAATATGCTTGACCTTTAAAAGATAATATACTGTAGAATTAAGCTAAAAATAACATAATAGCAAGGACAATGCCCCAGAAACACTGTGTTCCATTTGTACTTGGTGATTCCTTCACACTAGCCACAAAATGAATTTCAGGCTGTTTTGCCTGTTTTATACTGCCCTATATACATTATCTTATTAGACCTCTTAAGTAAGGATTATACTATTATATGCCATTCATTTTATTATATTTTGGTTTTGAGCCTTCATTTACTTTTACATTTATCTTTATCCAACGTTGGGTTCTCATAGGCACCTGATACCTTTACTGTGATCAGGGATTGACAGGGTTAATTACACAGGATGGTCTGTGAGTGCAGTCAGCAGGCTTGCTCTCTGCTGCTTGTTCACATGTGCTATTCACACTTACCTTATATACTCGAGTATAAGCCTAGTTTTTCAGCACAAAAATATGTGCTAAAAAGACAAACTCGGCTTATACTCGAGTACAAAATATATGTTTTACCAGGTTTTTGTCGTAAAATTAGGGGCCTCGGCTTATACTTGGGTCGGCTTATACTCGAGTATATACGGTACATTCCTCACAAGTTTGTTACATCATACTAATGTACTAATACAGCAATTAACATTTTGTTTGTATGGAGCAGCCGGGGAAGTGAAGTGTTTTATTGTGAAGATTTTTGATTGTTTATTGGACTCGTAACTTTTTCATGCACTTAACTACATTTATCAATTACTGTGATGTATATCTGTATATTCGCCTTGACTATTTGCACTTTATTTTATTCTATTATATTGAATTACGTATGTATTAATATTACTAGCACTTTGTATATATTTCTCTACACTTTATATGGTTAATATGGGCAGTCTGTCTGAGGTCATGTGACATCCTTTCATTTGTATAAATATCTGCCCTATTAATTGTACACATAGCTTGAGAAAGGCTCATACCGAGCTGAAGCGTTGCCACTTATCACTATGGATTAAAGACACCACATTTTCACCTTACATCTGCCTGCACCTCTTATATTCTAGGTTTTTCAAAGTAGCCACCTTTTGCTTTGATTACTGCTTTGCACAGACTTGGCATTCTCTTGATGAGCATCAACAGGTAGTCATCTGAAATGGTCTTCCAACAGTCTTGAAGTAGTTCCCAGAGATGCTAGGCACTTGTTTGCCCTTGTGGCTTCACTCAGTGGTCTAGCTCAACCCAAACTTGGTGACTGGTGACTGTGGAGGCCAGGTCATCTGGCTTAGCACCTCATCACTCTCCTTCTTGGTCAATTAGTCTAAAAGTGTGATTGGGGTCATTGTGTGCCTGATGGTCCAACTAAATGCAAACCAGATGGAAGCTCCGGTAAGCACGCTGGCTCAGTATACCTTCAATTTTGAATAAATCCCCAACAGTGTCACCAGCAAAGCACGAACTTCCCCACCATCACACCTCCTCCTCCATGCTTGTAGAGTCCATTTGTTCACAAGGATGCAGTGGTTGGAACCAATGATCTTAAATTTGGACTCATCAGACCAAAGCACAGATTTCCACTGGTCTAATGTCCATTCCTTGTGTTCTTTAGCCAAAGAAGTATCTTCTGCTTGTTGTCTGTCCTTAGCAGTGGTTTTCCAGCAGCTATTTTACTATGAAGGCCTTTTCTTAACAGTTGCTGTAGAGATGTGTCTGCTGCTAGAACTCTGTGTGGCATTGACCTGTTCTCTAATCTGAGCTGCTGTTAACCTGCAATTTCTGAGGCTGCTGATTTGGATGAACTTATCCTCGGCTGCAGAGGTGATTTTTGCAAAATATGCAAAGTTTTCCAGGATGAGATAACCATGCCTCTTTTAGCTACCTTGTAAGGCAGCTCCCTTGACATCAAGCATGACTTACAAGAGGTCTTATAACATGATGCGGGATAAAAATTAAACCAGTACATCTATTCCAGAAGGAACAGACACCCAACTGTAGACAGCACTGTTTGGGTCTCCTCAGTACAGTACAGGGAACTAGTTTGGCTGGGTAAGAGGCTTCTGACTAGGGTCGAGAAGTAAGAGTTGTCTTTATGGAGACTGCCAATGAAGGTTACCATGTAGTCATGTGGAATCTTATAGCCATGGCTGTTCCACCAGGGGATTCTGGGAAAATATGCAAAGTTTACCAAGATGGGACCTAACAAAGATATCAAAGATATGAATTAGAGGAAGTGGACCAGATACATGCATTAGGATGGACTGAAGCACTACAAAGTTTCTCCACCTGCAGCCATCTGGAGTATGACAGATAGGTAATCTTACCCCCTTCAGCAGTAAGCCCTATTTCATTTTTGCATTTCTGTTTTTATGCACTTCATTCCAAAAGCCATAACTTTTTTATATTTCAGTTTACAGATATTTATGAGGGTTTATTATTTGATATTTAACATTCCATGCAATGTACAGGCGGTCCCCTACTTAAGGACACCCGACTTCCAAACAACCCATAGTTACAGACAGACTCTTCTGACTTACATACAAATTCAACTTAAGAACAAACCTCTGGACCCTATCTTGTATGTAACCCGGAGACTGCCTGTACTGGAAAAATGTGGTGAAATTGACAAAAAAAATGCATTTGAAGCATTTTCCTGTGAGCTCTGTATTTATGGCTTTCACTGTGCACTGTGACTCCTTCTATTTATTTTTGGGGTCTGCAGAATCATTGGGATACCAAATTTATAAAGGTTCAAATATGTTTTGACGCCATTAGGGAGCGGCGATCCATTGCTATGACAGCCTTGGGTCAAACCCGAGGCTGTCTCACGATTGTATTACATGATGTGTAAAATCCCCATATACTGCCATACTGTAGTATGGAAGTATATGGTAGGATCAATCAGACAACTTAGAGCAGTGATGGCGAATCTTTTAGTGGCTGAGTGCCCAAACTGCAATCCAAACCCCCCTTATTTATCGTGAGGTGCCAACCAAAAATTAAAGCAGTAAGTTATTGCTCCCTGTTCTTCAACACCTTTCAACCAGATTGGCCTCCTGAGGACAGCAACACAGTAGAAAGATGGAAATTTGCATAATTTTAGCTTCTTTCCAGTGTCCCCCTGTACATAGAGAATAGTTGGGCCAGCAGAAGGTCCTCCAAAGATAATTCGGCCCTGTCTGCTCATTCTCCCTCTTCCTACAGTTCTAAGTAGAGAAGCAAGTATTAAAATATGTCTGAAAGCAGCATCTCTTAAGTGGCTTGCAACCGCAGGAAGATTCTTTGAGTTCTGACTGGTGTGCTGGGGCGATGGCCCAAGTGCCGACAGAAAGGGCTCTGAGTGGCGCCTCTAGCACCCGTGCCATATGTTCGCCACCACTGACTTAGAGGGTCTAAAAAATTGTAAAAAAAAAAAAATTATATAAAAAAATTCAATAAAAAGTGATTAAAAAGCTTTGCAGTCCTAAAAATGATACAATTGAAAACATCATCAAAAGTCACATAAAAATGACACCCCCACAGCTCTGTACACTGAAGTATGAAAAGTTATTAGTGCCAGAAGATGGCAAAATGAAGAAATTTTGTACAGGAGGTATGAAAACGTTATTAAAAAAACCTATATAAATTTTGTTTCCCTGTGATCGTACTGACTCAAAGAATGAAGTATACATGTCATTTGGGACACTCAGTGAAAGATGTCAAATCCAAGCCCACAAGAAAACGGCCCACATGCATTTTTCACCAATTTAACTACATTTGAATTTTTTCCCCACTTTCCAGTACACGGCATGGGATATTAAATATTGTCACTATTAAGTGCAATTTGTTACGCAGAAAACAAACCCATACACAGCTCTTTACATGGAAAAATAAAAAAGTTATGGATTTTTGAAGGTGGGGAGGGAAAAACGAAATGCTAAACCAAAAAAGGATCTGGTCGTTTAAGGGGTTAAAAGTGTGAGGAGCTGACTCTTTAAAGGTTGTTATTAATCCACAGTCAATGTTAAAGAGAACCCGTCATGCAAAATAACCCCCTAAACTAAATATATTTTCATAAACTGCCATTAGAGAGCATTGCCTCTATCCCTTCATTGTCCCTCTACATGCCTGTAAACCTAAGCAATTAGGTCCTAAAGCTGTATGCAAATGACCTGTGAAATGTCCAATGAAGCATTAGCATATTCAAGCTGTCCACTCTATTCATGATTGGGAGGCACAGCCACACCCCCAGTGCATGACTGACAGCCTGTATAATGATGTGAGGCTGTATAATGATGTGCTTCCTGGTGCTGGTGGCCACGCCCCCTGCAGCCTGTGTGTGTATGTGTGTGTGTTTAGGAGAGATACAGCAGCTCCAGGCAGCCATGTTACAGCAGAACATGTCAGATTCATGTGTAGCTGATGTCTGTGTCTCTGTATATTAGGAGGATGCAGCATGTCAGCAGATGCAGTACACACACTAGCCATGCTTTACTATACATTACACACAGACATGAGCAGGGGGAGGGGAGGGGAGGGGTAACAGGGGTGACATCACTGCCTCTGACCATGTGACCAGCCTCATTGACATGATAAAAAATACATGATTTTACAATGAATAATGTATGAAATAACTAGATAATGGCTGGGATGGGATCCTTGTGAGCTGCTCCAACAGGTAGTAGTGACAGGACAAGTGACACAGACCTGATGACAGGTGTCCTTTAAATAAAAAGTTGCTAAACTCTCCTTAATTGAAGTTAATCTATTAACTGGGTCTCCTTACCTTCAAAACTGACACAAAAGACTTTTTATGAAGATAAGGAAAAGTTTACTCACAGCCAGTCTCATTTGTCGCTATTCACAGTGTGCTTTCTCTGTACTGAGTCCAACAGAGTTAATAGCATCAACAAAAGGCTATAAGAACAGAGGCACACAACATAGTGCAGATAATTCCAGTATCATCATTCCAAGAAGGCTGGACGTTCTCATTTTGCTTGTACTTGTATATAATTGTTTGTACTGATGAACAAACAATGAATGAAAGATAAAGCAGACTCCATATCATATTCCATGATGATAAACAAAGAATCAGTGTGTTTCAGGTGTGCCGTCAAATACATCAACAGTTGTGCCTCTAATTAACTCATATGTTTCCAGTTAACCAGACAACTTTCAAAAAAATTATATAATCAAATGGACTGCAACAAATAGTTTAAATATACAGTAATCTTAGTACAGACAGTCCCCTACTTAAGAACACCTGACTTACAGGTGACCCCTAGTTATAAACGGACCTCTGGATGTTGATAATTTTCTGTACTTTAGTCCCAGGTTAAAATAAACAGCTATAACAGTTATAAAATATGTCTGTAATTAAGATTTATTGTTAATCCTGGTTATGATGATAAGCCAAAATTTTTAAAACACAATAGTAAAATTTTTTGCCTGGGGTTACAATTGTAAAGTATATAGTTCTGACTTACATACAAATTCAACTTAAGAACAAACCTGCAGAACCTATTGTAAGTAACCCGGGAACTGCCTGTATATGTAAACTTTTCACTTTGCAGAAAGTAATAAAAATGCCTTATAAATTGTCTCTCTCTTTCTGGCATTTGGTAATTATAAATATTTTTGGTAATCCTAATTGACCTTAATTCAAGGAAAGGTTTATCCTGATTTCATGTCAAATAGTGAGAAAAACATACATGTTTATTTTTATATAGTCTATGTAAACTTCTGGTTTCAGCTGTACCTAGCAGATATAACTTAGTGTTATATACATTTCTTTAGCAATTACAAAATAAGTTTTATGTGTACATTTAATGTCTAAAATAGTTTGTGGGCTTCTATTGAAGACTGCAAAATGCTGAATAATTTGACGTCTTCATTGCGTAATAAATAAGATAAGGTAGTGAAATGTTACTTTAACCTCAGAGAAATAGCCCTTTAAATCACAAGTTCTATTAGCACAACAGTTCTATTACCCTTGTAAACAATTTACTATCCTTCTGTTGAAGATACCTATTGCTGTAGGCTCTGGCTTAGGGCATGGATGGTAGTTTGGAAGCAAAAGGAGAAAAGGAAATTCGGGCATACTATAAATAATTCACCAAATAGAAGTTGATTTATCATACAAAGCCTCTTAGCATTTCTCTGACAAAACACAATTTTTCAGTTTTAGGAACAGATTTGTCCTGGTATGAAATGTAGATGAATCCCCACTTTTGCATTATTCAAGTGAGCTTGCATAATCCTTCTTTTATTTTACTTTGCCTGAAAGGGACATGTGTGAAATAATTAGAAATCTATTGTATTATATTTCCTGAACAAACTAGATTCTTACTTTGTATATTCTATGTTCAAAAACTTAAATTCACAATTTATATGCACAAATTCTTAGGCAATTTGGCATCAGAAAACAAACAATCATGGGCTCATTTTCATTTTTGTCTGAGCTTTGATAGCATACCCTGACTTTGAATTGCATTGCTCTTGTAGTTTTCATCAATAAATAGTATAGGTGAATATGAGAAACTTTGTAATAGATCTTATGAAAGAACTACCTTGCACTTACGCTGCACTCAGCTCCTTCTTTCCTTTAGCATCTCTATCTAAAGTCAGCTGCTTGCACACAGAAGTCTATGGGGAGGCATTTTGGTGCTTCAGGCAAAGAAAACTGCAACCTCCGCTACACAAACTCATAAGGCATAAAATTAATAGTTAAATGGGTTGGCCATGTATAAGAAAGTTTACCATGACAAACAGGGTTATCCACATTGTACTTACCCAGATAAACTATTGAGAGGAGCCATGGTGACGTCCCGAGTCCTGGAGACTTCTGACAGGTCAGGGGGCAGACTGCTGATTACTGTAAGCATATCCTCGCCATGAATATCTCTTCTATGCCAGTGGTTGGAGGGGCATGCAGATGTCTTCACATCAGCAACATAAAAGGGGGTTTATTTATCAGAGTAAGTACAATATGGGCAAGCCTATTGGGCTATTTTACTTACCCTATTAAACCTTCTTAGGCAATTTATCATTTAATTATTGATAGAGAAGAGTTAAGGGAAACCTGTCATCAGATTCACTGGGTTCCAACAATGAACATATTGAGACATGAATAGGCTACTCATTAGGCTCATTTACTAAGGGTCCACAGAACGCATTTTCATCGAGTTTCCCGACGTTTTCCGTTTTGCGCCGAATTGTCCCAAGATTTTGGCACATGCAATCGAATTTTGGCACAGCTTGCACGCAACAGAAATCTTGGGGCGGGCCGCCGGAAAACCCAACGGATTCGGACAATGCACGGAATTTAACATTTAGAATTGTGTCACAAGACCCGCACTTAAGCACTGGGAAGAAGCAGGTGAACTCGGGTGGACATCAGCGCAGAATGCACAAACTTGTCCTCGACGGACAACGCACCGCGGGATCGCGACAGGACCGGGTAAGTAAATCTGCCCCATTATGTGTAGAGTTAACTATATATATATCTAAGTTCCTGGCATGTTTTACAGAAAACAAAGGGGTGAATCAAGCCCTTCTGCTGCCTTCAGGAAAAAGTGAAATGGCGACCCCCCCCCTCCCTACGCAACAACCCATGGACTCTAAGTCCATGTTCACATGCTGTTTTCTACCTGCATTTACAGATGCAATTCAAATGCAGCTGGAAGGAGTCTCTCTTGATAACATACACAATTAGACGTTAACACTTGAACTTGAGAAAGTGCACCACATGTTTTACATTGTTTACCAGCAACAAAACAATAATAACATAATGTCAGGAGTCTGTTCCTTATGGAATAGATACATTCGGGGAGATTCATTATGTGTTCTCTGCCAGTTTTCTGGCAAATAAGGCACTTAAATCTCTCCCTCCCCACCAGTTTCCTAACTTCTCCGAACAACCCACCGGCTTGTCGGGGAGCGGGGCGGGCACCTCTCCCACCAGATTTACTATAGTTTCCCCCAGAACACCAGGGGAAACTGTAAGTCAACATCCCCACACAAACCACGCTCACACCAAGTGACAGAGCAAGGAATATGTTAGGCACCTAGGACCAATCAACTTACTATAACCTGCGCCAGAATGCATAGGTTTTTAATAATTTCTGCATCAGGTGCTTCACACCCAATCTTGATAATTTGCCCCCAGTGCAATACAGTGAAATAAACTGTAAAAATAATTACAATGTACAAAAGAGATATAGGCATCTCAGAAAAGGTGTGATTTTTTTGAATTCTACACAGACAAAACTGAAAAAAACATCTGTATAGATGGGGTTAATGACACAAACTGCAGTTACCAAAGAAAATATGTCCAGAAATGTGTTTTTCTTCACCTGCTCTACAGTATATAAATTCTCATTTGTCTCCAACAATAAAAGGTTGATTTTAAGTTTAAAACACAAGAAAATAGCAGTCACTTCCTGCTCACATCACTATTTGTTTCATGTAGTATATACTTGAGGGAGCACATTTCACATTTCTACTGCAATCCAAAATAAAGTAAAGTGTTACATCCTTGCACCATGGAGAGCAAATTAAATATTGAAGAACAGACTGTGGAACTTCAACATCAAAAGAATTACTGCAAGAATAAGCTAAGGTACATATCATATCTCTATAGTGTGAGTTTTCTTGTACACTAAAGCCATTGAAGATTTTAGCACATGTGATTTTCCTAAACATTGTTCAAGTTTGTTGTTACCATATGCAAGCAGTCCATCGCTTACGTACAAGATTCTTTAGGTATGTTCTTAAGTTGAATTTTTATGTCAGTCAGAACTGGTATATTTTGTAAGTGTAAGTCCCTCCCTCCTGCAGGCAGAGCTGTATTAATGGATAGGCACCTTGGACACAATGTCTAGGGCGGCCAGTTGAGGAAGGGGGGTGGAGCATGGAAGTGTTGAATGGCCAATTGCTGCCCCTCATGACGTCATCGGGGGTGATGATTGGTTACCATGGAAGCCTACAGTCTCATAGAGGCTCGTTGGCTTGCCATGTGTAATGATATCCGATATCCTGCAGATGTCAGGGTATTAGATATCATCAACAAAATCGCTGTATACTGTATTACAGTAGTATTGCAGTATATACTATGAGCAATCAAACCTTGTTGGGTTAAAGTACCCAAGAGGGTCTGAACTAATATTTATATTTTTTTAAAAAGTATTTAAAAAATTTAAGAGATAGTGTGGTATTATTCTACCCTTAATATACCCTTCAAAAGGAAGCCAGGATCTGGTGGGATGCGGAAACCTAATTTTCGTATCTGAACAAGGGCATAATCCCTCGTGGACTGAGAATTAAAAAGGCTCCAACAACAGTCTATTTAGATGCTTTTCAAGAACAATGGAATCAGATTCTCATCGATTGTTCGGAGAAATTAATAACTCTCATTATTAAAGAGGAACAAAAAGTCTTAAATGATGAAAAAAAAGAAATAGAGGAAAATAAAAGATGTCTTCAAGCATTGTTAACTGAAGAGGAACTTAGGACAATGAAAAAGGAGCTGAAGAATAAAGTTTTAATCATGGAAAACGAAACAATGGAAATCAAAAAGAAAAAATATGAAAGGGACTTATTGGATTACAAATACAACAAAGTATACATATGGAAACAATTTAGACATCATCATACGAACAGTACTCCAAAATCTATTCTGAAAAAGAAAGCATATAAACGTGGCAAGAAACCTAACTAAAGTCAGTTTTTCAGAAACTGAGGATTCCCATAATACTTCCTCATCTTGCTCCTCGGATGAAGCTTCAGAAACTGAAACTAACAACACAAAAAAATTCTCATCAAAAAACAAGGAGCTTGAAGAGAAAAAATGAAAACTTGACATGGAACAACGACACCAATTAAAAAACGGAAATAGACTCATGTGTTTTGAATTTGTCGAGCTATATTATATCTGATAGTCAACTATCAGATATAATCTCTCCTAGTATCTCTCCTAGTATTAATTTCGATCTATAAAGAACAATACTGGATGTTAACAAATTCATCAGAAATATAACAGTTAAATATCATTTTATGAAAAAAACAGAAAAACAGATGAGTCACGATCAGAGGTAGTGGATCCTCTGTACCACCACGGGTGATGAAGTAAGCCGACACCTGGGACTAGTCTAAGTGGTACCCGGTTTTCACCAGAGCCCGCTGCAAAGCAAGTTGGACTTGTTGCGGCATGGTACCAGCAGGTCGTTCCACAGGTACGACTTTGCCCGCGGTGGCAGCCAAGGCGTAGTGCAGAATCGTGAGGCAAACTCGTGATCAGGGACAGACAGGAGGTCAAGACAGGCAGCACAGGTTCGGAGTCGGGGACGAAGCAATAGGTCAGGACAGACAGCATGGAATCGGAATCAGGAACGGAATCAAGGTCACAACGGGAAATCTGAATAAACGCAGAGAGTTTGGAATACAGCTTTCTCTCAGGGATGAAAGCACAAAGATCCAGCAGGGAACATAGAAAGGGGCTGGAATCTATTAGGGCAGGCAGCTGGCCAGCACCAATTAGTGGCACACTGGCCCTTTAAATTTTACAGAGGCGGCATGGGAGCACCAGAGCGCGTCCATTAAGGGGATCGCCGCTGGAACCGGGACAGGTGAGTCCAGATGGTAGGGCACATGGAGGTACACGGGTGCGCTTCCGACCCGGATATGCGTCGCAGGGGCACCGGTGACAAGATGATGATGTTAGAAACATACTTCTTTCTTCTTTTGAATATATTATTAAGATGATAATGTTGACATCAGTATTGTTTCTGATACAGGAGGAGATATACTGATAGGAAGCAGTAATCAATAGGAAAACAAAATAACTGTGTGGTAGACTTTGTTGACCAAGAAAATGAATCGATTCTTAAAGTTACATTGAATGAGTCTTGTCCGATCGTTCTCCACCAGCAATCCGGTTTTTTACCCTGTCATGTCCAGAATAGACTATATGGACAGGTTCCAGGATCTAACAGTACTTAAACAAGAGTGTAACACCATACATACTCAAGAAAATTTGACTCATACAGAAAAACAAGCCCTAAAAACCACTCAAGATAATGCAGATTTAATAGTGGGGAATGCTGATCAAGGGGGGGGGGGGGGCAACTGTGACAAGATGATAATGTTGACATCAGTATTGTTTCTGATACAGGAGTAGATATACTGATAGGAAGCAGTAATCAGTAGGAAAACAAAATAACTGTGTGGTAGACTTTGTTGACCGAGAAAATGAATCGATTCTTAAAGTTACATTGAATTGAATAGTGGGGAATGCTGATCAAGGGGGGGGGGGGGCAACTGTCCTTTTGAATGCTACGCTATATAAAAAATTAAATGAAAATATGCTACAGAATCAAAACACATGCCAAAAGTTATCTGAGGATCCCACAAGAATTTGCCAAACAAAATTAGAAAAACACTTGTCAGGGAGTCTAGCATTGGGCGTCATAGATGACAAACTTGCAGAGTCTTCCACTCTCTCCCCAAGGTCCATAAATGAGTTTTTCCTCCACCCTGCAGACCTATTGTCGCAGGGATAGGAAGCCTTGGGGAGCGACTGGGAGACTGGCTAGATCATTACCTTCAGCCCTTGGCCTCGGTCACCCCTGGTTTCTTAAGGATACTAAGCATTTACTATAAATCATGAAGGAGATGGAGTGGTGTGAACAATACAATTGGGCGACGTGTAATTGCACTGTATTTGTCAATACCACACAATTTGGCAATAACGTATTTAGTCAAACATTTAAATGAATACAGCATCTGATTATGACCACTGAATTTTTACTGTCAAATAATTATTTTATGCTTCACTAGTTTTCCCCTTTCCCTTGCAAATATGTTAATGATACAGTGGGAGAAACAATTCATATTTTCAGATGACAATCCATTCCGTGCGTCTATAAAGTGGTTTGGCTGCTTTATAGACGACTTGTTATGCCTTTGGAGGCACACAGAAAATTTTGTAAGTTTGTCATGTATCTAAATGAAAACAATATGACTTTAAAATACCCATCTGTTCGGAGGTGCCCATATAGATTTTTTTTTATGTTTTTTGGATGGGGTGAAAGGGATGAAATTTCTGTTACTCTATTTCGTAAAATTAATATCAGGAAACTTCATCCTTTTGGCAACATCATGCCACCCTAATCTTGAAACGAAAAAAATCCATATGGAAAACGTATTAGAATACGCAGAAACAGTTCATCGAAAAGAAAATTCAATAACCAAATAACATAATGGGAAAAGAGGCTTAAACATAGGAAATATAGGCAGAAAACCCTTACAAACGCAAAATATAGGATTAAAAAAGGTAAATAGGGATGATATTTTGGTTGATAAGCCAAAATCTATTACCCTAAATGTTTGTGACAACATAAAGTAATTAGTTTAAGCAAATTAAAATGATTATAAAGAAATACCATTCTGGTGAGAAATTATTTTCATATGCTACCAATAAGGAATATGCTATCAAGTTGTACATTAACTGCAATACCACCTTTTCTGTATATCTGATTGTATATACAAGTTGCCTAAAGCATTATGTAGGCTGTACAATTAATTCTTTAAAAACACGTTTTCGCAAACATCTATCAGACGTGAAGAACACTAGTTTTACTAATGTATCAGCACCAACCAAGCATTTCCGAGAAGCTCATCAGGGTGATATAAAAACCTCTACTTGGCAGGGGATTGAAAAAGTAAAAAAACCTTCCAGGGCAGGTGATCATAGGAAAAAATTACTAGAGAAACATATTGGATGTTTGTACTTAAAACTGGACAACCGTTTGGTCTCAATCTTAGACAAGATCTAATATTATACGATTATTAGCTAGGGGCTGAACAAGTGCCTAACGGGAGAATCTGTAATTATAGAATAGTGCTCTTTGTAATGTAGAAATGATTAAACGTAGTGATTAGAGATGAGCGAGCACTAAAATGCTCGGGTACTCGTTATTCGAGACGGCGGCATCTTGGGAGATCTTGGGTACAAACCACTGGGTTTCCATTACATTCAGTTTTTCAGATACAGTTTTTGATGTCCAAACCAGGAGTGGAGGGAAACAAGAGGAGAAACAGCTTTCCTCAATAATAAATTGTCACCCATTATGTACCCACAGATTTAAATAAAGGGTAATTGGTTCAAGAACCAGGACCAAACTTTCAGGTTCGGCCAAACTCATCCAAACAATAACTTGAACTGATCAGCTGTAGTGCCCTGTAACAAAGCAATATTGAATTGGATATTTAAATATTTTGCCCATGCAAACACAGCAGTTTTCACTTTATTTTACATCAATGGTTAATTTTCATTGATCTGTGGTAATTTGTTATATACATTCTATTTATTATTACTGCATATGTATAGAGTAGTAGTAATGGTTAATGAACATTGATAAGACCTTTCTAGCTGTGTATCTCTTAGAGAAGGCTGTCATTTTCCATCTATAGTAGTGATTAGAGATGAGCGAGCACTAAAATGCTCGGGTACTCGTTATTCGAGACGAACTTTTCCCGATGCTCGAGTGCTCGTCTCGAATAACGAACCCCATTGAAGTCAATGGGAGACTCGAGCATTTTTCAAGGGGACCAAGGCTCTGCACAGGGAAGCTTGGCCAAACACCTGGCTCGAGCGGGCGAAGTATTCGTCCGAGCAACGAGCAGTTTCGAGTACGCTAATGCTCGAACGAGCATCAAGCTCGGACGAGTATGTTCGCTCATCTCTAGTAGTGATATATGAGGTTATAGAGAAATAATATCTTTCTGACTTCTTCACATAAATAACTCGGAAATATTTACTATTTAAATGTATTGGATCAACAATACCGACCCTTTAAAGTAATATATCATTTTAATCCTATGAATACGTTTTTAAAAGAAGAATTATTGTTGGAAAGGTGAGGGAGGTACTTAACTGTGGAAATCCCGCTACTTGGGTGGGGTGACTATGATGTCACACGCCCTCAGGGAGGTGCAAGGATTCAAGAGAAGGGATTGTAAGTGTATGTTAGTAGACCATGACTAAGCTGTAGGGCGAAACGCTTAGCTTTGTACACCTGGTTACCTACTGCTATAATTTGTATACTGCTGTTTATTAAGTTTTTAAAGAAATAATGATTTGGAACCTTATCCCAGGAGTGTGCTGGACATGGTTTGTTCTATACTGTGGGCTGAAGATTTTTGAGGTGAAGCTCCTAGCACCAGGAGGTACTTGGGGAGGTGAGCTGGACTTTCTTTTGCTTTTATAACTATTATACCCGTAATTTATGATGAATACTTTATAGATATATGTGTATCTTGTCTTAGTTTTTGGATATAAGTGGTTCAAGTGTATCATGCTTGCCTTATACAGGCGGTCCCCTACTTAAGGACACCCAACTTACAGACGACCCCTAGTTAAAGATGGACCCCTCTGCCCACTGTGACCTCTGGTAAAGCTGTCTGGATGCTTTACAATAGTCCCAGACTGCAATAATCAGCTGTAAAGTGTCTGCAATGAAGCTTTATTGATAATTCTTGTTCCCATTACAGCAAAAAAAATTTGAAACTCCGATGGTCACTGGGGCAAAAAAAAAATTTTGTCTGGATCTAAAATCATAAAATATACAGTTTCGACTTATATACAAATTCAACTTAAGAACAAACCTATGGACCCATCTTGTATGTAACCCGGGGACTGCCTGTATTTGGAATAACATGGAAATAAAATGAGGACTGTTATGAAAATAATAATATATAAAAAATATTATGTTTGATATAATAAGTAATAAATGATTGTCACTACAAAATAATTAGAATTTCAAATGATTTTAGTTCATATGTAGAGATGAGCGAGCACTAAAATGCTCGGGTACTCGTTATTCGAGACAGGGCAGTTGGAGGCGGCGCTGCGCTGCCCTGAGAGTGGCAGCATCTGTGCTGGACTTCCTGAAATGCGCACAGATGCGGCGCACCTTCGTGTGCAAATCATACAGATTGGGGTATGTCTTGAGGAAACGCTGAACTATGAGATTTAACACATGGGCCAGGCATGGCACATGTGTCAGTCCGCCGAGTTGCAGAGCCGCCACCAGGTTACGGCCGTTGTCACACACAACTATGCCTGGCTTCAGGTTCAGCGGTGCCACTAATAGAACACCCTAACGCTTTCCCTGACCAGCAGCAGCTCTCTCCCTAGCGGCATCCAGACACAGAATGATCCGAGCAGCGCGGGCAGCGGCTAGTCTATTCCAGGGTCACCTGATCTGGCCAGCCAACCACTGCTATCGACGTGTAAGGGTACCACGTCATGCTGGGTGGAGTGCAGAGTCTCCTGGCTTGTGATTGGCTCTGTTTCTGGCCGCCAAAAAGCAAAACGGCGGGAGATGCCATTTTCTCGAGCAGGCGAAGTATTCGTCCGAGCAACGAGCAGTTTCGAGTACGCTAATGCTCGAACGAGCATCAAGCTCGGACGAGTATGTTCGCTCTCTAATCTCATATAATAAAAATAATATGTATTTTAAAAGTCTATTATAGTAAGAGATCCAGTTGTAGAATCTACATAAATTGTAGGTAAGCATGTTAAAGCTATAGTTATTATGGTAATGGTCAAGCATTTATTGACTTTGCTGGCCAATGTTTACTATGTGTTGGTTGAAATGGCTAGCCAACCAAATCTCAGGTAGCCCTCACCCTCAAAATCTCTTCCTTTATATGTAACTTGGATTTCCTTATTGCCCAGCAAGTCAGTGAAGGTCCTGAAAGTCAGATTACTAATGATCTCCATGATAAATTTGTCCCAGACCTCTGTAACTCTGGCCTCTTCAGAGGGTCTTTTTCTTCAAAATCTAATCCTTAAAATATACTTTTGGATTTCTAGCAGAAGGCAGAAGCTAAGATTTAGATTAGCTTCATACACTAGCCTGAGATTCATGTCAAAAGGCTATGGGGCTTATTTCCTAAGGGTCTGCACTCGCACTTTTGTCAGACTTTCTGGCATTTTCGGGTTTTGCACGATTGTGACAGGTATTTAACAGGGGTCTGTCGGACTTTCTGGCCCACATTTTGAATTTTGCAGAGGATCCTATGGCTTGGGCCGGGCTGATTGGGGGCAAGTGCAGTAAGAATTGGGTGCCGATTGAAGCCCTATAAGCCAAATGGAATATCTGTGCGATGTACAGAACACCACAGCTACATCTCAGGGGAACTCCTTCCCCACGGCCTCAATTTTTACGGGGTACACGTATAAAACTTTTTGCTTCCCTTTTTCTTAATTTTTTGGGACTTTTCATGGAGCATTTGCTTATTTGCGATTTTTTGCACCTAAGACAGTGTACATACAATTAATAGATGTGTGCGGTTGCACCTTGAATATTATGGGTGCTAGAACACCGAAAGGGAAGAAACTTAATCTACCATAAGTAATCCATGACACAAAGTAAAGCATACAAATAATCTTTATTGTGTAAACTACATATAGGTTAATTCAGCACATTTGGAGCAACAACAGATAAAATGGCAGACAATACTCTGGTAGTAATCAATGGTGCCCCTATGAGCAGAGAAATAGTTAACCAAGATAATATCACTATTAAAGTCAGTATACAAAGCTCCTTCTCAAACCCATGTAAGGGGAAGAAAATAGAGTGGGGAAAAAAAGAAAGCACACATAGGGGACCTGTAGCAATATGGGTACAAATACCGTCCAGAAGTAGTGAGTGCCAACCCCGACACATGTTTCGCACACTTCGCTTCGTCTTCACTCCCCCACATGTGCTAATTTTATCCTTTATGTAATTTACACAATAAAAATTATTTGTGTCATGGATTTCTTATGGTAGATTATGTTTCTTCCCTTTCAGTGTTCTAAATGTGGGGTGTTTATGCTTGGCCCAGCTTTTTTCACCCCATTACACGTTGGGTGCTAGGTAGGATTAGGGTTCCCGTCCCAAATACTTCAAAATTAAAGAATAATCCAAGCACTCCTTTGGAATATCTAATGCCATGTGAATAGTTTATTTACAAGTAAGCAATCATATTCAAATTAGGGACAAATTAGTGACACAGCGTCTCAATAGCACGCTATTCCCTGACACGCTGTGTCAATACCAGAGCGCATGCAGTGTCAGCCAAACTTTTTCCCTACTACGATCTGTGTTTGACAAAGGCCTATGTTTGGCCGAAACGTCACTAATTTGAATATGATCGCTTACTTGTTATAAACTACAGGCGGTCCCCGGGCTACATACAAGATAGGGTCCAGAGGTTTGTTCCTAAGTTGAATTTGTATGCAACTTGAAACTTTATATCTTATAATTGTAGATCCAGACAAAAAAATTTTTGGCCCCAGTGACAATTGGAGTTTAAACATTTTTTTGCTGTAATGGGACCAAGGATTAGAAATAAAGCTTTATAACAGATATCTTACAGCTGATCATTGCAGTCTGGGACTATAGTAAAGCATCCACAGAGCTTCACCAGAGGTCAGAGGGGTCTGTCTGTAACTATGGGTTGTCTGTAAGTCGGGTGTCCTTAAGTAGGGGACCGCCTGTATTAACTTGGCATTATATTTTCCAAAGGAGTGCTTGGATTATTCTTTAATTTTACAGTCTCCATACAGTTCGCCATTGTGTACTTTTATGCAGTGTTCCCTTAGTTATCACCTGAATCCAGATGTGTAAGTCGCAACTTTTAAAAAAAATTGCAAATTTTGGTGCAAATCTACAGCTTACAGCAAAGATTACAACTCAGAGCTGACTATTGGCTGGCTGACAGAATGTACCTCCCACTGGTTCTGGATACTGCGCATATATACGGCAGCATATGGTGCACAGCCTTATGCAGCACATATTAAGGCTGCATTCACACACATGTATGGGGGACGTATATACGGCCGACGTATATACGGCCGATATACGTCCCCCATACACTTCTATGGGCTGACGGCATCGTACGGGAGCGGTACGTTGCAGTACACGTGCGGCACCGTACAGAAAAGACCATACGGTTGTGTGCATGAGGCCAGAGTGTGATTATATGACACTTTTGCACCGTTCACTACTATTTTTCTATGTAACTGTGGTCCAGACCCTCCACTGGGGGGACCCCAGGGGATTGGATGGAGAATATAATTGAAACCTTTTACCTCTCTGCTGAACCATTGCTTTTATAGTTTTGCATAGTCAATAAATTATTGTTCGATTCAGATGACAAAACAGTTTCTTTTTCAGTGTGTAGATTACAATCAGATATAGCCTTGAGAATACACAGTGTTTCAAATTATTCTAAGGAAAAAACTGATCCTGAATTACATATTATAGTAATAGTATAATAAAAGTAGGCAGAAACACCAGGTATATAACATGCCAGGTCATTGCTATATCTTATCACATTGTTCACTATCTGTGCTTTTCCTTTGTATTTGCTTATTACATATTAGTCTTCTGTTGAATGTATAGCTCACTTGTTATATTACAATGAAAAACAGTGTTTAATCCAAGTGGTTAACTAAATCAGTCCTGAGCTTTATTTCTTTCAGTTTGTGAATCACTTCATTAATTTATTGTTCCATTAGAAAATGGGGGAGGGGGGAGACAAAAACTACTTTTCCTTTCTTTTTTCCTCTTCTTCGAGTTTCATGTAGCAAAGGATAAAGCTGGGAAAGAGAATGTAGCCTTTTGATTCTGCAAGCTATAATAAAGTGTAATTTGTACAAAAGGCATGTTTAACCATCCCGTCTACAAGTAGAGACAAAAGAATCATACTGAGTACTGTGAGGACTGCGCTGAAGAAAACATTTCTCGCGAGTACTTTTGTAACATTTCAAGCCCTGTATTACATCTACAGGGATAATTAGTCATTACATATTCCCAAGACTGTGACCTTATCCTTACTGTTCTATCTAATCAGCAGCACGGCTCTGTGTCTTCCAGGCTCCTAAACTAACACCAATAAAGCTCGTCCCTCTGCAGCCCTGAATATACTTATTTGTGCATAGATCAGGAAGAAAATAAAGTAGATTTTAATGGAAGGCCTAAGAAACAACCACTTAAAACTGAGTTGGTTTACTTTTTCTTTCCTAATCTCTGCCCTCAACTCAAAGCTGATTTTGGCTATTTTATTAATATTATTATTTATTTATAGAGCACCAATAATTCCATGGTGCAGTACAAGCAGTAAGGGACTTGCATGCATCACATTAAGACAAAACTAAAGCAAATGCAAAGTCTTCACAGATCTGGAACAAGTGGGAGTAGGAACCTGCCTGTGAGGGCTGACAATCTATATATGGGAGAATAGATGGAGACACGAGCTTAGGGAGCAGGACATTGCAGTTATTGGGGCAAATTTATCAAGCAGTCTGAATGTCAGAATATTTCCAATTGCCCATGGCAACCAATCACAGCTCCCCTTTAAAATATTCATGAGCACTGGTCAAATGAAAGCTGAGCTGTGATTGGTTGCCATGGGCAACTGGAAATATTCTGACATTCAGACTGCTTGATAAATCTGCCCCATTGTGTATTGTAGGTGATCCTGGACAGGCCTTTTTTTTAGGTTATGTTTGGAAGGTGTTGGGCAGTTTCAAACATTTTGGTTGAGAGTTTCAGAGTATGGGGGATGCACAATCCTGGAGATGGTTGAGAGAAGAGCAGATGGTAATAGAGGGAAATAGGACGTCTTGTGAGATTACTTGAAGGATGGTATTGGCTGATTAGTTCAGCGATATATGGAGCGGACAGGTTATGAACAACTTTTGTAAGTCATAGTTAGTATTTTAAACTGAATTAACTGAACAATGAGTAACCAGCGGAGAGACTGGCAGAAGACTTCAGTAATGTAAAATAAACAAGTTGTTAGTTAGTTGTTAGTCCGTGCATTTCTTAATTTCTTATAGCCAGTCTACCTCAAATGACTTGGCCAAAAGCATACAGCTTGTCACCTTTAGTAGTGAAAAGAGGGATACAATTCAGGAGGAAAATGCTCACAATACACAGCAAAGGTTTCCCAGGACTGTTTCAGGCTACAGCATTTCCTCGGCTTTTCAGTGTCTTAGTTCATCATCGATCAAGCATTTAAGGGACCAGCTCACATGCCAGCTTCAGTAACCTATGTGGGACAGTTAATAGAAGTGTCTGAGAGTAGAACTGTTCTAGTTGTCCATGGCAACCAATCAGAGGTCAGCTTTCATTTTCCCACAGCTGTTTATAAAATTAAAGCTGAGCGCTGATTGGTTTCCATGGGCAAATAGTACAGTTTTACCTCAGAAACTAATAATAAATATCTCCCTATGAATGGTTAGGATTAGAGATGAGCGAACATGCTCGTCCGAGCTTGATGCTCGGTCGAGCATTAGCGTACTCGAAACTGCTCGTTGCTCGGACGAATACTTCCCCCTCCCCCTGCGGAGACACTGACCCTGGGGACACACTGATCCCCCCCCCCCCCCCCGGGGACACACTGACCCCCCCCCCGCCCACACACTACCCCCCCCCCCCTCTCCCCCTGTATACACACTGACCCCCTGACTCCCCTCCGGAAAAGAGAAAAGAAAAAATTTACCTTTCCTGGTTCCCCCGGAGCAGCGCCTGCAGCTGTCTTCGGCCTGGGCCTCCCGTACACGCCGGCTCTGAAGCCGGCACACGTGATCCGATGACGTCATCATGTGCGCCGGCTTCAAAGCCGTCGCATACCCTGCGGAGTGCTGCATCGTGGGAACCGGGACAGGTGAGTTGTAGATTCTGCCTCTATGCTGCGCTCCCGACCAGCGCAGCATAGAGGCAGAAAAGTGATCGATCCCGTTGGTGATCAATTATACCAGTGTCTTATAGCGACACTGGTACAATTGATCCGGGGGCCCGAGTGGGCCCCTCCAGTACCCCGGGGCCCCAGCACTTGCCCGGGTTGGCCGGGTGCTGGCGCCGGGCCTGTCACTATGCTTCATTTTCATAAACTGCTGTGGGAAACTGAAATCTGAGCTCTGATCAACTAACTAGAACACTTTTGCTCTCAGGAGCTTTTGATGAATTTACACCATTGGATTATATTTAGGGTATCAGAGTACAAGGAGCTGAATACACATGCATCCTATAATATAATTTTCTTTCCAATTCAAAAATACCTGCAGACACACTGAACCCCCCCCACCCTCCGGGAAAGAAAAAAGAATTCACCTTTCCTGGATCCCCCGGAGCAGCGCCTGCAGCTGTCTTCGGCCTGGGCCTCCCGTACGCGCCGGCTCTGAAGCCGGCACACGTGATCCGATGACGTCATCATGTGCGCCGGCTTCAGAGCCGTTGCATACCTTGCGGAGCGCCGCATCGTGGGAACCGGGACAGGTGAGTTTTAGATTCTGCCTCTATGCTGCGCTCCCGACCAGCGCAGCATAGAGGCAGAAAATTGATCGATCCGGATGCTGATCAATTGTACCAGTGTCTTATAGCGACACTGGTACAATTGATCCGGGGGCCCAAGTGGGCCCCTCAAGTACCCCGGGGCCCCGGCACTTGCCCGGGTTGGCCGGGTGCTGGCGCCGGGCCTGCTGAAGAGATCCCACACAATCAACACACCATTACTGTGAATTCTATTACGTCTCCTGTGGACTACTAATATCACGCATGCGCATCTTCACTACAGGGAACGCTACAGTTGATACCCGATCACAATACGCATTTGGCACAAGAAAACCAGAAACAAACTGCAATTGGGTGAGATAAAATCTATTTTTTGAACTTCACACAGCTATTATTTTTTCTACTATGTTCAGCTTGGACAGTCCTATGTAAGAAACTGTGAAGAAATTGTAAGAAACTGTAAGAAAATGCTTATTCATCAGACTATAACAGACGGCACTTGCAACCAAGAGCATCTTATCATTCCTTACATTTGTCCTTGTCACGGTTACACCCGCGATCCTTGGTACCCGTGCCTGCAGCCGCAGTCCCCACTCCCCCAGCTCTCACTTACCTCTCCAGGCTCCGGCCTGCACTCTTGCTCCCAGCGTGTAGGCCGCATGCTTCTTCCATGCAGTCGCGTGCTCCTGCCACTAGAGGGGGCGCGCGCGGACTTCTCCCAGCCTTAAAGGGCCAGCGTCCTCCTTATTGGCTCTGGCATTCCTGGCTCGGCTGTATAGCCTGGCGACTCCCAGCATCCCCTGCCAGATCTTCATGTCCTGTTACTGAAGAGAAAGCCCTCCGTGTTCCCGAGCATTTCCATAAGCCTCTGTGGATTCTGTGATTCCCGTGTTCCGTGGTGTTTCCGTGTTCCTGGTTTCCTGTGTTCCCTTGTTACGTGGTATCCTATTGTGGTCCAGTTATCCTGTGACGGTCCTGGTATCCTGTGGCGGTCCTGGTATCCTGTGTCGCTCCGGTATTCCAGCAGCCATCCGAGGTCCTGCCAGCCATCCGAGGTCCTGCCAGCCATCCGAGGTCCTGCCTGCCATCCGAGGTCCTGCCTGCCTGCCTTCCCGTGGTCCTGCCTGCCTTCCTTCCCGTGGTCCTGCCTGCCTTCCCGTGGTTCTGCCTGCCTTCCCGTGGTCCTGCCTGCCTTCCCGTGGTCCTGCCTGCCTTCCCGTGGTTCTGCCTGCCTGCCTTCCCATGGTCCTACCTGCCTTCCCGTGGTCCTGCCTGGCTTCCCGTGGTCCTGCCTGCCTGTGGTCCCCGTGTCCCTACCTTGGCTGCCACCGTGGGCCTAGTCGCACCCGTGGAGTGACCTGGTGACTCCCCGTCGCAGCAAGACCATCCCGCTTTGCGGCGGGCTCTGGCGAAGACCAGGAGATCACTTAGACTCCGCTCCCGGGTGCGGCTAAGGTTGTTATCTCCCGCGGTGGTCCAGGGAGTCCACTTACTGTGACAGTCCTAGATTGAATAGGTCTGCTTACTCAGATATTGTAAAATATTGTAAAAATATGTCTCAAATTTGGAGTTAACAGCGTGGTACTATACATGAATATGAGTCTGCATATATTTTATTTATTATTATATGAGCTCATTATTATATTATGAGCTCATTATTAATATTTTTTATATGTAAAATATACATTTAGTAAATATACACTATGGGGGATATTTATCATACGCTGGCGCTCGTGCGCCAGCGTATGATAGCCCCGCCGCTGCAAATTTGCAGCCCGATTCATGATGAGGCTTCTGCCTATTCATGTATCGGGCTGCCAGCTGCGCAGCGTTTTTCCTACGCCAGGCAGGGCCTGGCGTAGAAAAAAACGCAACCGGCGACTTTTCACGTATGAAAAGTCGCCGGCAGCACCAAGTGCGCAGGCGCGGGGACAGTAACGCCCCGCGCCGGCCCACTCCAGTCCGGCCGCGCCCCCCGCTCGGCCGGCCGCGCCCCCCCCCTTCACGCCCCTTCACACCCCACTGGCGTGAAGGTGGCGGATTGAGAAAAATAATCGCAAAAGCTAGCAATAAGCTAGCATTTGCGATTATTTCAGAGCCTCTGCGCCACTGGCGGTGCGCAGAGGTCCTGATAAATATCCCCCTATGTAGCTATTGAGTTGTCAGAATTATTCTGGTATCATAGATTTCTATTCCATTAACTTTATATGGCAAATATGATATGTTTATATTGATTTACTTACAATACTACTGTCAAGTATATTATTGTTTTTATCCCTCATACAGATTTTTAGAATAAAAGTTGACATAAGGTTTTTAATGCAAGTATTCAAACTTGACTTTGTCTGTAAATTGACATAATTTCTAGTTTCTTTTTTGCTCTTAGAACTTGTAACATTAAATCTTCACTTTATTAGAATTCATGTTCATTCAACATTGGATCTCGAGATTGTGTCAGACAGTTATTTATGCAAATTAAAAAATTGTAATTTTTTGGGCTAAATAAATATACTGTGTATAAGCCAACCTGAATATAAGCAGAGGAATCTAATTTTACCACAAAAAACTGTAAAAACTTATTGACTGTAAGCCTAGGGTGGGAAATGCATTGGGCACAGCCTCCCTTCACTGATAAAATGCCCAGCGTCCTTCCCCACTAATTAAGTGCCCAGCAGCCTCCCCTCTCTAGTGAAATGCCCCGCAGACCCCACCCCCACTAAAGAAATGCCCTGCAGCTTCTCTGCACTCTTTAAATGCCCTGCAGCCCCCCCCCCCCCAACTAATTAAAGTACACAACAGCCTCCCCTGGTTTATAGGGTTGCTAAAAATGCTGTCCCCGATGTGTAGGGTAGCCCATTGCCCTCAGTATATAGGTATGCCCAGCCCACTTCCCCCACCGCATCCGACATAAGAAGGGATGAAGGTCCCGCCTCTGACAGCAGATTGCAGACCCCTGAAGGGGGCGGAAGATCGCCAGTAGTACGAATTTGCCAGACGTTGGCAAGTCTGTACTACATTGGTGTACTTGCCAGTGTAATTGATGACCCGAGCGGCACACCGCAAACCCATGTGCTTGCACCAATCTGCATGAGACAGGTTGGTGTGACATCATCTATTCGCTGGCCTGTGTCAACACACAGGCGACGTGGCTGTCAGGTAATGAACAGGAGAAGCAGATGAAAGATGAAGGCGGGGGGCGGTGAAGGTGAGGATTAGTTTTCTATTTGCTGTATATGCTATTTATATATTAGTTATGGAGGGGGATCTGGCTGCAAATGCTATTTATATATTGCTAAGGAGGAGCCTCTGGTGTATATAATAATTTGTGTTTGCTGTACATATTTTAATTTATTTGGGGGACTAAATACTAAATGTTTTATTTGTGTTGTTAGTTGAGTTAGGGGTATAAATTATTTAGAATGGCTATCCAGGGGACATTATAATGTACGTGACTGTGGTATTTTGAGGTGCACAGTGTGGTCTATATGCACGGCGCTGAAGGCATCAGGTGGTGAATTCAGCAGTGATAAGTCAAGGAGAAGTCATAATAAAATCCTGTTCCAGAGTAGATTTTAACCTGTAAGGTACTAGATGCCACTAATGTCTGTATCACTGACTGCTAGCGTGTGAGACAGCGATAGCCTTTTTAGTGTCAGTCACAGGGTGTTGGTGATATGTGGTGCTGTTTGGGGATGTTCTTAATTGTTAGTAATGTTGTCAGTATTTTCTGATTAGGTTGTAGATGCTGATATAGAATCAGCGGTGGGCTGCTGGAGGTGGGAGGACATCATCTCACTTTTCACCCAAGGCAACAAAAAGGCCAGAAACGGCTTTGTATATAAGTTAACCCAGCACCTGCCCCCAGTATAAAACAAGCGTTCTTGTACAGGTATGGTAAATGGGCTCAGTGAAAATACCACAGTCCCACAGGCATATTTACAGGAAATCTACCCTTTGATTTCATGCATTATCCACCAAACATACCTTGAGAATGCTGTAGCTGAATCATGTAGTGAAAAAAACTATTATAAAATTATGATAATGAAGCACTATCACTTCTGTGTTGGTGCTCTGCCCTTCTCCTCTCTCATTAAGTATGCACTGCTTGAGAGAATAATGTAATACTGTGCTGTGCCTGGCAAAAGTAATCAATTGCTGCACCATCCCCCTAGCTGCTGTGTATGAGTGATCCAGCTCAGGTAAATTAGTCCTGTCTGGACAGTTCAGGAAGCTTTTTTAATGTGCAAGCTGAAAGCAATCCAGCTTTCCCAAGATCCTGAATGTTAGAATAGTTTTTTCAGCAAAACCACTCAGCTCAGGAATTAAACAATGCTTCTGCATCAGTGTAGCTACAACATTCTTAAGGAATGTTTGGTTCAAAATACATAGAATCAAATGGTAGATTTCCTTTAAATGACTTGGAGCAACTTATCTGGCTTACACAGAACCCTCAGCTCAATTCCACTGAACACCTTGTGGATGAATTAGAATGATGAATGTCCTATTGTACAACATCAGGGTCTAACCTCACAAATTTCCAAATATCTGTACATACACTCATCCTGCAAAGGACCAAATGCTATGGATTTAGAATGGGTTGTTATAAAAGATCTTACAGTTATAAAGTGTATAACACTATGTGTAGAAGACCCAATACATTTGGCAAAATTGTGAATCTGTAACGCACAGAAAGTTGTTGTGCAAGCTGTGTTAAAACTTTTTGTTTTCCTCTTGAAAACTCCAGAATAATTGTTTTGTTCAAGACTTTACATTAATTACCTTGTCACAAATAATTGCATTTTGTGTAATAAAATGTGTTCAGAGCTTCCTTCTTATAAAATAAATACATATACAGACGCTATAAAATTCTTTTTGCTATAAATTACATATTACCCAGAATCGTGACATGACTCCAAATTTTGTACATTCTTGAATTTGCTGGAATGTACATTAGCAACAAATAATAATTCTAAACTGATTTACAGCTGATGCTGATAGCAGAAAATTAGAATTGCCAGCAACTTGTCAGTGCCTATTTGCAATTATTTCTTGCATTCAACTATATTGAAAAAATACCATGTATTTATAAAACTAAACAAATTAAAAAGCTTTTTTTTCCAGTTTTCAGAAATGTCTTTTCCTATCATCTGCTTTACATGTCCAGTTAACGCCCTGAAATTAATAACAATTTTAATAATACCATTATGACATTTACCGTATATACTCGTGTATAAGCCGAGTTTTTCAGCACAAAAAATGTGCTGAAAAACGTCCCCTCGGCTTATACACGAGTCATACAGTCATAAAAAATCTTTAAAAAATAATAAACTTATATACTCACCCTCCGGTGGCCCCGACCTGCAGCGCTGCTCCCCCGATGTCCGCGCGGGTCCTCTTCTGGCTTCGGCGCCCGTCTTCTGTCTTCACTAACTTCGTGCCGGGCGCCGCCATGTTTTTCCTCCGGGCGGCGCCTAGTATGACGTCAGCAGCAGCGGCGCCCGGCACGAAGTTAGTGAAGACAGAAGACGGGCGCCGAAGCCAGAAGAGGACCCGCGCCAGTACATCGGGGGACATCAGCGCTGCAGTCTGGGCACCGGAGGGTGAGTATATAAGTTTATTATTTTCTTTTAATGCTGGGCTTGCTGTATATTACTGGGGGCAGTGCTGTATACTACTGGGGGCAGTGCTGTATACTACTGGGGGCAGTGCTGTATACTACTGGGGGCAGGCTGTATACTACTGGGGACAAGCTATATACTACTGGGGGCAGGCTGTATACTACTGGGGGCAGTGCTGTATACTACTGGGGGCAGTGCTGTATACTACTAGGGGCAAGCTGCATACTACTGGGGGCAGGCTGTATACATACTGGGGGGGTCTGTGACTAATGCATTTCCCAACCTCGGCTTATACTCGAGTCAATAGGTTTTCCCAGTTTTTGATGGTAAAATTAGGGGTCTTGGCTTATACTCGGGTCAGCTTATACTCGAGTATATACGGTACATCTGAGAAAAAAATAGATACACAATAGTATAATAATTAAAATTGGAGAAAAAACATTGGGAACCAGGGCAAGGACAGCCAAATAAATTGTCCTTACCCTGCTCAGTTTCTCAGATCCCAAGTGGCACTAGTACTTCAAGTATTCAGCTGCTGTGTCTTATTGGAAGTTCTATAGGACCAGGGAACCCGCTGCGATTAATACCTGTGCTCCTCCCACTACATAAAAATTCTTACTCTGACATCACAAGTGATGCCTCGTGGTCCAAGGACACTGAGGGCAGCAACCAAAAATAGACACAATGTGGGAACCAAGATTCAGATCAGGGTAAGTAATGTTTAATTTTTTCCAGCCCCATGGATTCCCATTTACTGTATATACTGGCGTATAAGACTACTTTTTAACCCCTTAAAATAATGGCTACAGTGGGGGGTCGTCTTATACGCCGGATATACGGGGGCCGCACTGTGTGAGGTGTTTTTTTTCCCCGTCAGCGCGCAGAGAGCCGCTTCCTGGGACCGCTGCGCATGCGCGGCAGTCCGCCTCTCACAGTCATTAGAAGAGGCTTAGTACGCGCTGACGGGGCGGCTAATGCAGCCGCCCTGTCACAGCGGTCAGCGTCACAGAGCTGGGGGTCACAGGCGGCACTTACAGAAGCATGTCGGATCTTCATTAATATCGCAGCTTACAGTTATGATCACCAGGCACTTGCTCTCTTGTTTGTTTTGCAAAGTTTTAAGCAGACTTTTTTTCATTTGGGAGAGGGGTAGTCTTATACAGTGAGTATATACCAAATTCTATATTTTTAGGGCAGAAGTTGGGGGTCGTCTTATACGCCCAGTCGTCTTATACGCCGGCATATACGGTAATTATTACATTACTCTGTAAATATTTCTTTCTAAAGTGTAAAAGTTATACCAGTATTTTTAGATTGTATCCCACCAGAATTCTAATGTCCCAAAGGAGAGCATGCACTTTGAGTGCTTTGGAGATGAATGTGAATTTTGAATGAGAATGTTCTCTACACACCAGCTTGTTGTGGTACTCGAAAAAAACATCACATTATAAGAAATTTTGCATATTTAACCCCTTAATGAAAAAGGCCTGAAAAAACTTTAATGACTGGGCATTTTTAACAAATTTTCATACATAGTTTGAAGGACATAACTTCTTTTGCATGCTACCTTATATACTAAACTATTTATAAACTATACATTTTATTTCAATATAAAAAATAAACAATTTACAAACAATATTCAATTCATATGGTCAGTATTAAATTCATATATTGAATTCCCTAGATGCTTCTATAGATATAGTCTATAAGGAAAAAGAAGAAAGTGTAATGAATGGAAGAGAGAGAAGGAAGAAAGATAAGAAAGAAAAATAATAGTGTTATCATGGAGTGCCAATTCCTTGTTTTTTTTACCTTTTTATAGTTCTATGTAGCCTGGCCAGCTTGACCAAAGTTCATTTAATTTCTGTGGTCTCAAAATTTCATTTTACTCCATAAAGTAAACGTCAGATGTCATTTACCTGGTGAATAACCTCATATATAGATAGGTAAACTGCTTTTCTCCAGGTTTTAATAACAATGGTTCTTGATGCCACAAAAATTTTGTCTATAATCAAACTAACCTTTTTATGAGGACTTTGATTTTGATGGAGAATATTCAGTAGTAGATGGACATGAGAACTTAATTCCTATTTTGTAATACTTAATTTTATGCATGCACCTCGCTTCATTGGTATTTACCCATCAACCAAAATCTCACGCATGGATTCTTTGCACAACCACACTGGTAATTTATGGGCTGCGCGAGGGAGACGTTCTCGTGCATGTGGGAGAATGCAAATCTCCCTGTATATAGCACATATATGTGTAACCCTAACATTGCTCTGTATAATAGAGGAGCATGTGTAGGATAGTGTCCAGCTCACGTCAAACTCATAAAGATGTCGAGCAAGACACGGACATCAGACCTCCTGTCTATCCCTTTATTGCTTCCATGTTACAAATCCATAGTTACAGACAATTCGAACGCATTTCAAACAAATAACTCCTTCTTAGTCATAGCTCATACAAATTTAAAACACACAAACATTTATACACGTGTGCCCGCAAGACACTCCCATAACGTGGGTGCTTAAAATTGCTGCAGTTCCCGAAATCAAATTACAAAGTAACAATCGTACAAAATATATGTACTTAGTAGCTATGGCGGCCCAAAGACATACATAGTATATCTGGAATAAAAATAACAATGGGACAAGTTAAAAACAAATGAATGATCTGGTGAAAATGCATATAAATAAAACTAAATAGGCAAAACGCAACGGCAGCACACAAATAAGGACAGTGAGCCCTGTTCCTGAGCCCCTTAATCTGTCCCTTACTGCTTATTGGGTCCCCCTTAACGGAGGCCATTAACTGGTCAAGGTTGCCTTCCTGGGTAAGGTGTCAACACGTAACAAGACAGACATAACACAATAAGGCAGAGCAGACAATCCGGGTTCAAAACAGTGGGAATAAACAATGACCAAATAGTAATAGAGAAGTCAAAACAAAGGCAAGAGATCAGAAACAAAGAAGTAGACAAGGCAAGAGAGAAGCTAGTATGAACATGGCTGAATAGCAGTTTGACGAGCAAGAATTGAAGGTTTAGCTAGGGAAACTAGGCCCTGCCTCAGGTGGAAGGATAAAGCAATGACAGGTCCACAGTGTTCACTCTTGCAAGAAAGAAGCAAAGTGAAGAGTGAGGGGTGTGGCAGACATCAGGTCAGCCAGCCACTAGAGCCCAGTTTAGATTGCCGAATAAAACAATACTCAATGGGGGATATTTATCAGGGCCTCAGCACCACGTCAGTGGCATAGAAGCCCTGAAATAGCTTATTGCTAGTACTTGCAAATTATTATTTTCCACAATCCACCATAAAGGGGAGTGAAGGGGGGGCAGGCAGGCACACGGAGTGCGCAGCCAGGAGTGGGCCCTCGTCTGCGCACTCACTGTAGCACATGGCAAAATTTGCTGGTAGCTTTTATTTCTGTCTGGCGTAGAAATAAACACTGAACAGGACGTCGCCGGATACATCAACAGGCCGAAGCCTCTTGATGTATCGGGTTGTGCAAGAGCAGTGGCATATGATAAATATCCTCCAATGTCTCCAAATCCTACCAGCACGGACAGAGGAGGAAGCAGATGCAGACGTGACATAGGTATGTAGAATAACATGGGTGCTTTTTTATATGTAATTTGATACCGGTTGACCACAAGATTAAACTGAGAACCACCATAATTACAGAACATAGTGGTACATTAATACTTTTTTTTAGAATAAGACCATGTGGGCTACAAGATTCCAAATGAAAAATCCAATAAGCCTCAGAGTGCCATAAAGGGGCTCCCATTTTTCCTCCACAAGGGGGTTTAGTTTTTCTATGGCATAAATGAGATGTTCTGCACTCTCATTGTGAACACATAAAAACTGTTTTGATGCTTTTGATGTTTCTCAGTTTGTTATTGTCATTAAGAAGTTTTAAAAACCTAGTTATTAGTTCATGGGATGTTTGTCACAGGCAATATAATGTATAACGTAGACTTCATAAAAAATTACAATGAATGTGACTCTTGATTTGAAATTCCTTAGTTTCACTACTGTTATTAAAGGTCTTACTTTTGCGAACAAATTTACGTGTGTTGGATCTAGATGCTTCACATTTGTAAAATCCCAAATAGGAAAGCCAAGTGTCTTTCTCTCTTGTATGGTATAGTGAAGGTGACAGTAAATTGCCTAAAGTCTATCCTTTATGTGAAACAGCCCAACAGCAATTAGAAAGAATTCTCTCAAATACAGGATCAGCTTTCAGAAGGAGTAAATGTTTTTGTATTATGTCTGACATGTCCCTGAATTATGATTTGTATTGGAGTTCTACAGTGAATGTGGTTGCCTCATACTTTTTGTCATTAACTGAAACAGATGTATTAATCAATGTGTTCCTATCTTTATTGGAAACAAAGCCACAAAGTGTCCATTTTGGATATCCCCTTTTGTTCAATCTTGAACATACAGTATAGGATTCCTCTAGAAAAGCTTCAATGTTACTGAAATTATGTCTCACCCTAGTCAGATCACTGACTGCTATGGCTTTAAATGTATGTTGTGTTGAGAAATGGCTTGTAAGATCGTATTACCAGATGTGGGTTTTCAGTAGTTAAAATGTTTTCATCTCCCTTCACTCCAGTAATTTTCAGATCCAGAAACACTATATCAGTCTGATGTGTGAAGAATGTAAAACCTAAATTACTGGAGTTTGTCAAGTGGTATGGCAGGTACTTCTCCCTTTCATACAATCAATATATTGTCTATGTACCTGTCATACCACTCCAAACACCCAAAAACAGGATTGTGTAGTAACTATCCAGAGTGTGGCTCAATTTCACACTCTACATAAAATCCTGACCACCATTGACTGACTCATATCTCTCAGACTTTTATGGCATCCTGTGGTTTGCCATAAGTCAACAAAAGGCAAAATGAATATATATATATTGTTATTAATCTGGCACCTGGTACTAATTTCCTTAATTATTGGCCAAATCCTATTTAACTGGCAAATGCAATGCAAAAGCCTGGATGCGAGGCTCCGGTCGCATATATGTTTCCATTGAAATGTATGTGATCAGTAACCAGCACCTAGGCAAGGCACTTCAGCACTGATCCAAGGTTAAGATCTGTCTTATCATATAGAAAATTTAGTTACCATATATACTCGAGTATAAGTCAAGCCAAGTATGATAGCTAATTAGGTACCTAATTTTAACACAAAAAAACTGGTAAAACCTATTGACTCAAGTATAAACCTAAGGTAAAAAATGCATTCGTCACAGCCTCCAGCCAGTATATAGCTGCCCGGCCCCCTGCCCCCCCCCCCCCAGTATACAGCCAGCCCCTGCCCTCAAGTATACAGCCAGCCCCGTGCCCCAAGTACCGTATATACTCGAGTATAAGCCGACCCAAGTATAAGCCAAGGCCCCTAATTTTACCACAAAACCTGGTAAAACCTATGTTTTTTTTACTCGAGTATAAGCCGAGTTTGGGATTTCAGCACATTTTTTGTGCTGAAAAACTAGGCTTATACTAGAGTATATATATAACCTGCCAGCCCCTGCCCTCCTAGTATATAGATATATAGTATATATAAAAGTTTGGCTTATACACACATATGGTATAATCTTTCTCTTTGCTACAGTCATTGTTGCTATCTAATTATGATCACTGTGTTTTTGAAAAATAAAGGTTTTTAGCAATACTTTGGTAATTTTGTAAAACATTTCTAATGGCATATAAACATATTTGTTTGTTTCTATATGTTGAATATAAACAACGAGGTTAGAAATAATAATTTGTATTAAGGCATTTCTTTGTATGGTTCGTCACTGCCTAGATGACACCTATTGTTTAGAATCTTCTGCTGCTTTGATCTCTTATCTTCTTTAATGTTCATTTTAAGAAGCTGAATATAAAAGAATTGTTAATCCTGTAAAATATTCAAGTGAGCTAGAATACATTGCCACATAATCCTGTTTTTTAAAGAAAGGCTTTTCACTAGTTCTAAGAATCATCTATGGATATATTTTAGGAAATGTACAGCTGCTGGAGAATGAAGTTTGTTGAAGATTACTTATGTGTTTGGATGATAGCCATACTAAAGATTTTTTGCACCTTTTCTTCCCAAAATCCATTATGTGAATTCCAGCAGTGTTATTTTGGGTTCTTATGTCATCAGTATGCTGTTTTGCTAAAAAATAAAATTAAAAAAATTTTTTTTAAATGTACAACACTGAAGCATTGGTACCAAAGAACACCCTTATAATAAAAGTAAAAATGTTTTATCCACAAATTAATAAAATGTCTGTGGTCTTGTTATTTTATCTGTGACACAGGTAATCAGTAACACAATAGGAACACTGTATGATCTATACAATAACAAATGGAATTATAATTTAGTAAGAAGCTTGTATTACTTAATCACTTGTGATTTTAGTAATAGGCATACAGCCCGCAATCTAAACTCATATCTGCATTCACACTTTGTATGGACAGGCTCTGTCTCTCCCACAGGTGAATAAGTGGATCCACCACTGGTCATCTGAGCTAGCTGGATACCCGGGCCATGTATTAGTAGTGCAATCAAATGCATTCATACAGTTACATGGGTAGATTATGTTACAAACTGTAGCAAGTGGTGGGCCACAAGATTAAGTTTTACTGGTGGGCCGTAGGCATCCCAGTCCAACACTGCTTATGGCTGTCATTTTAACAAGCTTGTTGTCTGTCAAATTTAGGAGGCTTACTTAGGCTCTTATCATGTTATTGTTATATGTTATGTTATTGTTATTGAGTGTTATATTGTTATTTTATGTTATAAAATCTTATTTAAAAGTATAATACCAATTTTAGAAAACTTTAAAAAAATAAATAGTACACCGTTTATACTAAAAAATACACTTGAGTGTATAAAAATATTAACTTGTATATAAAATTGCAAAAGCTAAATACTTTGTAGCTTACAGCAGTCTCTTTGCCCCCACTTTCACTATTCATTCTATTATAGTAACTTGATCAGTGAGTGAAGCCAAATGTCTGTTTTCTCCCTCAATTTGAGTTCTAAATTGATAAAAGACTAAAAGAAGGAAGAGGGTTAACATCAGGCAAGTGGAGAAAGAAGCATTTTATGATATATACAGTGAGGAAAATAAGTCTGATACACTGCCAATTATGGACCTACATAGAATAGAGAGGTCTTTATTTTCTATGTAGAAACACTTGAACTGTGAGAGACAGAATCAAAACAAATTGTATGATTTCTAAATAACTTATTTTATGCATTTTATGGCATAAAATAAATATTGGTTCATCTACCAACCAGTAAGAATTCTGGCTCTCTCTGACCTGTTAGTTCTACTTTAAGAAATCAAAGAAACACCAGATAAGTGTCAATCCTCCTCGGTCTGGGGCACCATGCAAGATCTCGCCTCATGGGGTAAGGATGAACCTGAGAAACGTCGGGAATCATTCCAGAAATACACAAGTAGACCTGGACAATGACCCAAAGTGAGCTGGGACAACAGTCTCAAAGATTACCATTAGTAATACACCACACCATCATGGATTAAAATCCTGTGCAGAACACAAGGTCGACAGCTCATTCCAGCATACAACCAGGCCTGTTTAAAGTTGGTAAATTACCATCTGGATAATCCAGGGCAGGCATGGGAGATGATCATGTGGTCAGATGAGACCAAAATAGAACATTTCGGTATCAACTCCACTCTCTTGTATGGTGGAAGAAAAAGATAGAGTACAATTTCAAACAACCAACCATATGGGGAGAAAACATAATCATTTAGGGTTTACCTTTCTGTAAATTCTTGTAAATTTCTATAAATGTCTTTAGAGTTCTAGGCAAAAAAAGGAGAGAAGGCCACAGCATCCAATATGATGAAAAAAGGTTAAACCTTTATTCACACAGGCATGTAAAAAAGAGCGACGTTTCGATTCCCAATGAATCTTTGTCAAGCAAAACACAAAAACAAAAAAAGGGCCCAGTCTTTAAGGGGTTAAGGTTTCGTATGGGAAATTTGCTCTAGCTAAAGATTCTTTTTTTCCAAAATATACCTTCTGAGAAACTGTTGAGACTATAGTAGTTTACTTTAGAAACTTTCCATGTTAACTTACCTCTCAAATAACATTTAACAATAAAATTTCAGTTTTTCCAAGCAAGATAATGCCTTTTTATCGACATCATTAATATTTTTTTTATAATGGTCTCTTCCCCACAGTCTAGAACAGCATCTATGGAGCTTCCCATGCAACCACTGAGAAAATTGTCTCCTGATTTAACAACTCATGTTCTTGAAGATCATTCAATCCTAATTCACCAAAGCAATTTTAGCTATTGCTATTTTAAAGTTCCAATTTGACAGAGAGACAACAATCCATATCATTTTATCCAATAAGGTTGCATTCACATGTTGCAGTTAAAACTGCATCTTAGTTGCCTTGTAATCAGTTTCGATGGGTTTTTAGGTGCAGTTTCTTAATTTAAGATGAACGACATTGGCTGAACAGATAAATTTGATTTTGAAGGCTAAACCTGTCCAATAATTGTGATTCACCCGTTCCGTTTACCTGTTAAAATAAGAAACTGCACATAAATCCACACTGAAAACTGATTACGATGCAGTTCAAAAGCAGTTTTAACTGGAACGTGTGAATGCACTATTAGAGTAGGACACTTGAATGCAACCATATAATCAACCAGAGAAGTAATCAGGTTTTTATCATCCATGTTCCTCATTCTTTCTTTCTTTTAATCTCATCTGCTCTGAGTCTGCTCTCTTTATTATATGCACTTGACATGTTGAGGAAGTTCACCACCAATATCTTTGGCCAGCTGGTCAAAGCAGCCAAATCACTACATTGTACTTCTTGCAAAGTTTGCTCCTGCCTCCATTTCTGCAGATTCTTGTCTGTCCATAAAGCTCATGTGCACCATCTTAAATTTAAAGGGACCTTTGTGGTTCTGTCCCCAGCCCAATCAAAGCTCCTGTTGCCCTGTTTAAGGTTCATATAGGTCTCCCATAGATTCCTATTATGCTTGCTTCCTGTAATAGTATCCTGGCTCTAAAACATCAACATTGATAAATCAGGAAAATGTTAAAGACCTTTTTGTAATTTGATTCCAATTCAGGTAATACAATTTAACATGAAACGTTTGCCAGCATTTAGTATTTATTCAATCCTAGCAATGAATGAATATTTGTATATTCAAAAATCTTACTTTAGGTGAAAGCTAACAATAACAGAAATTGCTATTAATTTAAATATTGAAAATGCAGTGAATAGATAAACCATTCTCTATATAGTAAAAAAAGAAAGGCTCATAGTGAAAAATAAGAAGACTCTTTTTATTAAATGCCATTACTTTTGCAGAAAGAATCAATCTTTTTCCTTAATATGATTTAATAACTATGAATAGCAGAAAGACTTACTGGCAGGAAATTGAAAATGCATGTTTAACTGTTCACTTCAAAGGGAAGCCTACATTTATCCAAAATTAAATCTCCTCTATATTCTCTCTGCTCGGCCTCTTCTCCTGTCTCGGTCTGTCCAATACAACATAGCAAACACGCTTAGAATAAATTATTCATACTGTTCCCTTTCTACAAACATCAGAGGTTTTTACTGGCAAACCCTCTCAATGTGTGTGATCGTGTCCTATCTACAAATGACGAAGCTCTGGGTTTCATAAAATTCTGTATGTATTGGGCTGATTTAAGAATGAAGTTATCATTCGCATGTCTTTGAAATCTACTGAAGACAAAAGTCAAGAGCTTTAATTCAATATTTCATTTGGTCTTATGCTACAAATTTCCTGCTTCCTTTTTTTCAGTTGTGTAGTGTAGCAATAACATTAAAACTGTCTGCAATATCCTCTAGTAGGGGCTTACTAAACACATAACCATTGAACGCAGAAGACTTACTTTATTTGGCTCTCAAGCTGCTCCCAAAGGTGGAGGTTCTTCCTCTTTTACCTGTTACCTTAATCAAGAAGACACAAGCTCATTACATACTCTCAAAAGTTTAAACAAATTAGTAGATTTATTATCATGATATTGAACACTGGTTGACCAAATTAACCTCTTGCCACAGAAGCCAGTTTCCACCTTTATTTTTTTGAATTTGACATGTGTCAAGATAATTGGTTATAACTTTGTAACACTTTAACATATCCAGGTGATTTTGAGACAGTTTCCAGTGACACATTGGACAGAAATACTGTGCTAAGTTTTGCATTATGTTCTAAAACAAAATTGGAAATTTGGCAAAATTTCTTACAGATTATCAGAAGTTTGAAATCTTCTGCTTAACTAGTAGATAGTCAGACCACGTTGCATCTCTATTAAAAACACTAAACACAACAACAAGAAAAATATTTTGTTTCAGTGCTTCCTGAGTTGCCAATACTTTTGATTTTCCTACATCTACCAGGAAACTACATGTGTATCCTAACTGGACTTTTTTGGACACACGTGCTTTCCTGCTAAATGTAGAAAACTGACATTGAAAGTATTGGCAACATAAACAAAAGGACAGGAGTCTTTCGTTCACAAAAACAGTAAACTTTCGGTACATGGACACCATTATAAAAATCCTGCAAAGCAGTAATGTATTTGGCATTCTCTGGAAGTACTTAAACAAAAGTTTTTTTCTTGTTGTTGTGGTTAGTGGTTTTAATTAGAGATGAGCGAGTATACTCGTCCGAGCTTGATGCTCGTTCGAGTATTAAGGTACTCGAAACGGCTCGTTGCTCGGACGAGTATTTCTCCTGCTCGAGATCGAGCATTTAATTAAAAAAACACAGTGAAGAACAATGAAGAATAGAATAAAAACATGAAGATGATCCCAAAGGAGATGTGGCGGAACATGCAGGTTGTGTCCAATGGTTTACCAATGAAGAGGAAAGTGCAAAGCAAACTAAGCTTGAGAGAAATAAGGATGATGAAGCTGAGGCTACGATTATTAGCTCTGACCACCGGAGAATTCCGGAAAAAGACAAATATTCCAATAATTAATAAAACCATAATAGAAGATATTAGAGAAATTAGTAAGAAAACATAAGTTACAACATCCACTTCATAAGAGAGAAATTCAATAGATTTTGGGATACACTTGTCCCTTTTCTCATTTGGCCACTTTGTGGTCAAACACTTTTGACAGTTTTCGGCATCTGAAATATATTAATGCAAATATTGTATTACAAAACAACTATAAATGATAATCAGGATTACAGTTGGGTACTGCTGTTTTGTGCAGAAGAAGGGACTCCTCACCTCTCAGTTTTATGTTTACACTGAGCCCTGCTGTTGGCCTTATCATTTTTCTGCACTGGTCACTATCAAATTTCCTGAAAAATAAAAAATACTACACACACACACAATCTATGGTGGTTGTGTCAGAGAGCCGCTGTTATCATCCCACAGCTGAATTAAAATGTATTTTAATGTTTATACGTTCCTCTTAGTTACAATTAAGTAATTGCTCTCTCAAGTAATTAAAGAATATGGCAGTGGATAAGTAACCAAGACAGGTTTTTGTCTCAGTTCCCTATGGTCAGTACAAGGATAACAATAACTCTCTCTTAGATTCAAAAATTAATGTAAGCACCTTTACTTCACTGCGTCCTACCTCAATCCATCCACCTTCTCTGTGTCCCTGCTGCTTTATACCTCACAAGTATGTCAAGGGACCTCCCAAACACTATCAGGCCAAGGACATTACATGATAGGGCATGGGGAACAACTACTGCCACTAACATCAGTGTGGCCCCTCATCACTGGCCAAGAGTGACAGAAGAACATCAGAGCTGGCTACAGTGGTTCAATTCCACCAGTCTCCCTGTAAATAAATCCACCATCATCTCATCACCTCATTCATTCTACCATCCACCCTCTGAGCTGCAAGAGGTATTGTACACAGCTGACTGAAAATTAAGTTATCCGTGTAGAAAAAATTAATCTGCTAATGATTAAATGATTAACCACTTAATTTGTGCCCCAATGACCAGGTCAATTTTTGCAGTCACTTCTTTTAATGACAATATCTTTGGAAAATATTTAAATATCATAACAGTTTTCATATTTGTTTTTTTTTTTTTTTTTATGACATGGAAGACTTTTATTTTATTTATCAAATTAGCCAATGAATGACTACAAACGTTAAAACATATCCTTTTTGTCATTTTTGAAACAGTAGTGAAACTCAAACAACCTTTACGGGCTGTGAGTCTGTGGACCCTCTGGACCACCACGGGAGATGGTACTAGCCAACACCTGGTACCGGAGTCTAAGTGAAACATGGTCTTTACCAGAGCCGCCGCAAAAGGGGATGATCTTGCTGCCACTTGGTCGTTCCACAGGTGCAACAAGCCCACGGTGGCAAGCCAAGGTAGTAATGCAGGAGACAGTCTTTAACCGGGGTGATAGCGAGAGAACAGCACAGGAGGGCACACTAGGACTCACGTCAGGAAACACAGAAGCTGGCACATGAATTAGGAACACAGGAACGGACTGGCACACAGTATAGGAGTGTAAGATACGCAGGAATTCAGGAAATACAGGAACACAGGATACACAGCAACTCAGGATACACAGGTAAGCAGAATACACAGGAACGCAGGATAAACAATAACTCAGGATACATAGGAGGGCTTTCTCATCAGGGAAATGGTTAGAAGATCCGGTGGGGAATGATGGGAGCCACTGCACTAAGTACCATCCCGGACGTGGCCAGCACCAATCACCTGTGCGCTGGCCCTTTTAATATCTGTGCTCCATCTTGCGCATGCCCTAGGGAGCGGGGGAGTGTGCGGGGCCTAGTCTGGACAAGAATAACAAAAGCATGAAGAGGTAAGTTCAGGGCTGGGACCAGGACAGGAAACTCGGGCACACCCGCGATCCGTGACATGGACCCAGGTGGTGCCCCTGACGCTCTACCAGTATATATACAGCCTAATTCCATTCCAGGTTCAGAGGGTGCATGTACTTTTGCAGACTGTAATATAAATCTTTCCTGCAGCTTCAGCTGAAAGTCTGCAGGTAGCACACTTCTAACACTTTTATCTTCTGAAACCTGGCACCTGGAAACACAATTATGGTGTCATATTTAACAGACGAATTTCTGTATTTGGAAACATGAGATATCCACTCTTAAAGTTACAGTCAGGAATATAAAGCTGTATATAAAAATCAAATTTCACCATGTCTTATGTTCCTCATTGTCCCTGACAGTGTTATCATGGTGCTGCCCCTAACACTCTCCCCATAGAATGTAAGGCTGCATTCACACGTATGCCTTGGATTTAAAATATACAAGAAACCGGGTGCTCATTACCGATCAGATTTGTTTCACTGGAAACTCATATGAGATCAAAACAAGGCCCATCATAGTGCCACGTGTGAACACGCCCCAGGAAGTGTGCCCCACACAGTTACCCCCAGTAATATGCCCAACACAGTCATGCCCAGTAATATGCCCCACACAGTTACCCCCCTAAGTAATGTGCCCCACACAGCTAGACCCATTAATGTGTCCCACCCAGTTACCCCAGTAATGTGCCCCATTCTCCACTCAGTTACACCCCCAGTAATGTGTCCAACGCAGTTACTCCTCCAGAAATGTGTCACACACAGTTACATCCCCCAATAATGTGCCCCACACATTTACCCCCAGTAATGTGCCCCATACATTTACCCCTAGTAATGTCTTCACAGTCACCTCCCCATGTTCTTTCCCCTAACTTAGCTCCTATCATGTTTCCCCCTCACTAGTGAGGTAGTGCAGCTCTGTGCACTGCTTTTCCAAGCAGGTCATGTGATCATGACATCATCGCAGGTGCTGCAGCCTCTGGGTAGTAAAATTCAGTTGGTGGTTACATGAATAGCAAATGCCGGGGCAAAGTTGATGGCTTTGCTGGTGGCATTTGAAGTTTTTATACCAAAACAGGTGTCAAAAACAATCAGGGGTGTTACCAGCAGAGAGGGAGCCAAACCTGAGCTTCTAGCTGATGTTCAGGTTCAGGGATCCTTTCAGGTCCCTAAAGACCATTGTGGTTCAGGTCTACTCATCAATAATTATGCAGCCATTCCTGATGTTTAGAAATGTGATGGGGTACAGACTGGAAGGACTGTTCTTTCCTCAGTTTGAGTTTTTATTACCAGTTTCATTGGAAATTTCTCCTTCAGAACATGAGACGCAGTCATAGCAGCAGATTTGGTTTCCTTGTTTCCCAGCTTTCCTGAAGCCTGGAGAACACTTTTCTGAGCACCGGCTATAAGGTGTCTGGGAAAGAAAAAGTTACATAAGAACATCTGAATATTAGAAATAGTAAGTATGATGTCTATATTCTGCTTCACTAGGGTCACTTGGATGACTACTAGTCCAAGGTCCTCAGTGCCGTTTATTTGGTTAGAAAGCTTTGCCTGTCTGGGTGCTGCACTCAGTCTTCCCATGTTGGATGAGTTTAGCTCTTTCTCATCCTGTTTTATAGATTGAGCACATATCTTTGTATTTCAGCTAATGGATATCTTTCACCGCACATATAAAATTATCATCATCACTTCATTGCAATAGTTGACCAGAGATACATTTTATCCTTAAATTCCCTGTGAAAGAAAGACTGGTGATATTGAGTAGGGATGTTTGGTAGCAGGGCCGTGGCGTCGAGTATGTGAGGGTAGGCAATTGCCTAAGGTGCTACCCTGCTACCCGACTGAGGGGGTTTTGTCCTGGCTCTGAAAAGTAATCAATGGTATGTACATCTCTGAGTCACACATACCAGGATTAGAGGATTCAGGCAGTACAATAACCTTACCCTTTGCACATATCCAGGTGCCAGCCTGTAGTGTGTTTGCAGTCTGCACTCTTAGTGTTGAAAGACCTGATGAGTGTCAGAAAGCTACAAATCTCTGACTGCACCTCTGGATATACCTCTTTCCCTGACAACAGCACTGGTCCGGTCCCTCTCCCTGACTGCAACTCTGGCCCTGTCCCTCTCCCTGACTGCACCTCTGCCCCCACCCCTCTCCCTGATTGCACCTCTATTCCCGCCCCTCTCCCTGATTGCACCTCTGGCCTCGCCCCTCTCCCTGATTGCAACTCTGGCCCCGCCCCTAACCCTGACTGCACCTCTGGCCCCTCTCCCTGACTGCACCTCTGGCCCTGTCCCTCTCCCTGACTGCATTGGCTTCTAGCAGTCGCTCCTGCCATATGGGTAAATAATGGCCGCAGGACCCCGCCAGATCTTGATGTATCGGGCTGTGCTACAGCAGCGATGGGGCAATCACACACTAGCGCTCAATGATAAATTGCCCCCTGTATGTCCACGAGTGTACACTGTATATGTGACTCTGTCTGTATACTAGATGTGAATGAGTATATACTGTATATATGACTATGTCTATATATGTATGTGCATGAGGTGGGTCTGTGTACTGCATGGAAATGACTGTGTCTGTATCCTGTACATGCATGAGCGGAATATTGTGTATGAGACTGTGTCTTTATACTGTAGGTATATGAGTGTATACTGTACATGTGACTGTGCCTATATATGTATGTGCATGAGGTGTGTCTGTGTACTGTATAGGAATGACTGTATGAGAAGATACAGGGTATACTGTTTATGTAACTGTGTCTGTATATGTGATTGTGTCTGTAGGTGGGGGTTGGGGCCCAGTGAAATCAGATTTGCGCCCCCTACTGAACCCAACTCATTTGAACCAATTGTTAAATTTCCATCTGAATGTGTAAGCTCCCTCCCCACTTCTCTTGTCTAGAATCAGTGTGGCAGGTGTCAGCGCATACGGAGGGCAATTCTGTTACCAATTCATTATTCAAAATGGCAAAAGTATCACTGCCCACATTATCCGTATTGTATTTTGCTTGTCTGTCTGGGGCACCATAGTCTCTCCTCTCTGCACTGTTTGGAAGGTAATGTGGGTCATATAAAATATTCATGTGACTTTTTTTCTTTAAATTTACAAAGATGTGCTATTCACACTATGTATTATTTTTTATCACCGACCTAAAATATTAACGCTCAGTACCGTGACCCCATTGCTACACTGCAGACAGACCCTGAAGCCTCCAATGGGGAAGAAATAAAGTAAATTGTATCATGACTTACCTTATTATTTATCCAGATTATATCTGCAGGTGAAATATTCAGCTGCTGCCCTGGAGGAAGTGATTCATCAAATGAACCAACAGATGCTGTGAGCCCAAGCAAAGTTTCATCAATTTCTTTATTTAATGAATTAATAATCTCTAATGGTTCAGAGATTTCCCCTTTATGGTTAAAGCATAATCTTGATACCTGCAGATCCTTGATACACGTTATCTTCATGTAATGTCTCAGCTACAACATAAAACTCTTGGTTAAGTTCAAGTAAATTATAAACCACAGATAACAATGAATGGCATACTATGATTATTAACTCCTTAAAGACTCACTTTCCTTTCAGAAATATAAAAGCAGATGATTACAGACAATAATTAGTATTGTTATGTGTATTATTTCTTCTCTTTCTCCTGCATGGAGCAGTGTTTCTGAAAGAATTGAGAGCTCAGTCCACATCAAGCAGATAAAGAAGTTATTAACTCTTTTTATATCAATAGTATATCTACCTTTATTTCTTTAATATATACTGGGAATACTGCTCAAAAATATAGAGAACACTTAAACAATGCAGTCTATCTCAATCACACTTGTGTAAAATCAACCTATCCAGGTTGAATCATCACTGATTGTGAATCAAGTTCTCCTATTTTTGTGAAAATTGAACAGACAACAGGCAAAAATCATACCCAAACAGCAAGGCAATGACTACAAAGTAGTGGTTTGGTAGGTGAGGGAGACACCATGGATAATGTTCTGCTGTCTGCAACATCTTCCAGCATTACAGTTTTGGCAGTGGGCCAGTAATGGTGTAGGGAGGCATTTATTTAGAGATCCACACATGCCTCCATGTGCTAGCCTGAGGTAATCTGCCATTAGGTACCAGGATGAAATCCTCAAACCCATTGTGAGGCCATTGTGCAGTGGGTCCTTGGTTTCTAATAATCCATGACAATTCTAGGCTTCAAATGGCTGTAGTGTCAGCAGTTACTGGGTGATGAAGGCATTATTGCTATGTACCGACTTGCCTGTTCCTCGGACCTGAATCCAATCGAGCACATCTGGGACATTATGTCATTTAACATCAACCAATGTCAAATATATGAAAAATGAATAGAGATGAGCGAGTATACTCGTCCGAGCTTGATGCTCGTTCGAGTATTAAGGTACTCGAAACGGCT
This sequence comes from Engystomops pustulosus, assembly GCA_019512145.1. Classification (NCBI taxonomy): domain Eukaryota; kingdom Metazoa; phylum Chordata; class Amphibia; order Anura; family Leptodactylidae; genus Engystomops; species Engystomops pustulosus. Next base: position 61,950,876 of record CM033641.1, on the reverse strand, counting down.
CGTTGCTCGGACGAGTATTTCTCCTGCTCGAGATCGAGCATTTAATTAAAAAAACACAGTGAAGAACAATGAATAATAGAATAAAAACATTGAACACAGTGAACACTGGATCATTTAAGTGAAAAACACAGTGAAAAACAGAGTGAAGAATAGATTACAGATGTGCGGCACATCTGCTTACTTGTCGGGAGATACGCGCGGAACAAAGCGAACAAAATAGCATGTGAAGAACAATATATATGTGTGAAGAACACATTGAAGAACACGGTGAGCAGCACAGATACATTGGGGAGCAGCAGAATGGAGACATCGGGGAGCAGCAGAACGGAGACATCGGGGAGCAGCAGAACGGAGACATCGGGGAGCAGCAGAACGGAGACATAGGGGAGCAGCAGAACGGAGACATAGGGGAGCAGCAGAACGGAGACATGGGGCGGCAGCACGGAGACATGGGGCGGCAGCAGAACGGAGACATAGGGGAGCAGCAGAACGGAGACATCGGAGAGCAGCAGAACGGAGACATAGGGGAGCAGCAGAACGGAGACATGGGGCGGCAGCACGGAGACATCGGGGAGCAGCAGAACGGAGACATCGGGGAGCAGCAGAACGGAGACATAGGGGAGCAGCAGAATGGAGACATAGGGGAGCAGCAGAACGGAGACATGGGGCGGCAGCACGGAGACATGGGGCAGCACAGAGACATGGGGTAGCACGGAGACATGGGGCAGCACGGAGACATGGGGCAGCACGGAGACATGGGGAAGCACGGAGACATGGGGCAGCAGGGAGACATGGGGCAGCAGAGAGACATGGGGCAGCACGGAGACATGGGGTAGCACGGAGACATGGGGCAGCACGGAGACATGGGGCAGCACAGAGACATGGGGCAGCACGGAGACATGGGGCAGCACGGAGACATCGGGCAGCAGGGAGACATGGGGCAGCACGGAGACATGGGGCAGCACGGAGACATGGGGCAGCACGGAGAGATCGGGGAGACTTCAGTGAAAGAAAAGCAGCGGATCCCAGGACATCGTATCTCCCGACAAGTAAGCAGATGTGCCGAACATCTGCAATCTATTCTTCACTGTGTTTTTCACTTAAATGATCCTGTGGTCACTGTTTTTATTCTATTCTTCACTGTTCTTCACATCTGCTAACTTTTCGGGAGATAATATACGCGCGGAACAGTGAAGAATAGATTGCAGATGTTTGTATACATCTGATAACTTATCAGAAGACATTCTTTTTCAATTAATTAACACATTTTATTCCCGAACCATGGTCCCTTTGAAAAATGCTCGAGTCTCCCATTGACTTCAATGGGGCTCGTTATTCGAGACGAGCACTCGAGCATCTGGAAAAGTTCGTCTCGAATAACGAGCACTCGAGCATTTTAGTGCTCGCTCATCTCTAAAAATGAACCCTTAAATACCAAAAAAAGAGGACAACGGCACTGGAGAGAAAATGAAAAAAGTCCAACATTTTCACAGAATCCAAAATAGAAAATATATTGCCCTCTGCTTCCATGTTCCTCACAGGTTTCTTTCTGGCAGAGAATCCCACACAGAGAAAAACAGTACCTGTAGGTATCCGATTAAAATCTTTAGTAGTAGAGATATACTTGCAGTTCCCACGATATCTAAATAGTGTTCTAACAAAATGACCATTTTCATCCACCATGCAAGGTAATCTGAGTGTGGGTGAGGAGATCAGATCAGTAACCACAATTATGGTTCTACCAATGTACATAAGACCACAGGGGCATTCGATCATGTATAATACTTTGCAAGCATCACAAGTAGCAAAATGTTTAATATTAAATAAATGTTTTCCATTGGATGAACAAAAATTAAAGACATTTATTGAAAAAAAAAACCCTTTTACACTCTTACATTCTTTACAACGTGAAAACCCTTTGTGTAGTGTATTTGTTTTAACTGTTATGCTATTTATACTTCTATGTAAAATATAATCTTTAAGACTTGCAATCCTTCTGTGAACAATTTTTGGTTGCGCTGTTAGTGCATCTCCTATCACTAGATTGTGCTGCACAATGGGGCTCATTTACTAAGGGTCCGAACACCGCACTTTTGTCGGGTTTCCGAAAAATGTTTCTTTTGCCCTGAATTGCCCCGGATTTTTGGCGCACGCGATCGGATTGTGACGAATCAGCGCTGGCTTGTATGCGACAGAAATCAGGGGTTGTGGCCGTCGGACAACCCGACAGATTTGGACAAACCGCGGAATTTAAAAAAGGATTTGTGTTGCAAGATCAAGCACTCACTGCACCAGGAAGAAGAAGGTGAACTCCGGCGGACCTCAGCATAGAAGCGACAGATGCAGAAACTCGGACGCACGATCTTAGTGAATCGCGGGTAAGTAAATCTGCTCCATTGTTTCAGTGTTTTTTTTTATAATCCTCCCCACTAAATACAAATCCTTTATGGAATATGTGATGGATGGAATTATAGAGCTTTCTTTATCCCCTGTTACTTTTCCACCAATTGTCCCTAAATTTAGTTCTCTTATTTCCCTCTCAGCGTTTGTGATATCATCTATCCCATAATTCCTTTCTAAAAACCTATCTCTTAGTATTAGTGCTTGTTTATTGTAATCCTCCTCTTTCGTGCAATTTCTTTTAATCCTTTTGAACTGCCCTTTTGGGATGTTTTTCAACCAAGGGGTGAAATGACAGCTCCCATATTCACTGAAGTAATTACAGTCTGATTCTTTTAATGTACAATTTATTCCCTTCCTATTTATTTCTAAATCAAGAAAATGAATATTTATTTACTTGAATTAAAAGTAAACACCAAGTTGAAATAATTCCTATTCATATATTATTTGAATTCCTCCAGCTGTCCTGAAGTACCCTTCCACAGTATCACCACATCATCTATATGACGCTTATACAAGTTTAGATATTCAATAACTGTATTATTATTAAAAATAAACCAATTTTCCCAACTTTCCATATACATATCGGCGTAGCATGGGGCAAATTTTGCCCCTATTGCTGTGTCCACAGTTTGAAAGAAAATGTCCTTTCACACCAAAAGGGATTCTTTTCCAATCCAAAGGTTATGAGATCTATCATGAATTGGTTTTGTTTTACTGGGACCTGTGGATCATTTCTGAAAAATTCCTCTATTGCTGCAATTCCAAGCTGATGTGGTGCATGTGGATAATGATGAAACATCAAATTCTCATCCACAATACAATTCCTTATAGTCTCTAGTAAAACTCCTGAGTCTTTCAAATAGGCCGGGGTATCACACACAGAAGGCTGAAGAAATGTATCAATATATTGAGATATTCCACTAGATACAGAATGAACCCCTGCCACAATAGGGAGTCCTGTTTTTTATTTACTTTTTTGTAATTTTGGTAAAACTTAAATTGTTAGAATCTAAGAGAATTTTACCTTTTAATCTCCAATAAGTGACTTGGTCTGATAATAATCTATTAAATTCTCACAAATAATAATCTCTGTACATAATGACAATCCCCCCTTGTCAGTAGGTTTAACTACTATGTAAATATGTAGTGCATTTTTTTCCCTGTTCGTTAGGTTAGTATTTTGTTTTTTAAACAGATTTTTTTTCTAAGCCCTCCATTACTATCCATTTAAAGGTATTCACACAGTGATTATTGGACAAGGTTGGAATAAAAGTGGACATACCAACATAATCATAATGTAATAGTATGTCACATGCTGGGTGCGGGTGAATGGAGAGGGCTCAAGGGCCGAGCTCTCTCCATAGACTGGTAAGTCTTTGCTGCATATTGCAGAAAAGGCTTACCTGTAACATCCGGGGTTTGTGCTAGCTGATCGCCAGCGGCAAATATGCTGGTGGCTTAAAAAAAATGGTACCGTCATTTTGGCAAGATCGTTGCTCCCTGTGACGTCATCAGAGAGTGGTGATCCGTTGCCATGAAAGCCTCAGGTCTTCCGAAGACCCAAGCGGGAAGTGACAGATTCATGATTTCTTGCGCACAATCTTAGTAAATCGCTGCACCCAGCCTTATACGAGAAAATAGCACTTTTAGGGCATTTCCATCTAAGTAAATATTCCCCAATATGTCTCAGGTCTTGTCTTTTGCTGCTCCAGATTTATCATTGTGATGATGAATTCTAGTGCAGGATAAGACTGTCGGTTTCTACTTTAGACCTACTTTTAGCTGCACAGATGATTTCCCTCAAGTCACGCCCCTTTGTTGTGAGGCCACGTCCATCTCCTGACGGCTACGATCCCTTATTCAAACAAATCGAGAAAGTGCCAGAAGAAGGTCTAAAGGCCTTAATAGCATTGGTGCAAGTCATTTTAGACAGTTATTTTGGAACAAAATCACCAGAATTGTAGCAAAAGTGCATTTATTTTTTTCGCATGATATGAGATTTTTTAAGAAATTTGTGCAATAAAAATGTTTTCAAAGTTTTATTAAGTGAAATGGATTCAGTCTTTATGTTTTGGTAGTATTTGTTATACAAGGAGGACTATCATAAAGCAGACAATAGTAGGACAAAATATATTGGTGACATAATAGACACATGAACAACACCAAAGACACTTTTGCCTAATGCAAAGTTGGCGCAGACACAATTATAAATTTGGGTTTGTCTCATGGATGTGTCATATCCATAATTTATACAGCATGTTATTCAATGTAGCCATACACACTGTTGGTCTTTTTTTATTAGTCGGAATGTGATCTTTATCGCTAACCTACTGTCATTCAACCACTGGTCTTCTTTTGCACTTTTTGTTGCAAATATTTTTTCAAGTTGTTCTTATATTGTTAGATTAAGCAAAATCACCTTGTAATGTTAAGCAGTTTCTTACCTTTTTTCTGTATATATCAACTTCATTATTATCTTTCTTTATTCTGCTTATTTGTGCAGTTTTATGGATGTCATCTAACGCTTGGGCCATCATCTGCACAGCTCTGTACACATTGAATGGTAATCCATCCAGATAATGGCTTGTGAAACGTTCCTCACCGGTGCAGTTCCGTAGAGGAACATTAATAGTGTCTTGTAAAACAACGTTTTTTAAATTGTTTCTAGAAAGGCAGTAAAATGTGCTTATCCACAGATCCTCCAGGATGGGGTCATGTTTGTGTTGGGATGGATTAATATTTAGAAACATTTCCTGTAATCCAATCAGTGTGTAACTTATAGGACTAAATATAAGGCTACAGTTAAACTGATTCCCTATAAGAAAAAGACCATCATGTGACCAAGATGTCGGAAATATAAAAGTTTTGACTTTGATACTTAATGACGAAAGATCTATAATTGTATACAACAGTCTATTACTTGTCCCACAAAATATAATGACTTCAGCTTTTAAATCCTCCATGACAGATGCATCCAGCTGCTTTTCTTGTGTAATAAAAACTACTTTCTCAATGCATATTCCAGATTTCGTGAGCTCTTTGGTAAGAAGACGAAGTTCCCGTTCTCCAGCATCATCATTTGTAGCAAAAATACAAACCATGTTCCACTGGAAATACAACAATAACTTCACTAAAGCCACATATTGTGTCTCATCGCCCTGAACCGTGCGGAAGAAATGTGGGTATAATCTTCTGTCGCTGAGCGAAGAGTCCCTGGCCCCATAACTAATCTGGAAAAATACAATAGGATTAGTTCTAAACATGATTCTCAAAATGGACTAGGGAAAGTGCTTAAAATGTAGAAGATTAAAAAAGCAATTAAAAAAATCACACAACCTTCCTCTCCCTGTGGGACAATTTAAATTTTAAATTCAGGTTTCTACAGAAGTGGACAATTACAAGTTAAAATTAATTTAATGCAGAGTTTGAGAATTTTAAGTTTAAATTCAGATACTGAAAAATTCGACAGTTTCAAATTTAAATTCCATTAATGCAGAATTTGCCAATTTTATTATTAAATTTGGGTTCTGCAGAATTTGACAATTTCAATTTCAAATTCTGTTATTGTGGAATCTGATCATTTCAAGTAAGATATTACCTTATGCAGTATATCAATCTCTTCCAACTTAGTCAGATGCTCGTTGCTCGGACGAGTATTTCGCCTGCTCAAGAACAAGCTTTCGCTTAAGGAAACACAGTGAAGAACAGTGAAATTTAAGGATCATTAAGGATAATTTAAGTGAAGAACACAGTGAAGAACACATTGCAGATGTTTCCGTACATCTGCTAACTTATCAGAAGACATTAGTGCAGAACGGTTTTCTTCACAATAGTATGTGAAGAACAATATGTGTGAACAATATGTGTGAAGATTCTTCACACATATTGTTCTTCACATACTATTGTGAAGGAATAAAAGAATGTTAATCCTGTAAAATATTCAAGTGAGCTAGAATACATTGCCACATAATCCTGTTTAAAGAAAGGATTTTCACTAGTTCTAAGAATCATCGATGGATATATTTTAGGAAATGTACAGCTGCTGGAGAATGAAGTTTGTTGAAGATTACTTATGTGTTTGGATGATAGCATACTAAAGATTTTTTGCACCTTTCTTCCCAAAATCATTATGTGAATTCCAGCCAGTGTTATTTTGGGTTCTTATGTCATCAGTATGCTGTTTGCTAAAAATAAATTAAAAAAAAATTTTTTTTTTAAATGTACAAACACTGAAGCATTGGTACCAAAGAACACCCTTATAATAAAAGTAAAAATGTTTATCCACAAATTAATTAAAATGTCTGTGGTCTTGGATTTTATCTGTGACAAGGTAATCAGTAACACAATAGGAACACTGTATGATCTATACAATAACAAATGGATTATAATTAGTAAGAAGCTTGTATACTTAATCACTTGTGATTTAGTAATAGGCATACAGCCCGCAATCTAAACTCATATCTGCATTCACACTTTGTATGGACAGGCTCTGTCTCTCCCACAGGTGAATAAGTGGATCACCACTGGTCATCGAGCTAGCTGGATACCCGGGCCATGTATAGTAGTGCAATCAAATGCATTCATACAAGACATGGGTAGATTATGTTACAAAATGTAGCAAGTGGGGGGCCACAAGATTAAGTTTTATGGTGGGCGTAGGCATCCCAGTCCAACACTGGCTTAGGGCTGTCATTTTAACAAGCTTGTTGTCTGCAAATTTGGGAGGCTTACTTAGGCTCGTTATCATGTTTTGTTATATGTTATGTATTGTTATGAGTGTTATATTGTTATTTTAGTTATAAAATCTATTTAAAGTATAATACCAATTTAGAACACTTTAAAAAAATAATAGTACACGTTTATACTAAAAAATACACTTGAGTGATAAAAAATATAACTTGATATTAAATGTCAAAGCTAAATACTTTGTAGTTACAGCAGTCTCTTTGCCCCCACTTTCACTATTCATTCTTATTATAGTAACTTGATCAGTGAGTGAAGCCAAATGTCTGTTTATCCCTCAATTGAGTTCTAAATTGATAAAGACTAAAAGAAGGAGAGGTCGGAAATAACATCAGGCAAGTGGAGAAGAAAGAAGCATTTTATGATATATAAGTGAGGAAAATAAGTCTGATACACTGCCAATTATGGACCTACATAGAATAGAGAGGTCTTATTTTCTATGTATGAAACACTGAACTGTGAGAGACAGAATCAAAACAAAATTGTATGATTTTAATAACTTATTATGCATTTTATGCATAAAATAAATATTGGTTATCTAAACCAGTAAGAATTCTGGCTCTCTCTGACCTGTTAGTTTTACTTTAAGAAATCAAAGAAACACCAGATAAGTGTCAATCCTCCTCGGTCTGGGGCACCATGCAAGATATCCCTCATGGGGTAGGAGAACCTGAGAAACGTCGGGATCATTCCAGAATACACAGTAGACCTGGACAAGACCCAAAGTGAGCTGGGACAAGTCTCAAAGATTACCATTGTAATACAACCACCATCATGGATTTAAATACTGTGCAGAACACAAGGTCGACAGCTCATTCCAGCATACAACCAGGCCTGTTTAAAGTTGGTAAATTACCATCTGGATAATCCAGGGCAGGCATGGGAGATGATCATGGTGGTCAGATGAGACCAAAATAGAACATTTCGGTATCAACTCCACTCTTGTATGGTTGAAGAAAAAGATAGAGTACAATTTCAAAACACCAACATATGGGGGAGAAAACATAATTCATGGGTTACCTTCTGTAAATTCTTGTAATTTCTATAAATGTCTTTAGAGTTTAGGCAAAAAAAGGAGAGAAGGCCACAGCAATCCAATATGATGAAAAAGGTATAACCTTTATTCACACAGGCATGGAAAAAAGAGCGACGTTTCGATTCCCAATGAATCTGTGTCAAGAGCAAAACACAAAAACAAAAAAAGGGCCCAGTCTTTAAGGGGTTAAGGTTTCGTATGGGAAATTTGCTCTAGCTAAAGATTCTTTTTTCCAAAATATACCCCTCGAGAAACGTGTGAGACTATAGTAGTTTACTTTAGAAACTTTCCATGTTAACTACCTCTCAAATAACATTTAACAATAAATTCAGTTTTTCCAAGCAAGATAATGCTTTTATCGACATCATTAATATTTTTTATAATGGTCTTTCCCCACAGTGCTAGAACAGCATCTATGGAGGCCCATCTGCAACCACTGAGAAATTGTTCCTGGTTAACAACATCATGTTTTGAAGATCATTCAATCCTAATTCACCAAAGCAATTTTAGCTATGCTATTTTAAAGTTCCAATTGACAGAGAGACAACAATCCATATCATTTATCCAATAAGGTTGCATTCACATGTTGCAGTTAAAACTGCATCTTAGTTGCCTTGTAATCAGTTTCGATGGGTTTTAGGTGCAGTTTCTTAATTTAAGATGAACGACATTGGCTGAACAGATAAATGATTTTGAAGCTAAACCCCTCCAATATGTGATTCACGTTCCATTTACTGTTAAAATAAGAAACTGCACATAAATCCACACTGAAAACTGATTACGATGCAGTTCAAAAGCAGTTTTTAACTGGAACGTGTGAATGACCATTAGAGTAGGACACTTGAATGCATCCATATAATCAAACCAGAGAAGTAAAGGTTTTTATCACTATGTTCCTCATTCTTTCTTTCTTTTAATCTCATCTGCTCTGAGTCTGCCTCTTTATATATGCACTTGACATGTTGAGGAAGTTCACCACCAATATCTTTGGCCAGATGGGCAAAGCAGCCAAATCACTACATTGTACTTCTTGCAAAGTTTGCTCCTGCCTCCATTCGCAGTTCTGTCTGTCCATAAAGCTCATGTGCACCATCTTAAATTTAAAGGGACCTTGTGTGGTTCTGTCCCCAGCCCAATCAAAGCTCCTGTTGCCCTGTTTAAGGTTCATATAGGTCTCCCATAGATTCCTATTCTGCTTGCTTCCTGTATAGGATCCTGGCTCTAAAACATCAACATTGAAAATCAGGAAAATTTAAAGACCTTTGTAATTGATTCCAATTCAGGTAATACAATTTAACATGAAAAGTTTGCCAGCATTTAGTATTTATTCAATCTAGCAATGAATGAATATTGATATTCAAAATCTTACTTTAGGTGAAAGCTAACAATACAAGAAATGCTATTAATTTAAATATTGAAAATGCAGTGAATAGATAAACCATTCTCTTTAGTAAAAAAGAAAGGCTCATAGTGAAAAATAAGAAGACTCTTTAAAATGCCATATTTTGCAGAAAGAATCAATCTTTTTCCTTAATATGATTTAATAACTAGAATAGCAGAAAGACTTACTGGCAGGAAATTGAAAATGCATGTTTTAACTGTTCACTTCAAAGGGAAGCCTACATTTATCAAAATTAAATCTCCTCTATATTCTTCTGCTCGGCCTCTTCTCCTGTCTCGGTCTGTCCAATACAACATAGCAAACACGCTTAGAATAAATTATTCATACTGTTCCCTTTCTACAAACTCAGAGGTTTTTACTGGCAAACCCTCTCAATGTGTGTGATCGTGTCCTATCTACAAAATGACGAGCTCTGGGTTTCATAAAATCTGTATGTATTGGGCTGATTTAAGAATGAAGTTATCATTCGCATGTCTTTGAAATCTACTGAAGCAAAAAGTCAAGAGCTTTAATTCAATATTTCATTGGTCTTATGCTACAAATTTCCTGCTTCCTTTTTTCAGTGTTGTAGTGTGTAGCAATAACATTAAAACTGTCTGCAATATCCTCTAGTAGGGGCTTACTAAACACATAACCATTGAACGCAGAAGACTTACTTTATTTGGCTCTCAAGCTGCTCCCAAAGGGGAGGTCTCTTCTTTTACCTGTTACCTTAATCAAGAAGACACAGCTCATTACATACTCTCAAAGTTTAAACAAATTAGTAGATTTATATCATGATATTGAACACTGGTGACAAATTAACCTCTTGCCACCAGAAGCCAGTTTCCACCTTATTTTTTGAATTTGACATGTGTCAAGATAATGGTTATAACTTTGTAACACTTAACATATCCAGGTGGTTTTTGAGACAGTTTCCAGTAGACACATGGACAGAAATACTGTGCTAAGTTTTGCATTATGTTCTAAAACAAAATGGAAATTGGCAAAATTCTTACAGATTATCAGAAGTTTGAAATCTTCTGCTTAACTAGTAGATAGTCAGACCACGTTGCATCCATTAAAAACACTAACACAACACAAGAAAAATATTTTGTTTCAGTGCTTCCTGAGTTGCCAAACTTTGATTTTCCTACACTACCAGGAAACTACAATGTGTATCCTAACTGGACTTTTGGACAAACGTGCTTTCCTGCTAATGTAGAAAACTGACATTGAAAGTATTGGCAACATAAACAAAAGGACAGAGTCTTTCGTTCACACAAACAGTAAACTTTCGGTACATGGACACCATTATAAAAAATCCTGCAAAGCGTAATGTATTTGGCATTCTCTGGAAGTACTTAAACAAAAGTTTTTTTTCTTGTTGTTGTGTAGTGGTTTTAATTAGAGATGAGGGAGTATACTCGTCGAGCTTGATGCTCGTTCGAGTATTAAGGTACTCGAAACGGCTCGTTGCTCGGACGAGTATTTCTCCTGCTCGAGATCGAGCATTTAATTAAAAAAACACAGGGAAGAAACAATGAAGAATAGAATAAAAACATTGAACACGTGAACACAGGATCATTAAGTGAAAACACAGTGAAAAACAGAGTGAAGAATAATTACAGATGTGCGGCACATCTGCTTACTTGGCGGGAGTACGCGCGGAACAGTGGAACAAAATAGCATGTGAAGAACACATTGAAGAACACTGGTGAGCAGCACAGCGACATCGGGGGAGCAGCAGAACGGAGACAACGGGAGCAGCAGAACGAGACATCGGGGGTAGCAGCCAGAAACGGAGACATCGGGGAGCAGCAGAACGGAGACATCGGAGAGCAGAACGGAGACATGGGGGAGCAGCGAACGGAGGAGCAGACAGAGCAGAGAACGGGACATAGGGGAGCAGCAGCAGAACGGAGACATAGGGGAGCAGCAGAACGGAGAATAGGGGAGCAGCAGAACGGAGACATCGGGGAGCAGCAGAACGGAGACTTAGGGGAGCAGCGAACGGAGAATCGGGGAGCAGCAGAACGGAGAATAGGGGGCCAGAAACGGAGACATGGGGCAGCAGAACGGAGACATAGGGAGCAGCAGAACGGAGACATAGGGGAGCAGCAGAACGGAGGACATAGGGGAGCAGCGAACGGAGACATGTGGGGCGGCAGCACGGAGACATCGGGGAGCAGCAGAAAGAACGGAGACATCGGGAGCAGCAGAACGGAGACATCGGGGAGCAGCAGAACGGAGACATCGGGGAGAGCAGAACGGAGACATCGGGGAGCAGCGAGGAGGGAGCAGAGAACGGAGACATAGGGGAGCAGCAGAACGGAGACATGGAAGCGCAGAATCGGAGGAATAGGGAGCAAGCAGAACGGAGACATCGGGGAGCAGGAGACAAGGAGACATGGGGAGCAGCAGAACGGAGACATGGGGAGCAGAGCAGAACGGAGACATCGGGGAGCAGCAGAACGGAGACATCGGGGAGCAGCAGAACGAGGGACATCGGGAGCAGCAGAAACGGAGACATAGGTGCAGCAGAACGGAGACATAGGGGCAGCAGAACGGAGACATAGGGGAGCAGCAGAACGGAGGACATGGGGGAGCAGCAGAACGAGAGACATAGGGAGCAGCAGACGAACGGAGACCATGGGGCGGCAGCACAGAGACATAGGGGAGCAGCAGAACGGAGACATCGGGGAGCAAGCAGAACGGAGACAAGGGGAGAGCAGAATGAGACATAAGGGGAGCAGCAGAAGGAGACATGGGGCGAGACCAGCACGGAGACATGGAGCAGGGCCGCAGGAGGCTGGCGGCCGGCAGCACGGAGACATGGGGCGGGCAGCACGGACATGGGGGGCAGGGAGACATGGGGCAGCAGGGAACATGGGGCAGCAGGGAGACATGGGCAGCAGGGGGAGACAGGGGCAGCACGGAGACATGGGCAGCACGGAGAGAGGAGAGTGGAGATGAAGATGATCCCAAAGGAGATGTGGCGGAACATGCAGGTTGTGTCCAATGGTTTACCAATGAAGAGGAAAGTGCAAAGCAAACTAAGCTTGAGAGAAATAAGGATGATGAAGCTGAGGCTACGATTATTAGCTCTGACCACCGGAGAATTCCGGAAAAAGACAAATATTCCAATAATTAATAAAACCATAATAGAAGATATTAGAGAAATTAGTAAGAAAACATAAGTTACAACATCCACTTCATAAGAGAGAAATTCAATAGATTTTGGGATACACTTGTCCCTTTTCTCATTTGGCCACTTTGTGGTCAAACACTTTTGACAGTTTTCGGCATCTGAAATATATTAATGCAAATATTGTATTACAAAACAACTATAAATGATAATCAGGATTACAGTTGGGTACTGCTGTTTTGTGCAGAAGAAGGGACTCCTCACCTCTCAGTTTTATGTTTACACTGAGCCCTGCTGTTGGCCTTATCATTTTTCTGCACTGGTCACTATCAAATTTCCTGAAAAATAAAAAATACTACACACACACACAATCTATGGTGGTTGTGTCAGAGAGCCGCTGTTATCATCCCACAGCTGAATTAAAATGTATTTTAATGTTTATACGTTCCTCTTAGTTACAATTAAGTAATTGCTCTCTCAAGTAATTAAAGAATATGGCAGTGGATAAGTAACCAAGACAGGTTTTTGTCTCAGTTCCCTATGGTCAGTACAAGGATAACAATAACTCTCTCTTAGATTCAAAAATTAATGTAAGCACCTTTACTTCACTGCGTCCTACCTCAATCCATCCACCTTCTCTGTGTCCCTGCTGCTTTATACCTCACAAGTATGTCAAGGGACCTCCCAAACACTATCAGGCCAAGGACATTACATGATAGGGCATGGGGAACAACTACTGCCACTAACATCAGTGTGGCCCCTCATCACTGGCCAAGAGTGACAGAAGAACATCAGAGCTGGCTACAGTGGTTCAATTCCACCAGTCTCCCTGTAAATAAATCCACCATCATCTCATCACCTCATTCATTCTACCATCCACCCTCTGAGCTGCAAGAGGTATTGTACACAGCTGACTGAAAATTAAGTTATCCGTGTAGAAAAAATTAATCTGCTAATGATTAAATGATTAACCACTTAATTTGTGCCCCAATGACCAGGTCAATTTTTGCAGTCACTTCTTTTAATGACAATATCTTTGGAAAATATTTAAATATCATAACAGTTTTCATATTTGTTTTTTTTTTTTTTTTTATGACATGGAAGACTTTTATTTTATTTATCAAATTAGCCAATGAATGACTACAAACGTTAAAACATATCCTTTTTGTCATTTTTGAAACAGTAGTGAAACTCAAACAACCTTTACGGGCTGTGAGTCTGTGGACCCTCTGGACCACCACGGGAGATGGTACTAGCCAACACCTGGTACCGGAGTCTAAGTGAAACATGGTCTTTACCAGAGCCGCCGCAAAAGGGGATGATCTTGCTGCCACTTGGTCGTTCCACAGGTGCAACAAGCCCACGGTGGCAAGCCAAGGTAGTAATGCAGGAGACAGTCTTTAACCGGGGTGATAGCGAGAGAACAGCACAGGAGGGCACACTAGGACTCACGTCAGGAAACACAGAAGCTGGCACATGAATTAGGAACACAGGAACGGACTGGCACACAGTATAGGAGTGTAAGATACGCAGGAATTCAGGAAATACAGGAACACAGGATACACAGCAACTCAGGATACACAGGTAAGCAGAATACACAGGAACGCAGGATAAACAATAACTCAGGATACATAGGAGGGCTTTCTCATCAGGGAAATGGTTAGAAGATCCGGTGGGGAATGATGGGAGCCACTGCACTAAGTACCATCCCGGACGTGGCCAGCACCAATCACCTGTGCGCTGGCCCTTTTAATATCTGTGCTCCATCTTGCGCATGCCCTAGGGAGCGGGGGAGTGTGCGGGGCCTAGTCTGGACAAGAATAACAAAAGCATGAAGAGGTAAGTTCAGGGCTGGGACCAGGACAGGAAACTCGGGCACACCCGCGATCCGTGACATGGACCCAGGTGGTGCCCCTGACGCTCTACCAGTATATATACAGCCTAATTCCATTCCAGGTTCAGAGGGTGCATGTACTTTTGCAGACTGTAATATAAATCTTTCCTGCAGCTTCAGCTGAAAGTCTGCAGGTAGCACACTTCTAACACTTTTATCTTCTGAAACCTGGCACCTGGAAACACAATTATGGTGTCATATTTAACAGACGAATTTCTGTATTTGGAAACATGAGATATCCACTCTTAAAGTTACAGTCAGGAATATAAAGCTGTATATAAAAATCAAATTTCACCATGTCTTATGTTCCTCATTGTCCCTGACAGTGTTATCATGGTGCTGCCCCTAACACTCTCCCCATAGAATGTAAGGCTGCATTCACACGTATGCCTTGGATTTAAAATATACAAGAAACCGGGTGCTCATTACCGATCAGATTTGTTTCACTGGAAACTCATATGAGATCAAAACAAGGCCCATCATAGTGCCACGTGTGAACACGCCCCAGGAAGTGTGCCCCACACAGTTACCCCCAGTAATATGCCCAACACAGTCATGCCCAGTAATATGCCCCACACAGTTACCCCCCTAAGTAATGTGCCCCACACAGCTAGACCCATTAATGTGTCCCACCCAGTTACCCCAGTAATGTGCCCCATTCTCCACTCAGTTACACCCCCAGTAATGTGTCCAACGCAGTTACTCCTCCAGAAATGTGTCACACACAGTTACATCCCCCAATAATGTGCCCCACACATTTACCCCCAGTAATGTGCCCCATACATTTACCCCTAGTAATGTCTTCACAGTCACCTCCCCATGTTCTTTCCCCTAACTTAGCTCCTATCATGTTTCCCCCTCACTAGTGAGGTAGTGCAGCTCTGTGCACTGCTTTTCCAAGCAGGTCATGTGATCATGACATCATCGCAGGTGCTGCAGCCTCTGGGTAGTAAAATTCAGTTGGTGGTTACATGAATAGCAAATGCCGGGGCAAAGTTGATGGCTTTGCTGGTGGCATTTGAAGTTTTTATACCAAAACAGGTGTCAAAAACAATCAGGGGTGTTACCAGCAGAGAGGGAGCCAAACCTGAGCTTCTAGCTGATGTTCAGGTTCAGGGATCCTTTCAGGTCCCTAAAGACCATTGTGGTTCAGGTCTACTCATCAATAATTATGCAGCCATTCCTGATGTTTAGAAATGTGATGGGGTACAGACTGGAAGGACTGTTCTTTCCTCAGTTTGAGTTTTTATTACCAGTTTCATTGGAAATTTCTCCTTCAGAACATGAGACGCAGTCATAGCAGCAGATTTGGTTTCCTTGTTTCCCAGCTTTCCTGAAGCCTGGAGAACACTTTTCTGAGCACCGGCTATAAGGTGTCTGGGAAAGAAAAAGTTACATAAGAACATCTGAATATTAGAAATAGTAAGTATGATGTCTATATTCTGCTTCACTAGGGTCACTTGGATGACTACTAGTCCAAGGTCCTCAGTGCCGTTTATTTGGTTAGAAAGCTTTGCCTGTCTGGGTGCTGCACTCAGTCTTCCCATGTTGGATGAGTTTAGCTCTTTCTCATCCTGTTTTATAGATTGAGCACATATCTTTGTATTTCAGCTAATGGATATCTTTCACCGCACATATAAAATTATCATCATCACTTCATTGCAATAGTTGACCAGAGATACATTTTATCCTTAAATTCCCTGTGAAAGAAAGACTGGTGATATTGAGTAGGGATGTTTGGTAGCAGGGCCGTGGCGTCGAGTATGTGAGGGTAGGCAATTGCCTAAGGTGCTACCCTGCTACCCGACTGAGGGGGTTTTGTCCTGGCTCTGAAAAGTAATCAATGGTATGTACATCTCTGAGTCACACATACCAGGATTAGAGGATTCAGGCAGTACAATAACCTTACCCTTTGCACATATCCAGGTGCCAGCCTGTAGTGTGTTTGCAGTCTGCACTCTTAGTGTTGAAAGACCTGATGAGTGTCAGAAAGCTACAAATCTCTGACTGCACCTCTGGATATACCTCTTTCCCTGACAACAGCACTGGTCCGGTCCCTCTCCCTGACTGCAACTCTGGCCCTGTCCCTCTCCCTGACTGCACCTCTGCCCCCACCCCTCTCCCTGATTGCACCTCTATTCCCGCCCCTCTCCCTGATTGCACCTCTGGCCTCGCCCCTCTCCCTGATTGCAACTCTGGCCCCGCCCCTAACCCTGACTGCACCTCTGGCCCCTCTCCCTGACTGCACCTCTGGCCCTGTCCCTCTCCCTGACTGCATTGGCTTCTAGCAGTCGCTCCTGCCATATGGGTAAATAATGGCCGCAGGACCCCGCCAGATCTTGATGTATCGGGCTGTGCTACAGCAGCGATGGGGCAATCACACACTAGCGCTCAATGATAAATTGCCCCCTGTATGTCCACGAGTGTACACTGTATATGTGACTCTGTCTGTATACTAGATGTGAATGAGTATATACTGTATATATGACTATGTCTATATATGTATGTGCATGAGGTGGGTCTGTGTACTGCATGGAAATGACTGTGTCTGTATCCTGTACATGCATGAGCGGAATATTGTGTATGAGACTGTGTCTTTATACTGTAGGTATATGAGTGTATACTGTACATGTGACTGTGCCTATATATGTATGTGCATGAGGTGTGTCTGTGTACTGTATAGGAATGACTGTATGAGAAGATACAGGGTATACTGTTTATGTAACTGTGTCTGTATATGTGATTGTGTCTGTAGGTGGGGGTTGGGGCCCAGTGAAATCAGATTTGCGCCCCCTACTGAACCCAACTCATTTGAACCAATTGTTAAATTTCCATCTGAATGTGTAAGCTCCCTCCCCACTTCTCTTGTCTAGAATCAGTGTGGCAGGTGTCAGCGCATACGGAGGGCAATTCTGTTACCAATTCATTATTCAAAATGGCAAAAGTATCACTGCCCACATTATCCGTATTGTATTTTGCTTGTCTGTCTGGGGCACCATAGTCTCTCCTCTCTGCACTGTTTGGAAGGTAATGTGGGTCATATAAAATATTCATGTGACTTTTTTTCTTTA
The DNA here is from genome assembly GCA_019512145.1 of Engystomops pustulosus. NCBI lineage: Eukaryota > Metazoa > Chordata > Amphibia > Anura > Leptodactylidae > Engystomops > Engystomops pustulosus. Next base: position 61,933,200 of record CM033641.1, on the reverse strand, counting down.
AATTTACAAAGATGTGCTATTCACACTATGTATTATTTTTTATCACCGACCTAAAATATTAACGCTCAGTACCGTGACCCCATTGCTACACTGCAGACAGACCCTGAAGCCTCCAATGGGGAAGAAATAAAGTAAATTGTATCATGACTTACCTTATTATTTATCCAGATTATATCTGCAGGTGAAATATTCAGCTGCTGCCCTGGAGGAAGTGATTCATCAAATGAACCAACAGATGCTGTGAGCCCAAGCAAAGTTTCATCAATTTCTTTATTTAATGAATTAATAATCTCTAATGGTTCAGAGATTTCCCCTTTATGGTTAAAGCATAATCTTGATACCTGCAGATCCTTGATACACGTTATCTTCATGTAATGTCTCAGCTACAACATAAAACTCTTGGTTAAGTTCAAGTAAATTATAAACCACAGATAACAATGAATGGCATACTATGATTATTAACTCCTTAAAGACTCACTTTCCTTTCAGAAATATAAAAGCAGATGATTACAGACAATAATTAGTATTGTTATGTGTATTATTTCTTCTCTTTCTCCTGCATGGAGCAGTGTTTCTGAAAGAATTGAGAGCTCAGTCCACATCAAGCAGATAAAGAAGTTATTAACTCTTTTTATATCAATAGTATATCTACCTTTATTTCTTTAATATATACTGGGAATACTGCTCAAAAATATAGAGAACACTTAAACAATGCAGTCTATCTCAATCACACTTGTGTAAAATCAACCTATCCAGGTTGAATCATCACTGATTGTGAATCAAGTTCTCCTATTTTTGTGAAAATTGAACAGACAACAGGCAAAAATCATACCCAAACAGCAAGGCAATGACTACAAAGTAGTGGTTTGGTAGGTGAGGGAGACACCATGGATAATGTTCTGCTGTCTGCAACATCTTCCAGCATTACAGTTTTGGCAGTGGGCCAGTAATGGTGTAGGGAGGCATTTATTTAGAGATCCACACATGCCTCCATGTGCTAGCCTGAGGTAATCTGCCATTAGGTACCAGGATGAAATCCTCAAACCCATTGTGAGGCCATTGTGCAGTGGGTCCTTGGTTTCTAATAATCCATGACAATTCTAGGCTTCAAATGGCTGTAGTGTCAGCAGTTACTGGGTGATGAAGGCATTATTGCTATGTACCGACTTGCCTGTTCCTCGGACCTGAATCCAATCGAGCACATCTGGGACATTATGTCATTTAACATCAACCAATGTCAAATATATGAAAAATGAATAGAGATGAGCGAGTATACTCGTCCGAGCTTGATGCTCGTTCGAGTATTAAGGTACTCGAAACGGCTCGTTGCTCGGACGAGTATTTCTCCTGCTCGAGATCGAGCATTTAATTAAAAAAACACAGTGAAGAACAATGAATAATAGAATAAAAACATTGAACACAGTGAACACTGGATCATTTAAGTGAAAAACACAGTGAAAAACAGAGTGAAGAATAGATTACAGATGTGCGGCACATCTGCTTACTTGTCGGGAGATACGCGCGGAACAAAGCGAACAAAATAGCATGTGAAGAACAATATATATGTGTGAAGAACACATTGAAGAACACGGTGAGCAGCACAGATACATTGGGGAGCAGCAGAATGGAGACATCGGGGAGCAGCAGAACGGAGACATCGGGGAGCAGCAGAACGGAGACATCGGGGAGCAGCAGAACGGAGACATAGGGGAGCAGCAGAACGGAGACATAGGGGAGCAGCAGAACGGAGACATGGGGCGGCAGCACGGAGACATGGGGCGGCAGCAGAACGGAGACATAGGGGAGCAGCAGAACGGAGACATCGGAGAGCAGCAGAACGGAGACATAGGGGAGCAGCAGAACGGAGACATGGGGCGGCAGCACGGAGACATCGGGGAGCAGCAGAACGGAGACATCGGGGAGCAGCAGAACGGAGACATAGGGGAGCAGCAGAATGGAGACATAGGGGAGCAGCAGAACGGAGACATGGGGCGGCAGCACGGAGACATGGGGCAGCACAGAGACATGGGGTAGCACGGAGACATGGGGCAGCACGGAGACATGGGGCAGCACGGAGACATGGGGAAGCACGGAGACATGGGGCAGCAGGGAGACATGGGGCAGCAGAGAGACATGGGGCAGCACGGAGACATGGGGTAGCACGGAGACATGGGGCAGCACGGAGACATGGGGCAGCACAGAGACATGGGGCAGCACGGAGACATGGGGCAGCACGGAGACATCGGGCAGCAGGGAGACATGGGGCAGCACGGAGACATGGGGCAGCACGGAGACATGGGGCAGCACGGAGAGATCGGGGAGACTTCAGTGAAAGAAAAGCAGCGGATCCCAGGACATCGTATCTCCCGACAAGTAAGCAGATGTGCCGAACATCTGCAATCTATTCTTCACTGTGTTTTTCACTTAAATGATCCTGTGGTCACTGTTTTTATTCTATTCTTCACTGTTCTTCACATCTGCTAACTTTTCGGGAGATAATATACGCGCGGAACAGTGAAGAATAGATTGCAGATGTTTGTATACATCTGATAACTTATCAGAAGACATTCTTTTTCAATTAATTAACACATTTTATTCCCGAACCATGGTCCCTTTGAAAAATGCTCGAGTCTCCCATTGACTTCAATGGGGCTCGTTATTCGAGACGAGCACTCGAGCATCTGGAAAAGTTCGTCTCGAATAACGAGCACTCGAGCATTTTAGTGCTCGCTCATCTCTAAAAATGAACCCTTAAATACCAAAAAAAGAGGACAACGGCACTGGAGAGAAAATGAAAAAAGTCCAACATTTTCACAGAATCCAAAATAGAAAATATATTGCCCTCTGCTTCCATGTTCCTCACAGGTTTCTTTCTGGCAGAGAATCCCACACAGAGAAAAACAGTACCTGTAGGTATCCGATTAAAATCTTTAGTAGTAGAGATATACTTGCAGTTCCCACGATATCTAAATAGTGTTCTAACAAAATGACCATTTTCATCCACCATGCAAGGTAATCTGAGTGTGGGTGAGGAGATCAGATCAGTAACCACAATTATGGTTCTACCAATGTACATAAGACCACAGGGGCATTCGATCATGTATAATACTTTGCAAGCATCACAAGTAGCAAAATGTTTAATATTAAATAAATGTTTTCCATTGGATGAACAAAAATTAAAGACATTTATTGAAAAAAAAAACCCTTTTACACTCTTACATTCTTTACAACGTGAAAACCCTTTGTGTAGTGTATTTGTTTTAACTGTTATGCTATTTATACTTCTATGTAAAATATAATCTTTAAGACTTGCAATCCTTCTGTGAACAATTTTTGGTTGCGCTGTTAGTGCATCTCCTATCACTAGATTGTGCTGCACAATGGGGCTCATTTACTAAGGGTCCGAACACCGCACTTTTGTCGGGTTTCCGAAAAATGTTTCTTTTGCCCTGAATTGCCCCGGATTTTTGGCGCACGCGATCGGATTGTGACGAATCAGCGCTGGCTTGTATGCGACAGAAATCAGGGGTTGTGGCCGTCGGACAACCCGACAGATTTGGACAAACCGCGGAATTTAAAAAAGGATTTGTGTTGCAAGATCAAGCACTCACTGCACCAGGAAGAAGAAGGTGAACTCCGGCGGACCTCAGCATAGAAGCGACAGATGCAGAAACTCGGACGCACGATCTTAGTGAATCGCGGGTAAGTAAATCTGCTCCATTGTTTCAGTGTTTTTTTTTATAATCCTCCCCACTAAATACAAATCCTTTATGGAATATGTGATGGATGGAATTATAGAGCTTTCTTTATCCCCTGTTACTTTTCCACCAATTGTCCCTAAATTTAGTTCTCTTATTTCCCTCTCAGCGTTTGTGATATCATCTATCCCATAATTCCTTTCTAAAAACCTATCTCTTAGTATTAGTGCTTGTTTATTGTAATCCTCCTCTTTCGTGCAATTTCTTTTAATCCTTTTGAACTGCCCTTTTGGGATGTTTTTCAACCAAGGGGTGAAATGACAGCTCCCATATTCACTGAAGTAATTACAGTCTGATTCTTTTAATGTACAATTTATTCCCTTCCTATTTATTTCTAAATCAAGAAAATGAATATTTATTTACTTGAATTAAAAGTAAACACCAAGTTGAAATAATTCCTATTCATATATTATTTGAATTCCTCCAGCTGTCCTGAAGTACCCTTCCACAGTATCACCACATCATCTATATGACGCTTATACAAGTTTAGATATTCAATAACTGTATTATTATTAAAAATAAACCAATTTTCCCAACTTTCCATATACATATCGGCGTAGCATGGGGCAAATTTTGCCCCTATTGCTGTGTCCACAGTTTGAAAGAAAATGTCCTTTCACACCAAAAGGGATTCTTTTCCAATCCAAAGGTTATGAGATCTATCATGAATTGGTTTTGTTTTACTGGGACCTGTGGATCATTTCTGAAAAATTCCTCTATTGCTGCAATTCCAAGCTGATGTGGTGCATGTGGATAATGATGAAACATCAAATTCTCATCCACAATACAATTCCTTATAGTCTCTAGTAAAACTCCTGAGTCTTTCAAATAGGCCGGGGTATCACACACAGAAGGCTGAAGAAATGTATCAATATATTGAGATATTCCACTAGATACAGAATGAACCCCTGCCACAATAGGGAGTCCTGTTTTTTATTTACTTTTTTGTAATTTTGGTAAAACTTAAATTGTTAGAATCTAAGAGAATTTTACCTTTTAATCTCCAATAAGTGACTTGGTCTGATAATAATCTATTAAATTCTCACAAATAATAATCTCTGTACATAATGACAATCCCCCCTTGTCAGTAGGTTTAACTACTATGTAAATATGTAGTGCATTTTTTTCCCTGTTCGTTAGGTTAGTATTTTGTTTTTTAAACAGATTTTTTTTCTAAGCCCTCCATTACTATCCATTTAAAGGTATTCACACAGTGATTATTGGACAAGGTTGGAATAAAAGTGGACATACCAACATAATCATAATGTAATAGTATGTCACATGCTGGGTGCGGGTGAATGGAGAGGGCTCAAGGGCCGAGCTCTCTCCATAGACTGGTAAGTCTTTGCTGCATATTGCAGAAAAGGCTTACCTGTAACATCCGGGGTTTGTGCTAGCTGATCGCCAGCGGCAAATATGCTGGTGGCTTAAAAAAAATGGTACCGTCATTTTGGCAAGATCGTTGCTCCCTGTGACGTCATCAGAGAGTGGTGATCCGTTGCCATGAAAGCCTCAGGTCTTCCGAAGACCCAAGCGGGAAGTGACAGATTCATGATTTCTTGCGCACAATCTTAGTAAATCGCTGCACCCAGCCTTATACGAGAAAATAGCACTTTTAGGGCATTTCCATCTAAGTAAATATTCCCCAATATGTCTCAGGTCTTGTCTTTTGCTGCTCCAGATTTATCATTGTGATGATGAATTCTAGTGCAGGATAAGACTGTCGGTTTCTACTTTAGACCTACTTTTAGCTGCACAGATGATTTCCCTCAAGTCACGCCCCTTTGTTGTGAGGCCACGTCCATCTCCTGACGGCTACGATCCCTTATTCAAACAAATCGAGAAAGTGCCAGAAGAAGGTCTAAAGGCCTTAATAGCATTGGTGCAAGTCATTTTAGACAGTTATTTTGGAACAAAATCACCAGAATTGTAGCAAAAGTGCATTTATTTTTTTCGCATGATATGAGATTTTTTAAGAAATTTGTGCAATAAAAATGTTTTCAAAGTTTTATTAAGTGAAATGGATTCAGTCTTTATGTTTTGGTAGTATTTGTTATACAAGGAGGACTATCATAAAGCAGACAATAGTAGGACAAAATATATTGGTGACATAATAGACACATGAACAACACCAAAGACACTTTTGCCTAATGCAAAGTTGGCGCAGACACAATTATAAATTTGGGTTTGTCTCATGGATGTGTCATATCCATAATTTATACAGCATGTTATTCAATGTAGCCATACACACTGTTGGTCTTTTTTTATTAGTCGGAATGTGATCTTTATCGCTAACCTACTGTCATTCAACCACTGGTCTTCTTTTGCACTTTTTGTTGCAAATATTTTTTCAAGTTGTTCTTATATTGTTAGATTAAGCAAAATCACCTTGTAATGTTAAGCAGTTTCTTACCTTTTTTCTGTATATATCAACTTCATTATTATCTTTCTTTATTCTGCTTATTTGTGCAGTTTTATGGATGTCATCTAACGCTTGGGCCATCATCTGCACAGCTCTGTACACATTGAATGGTAATCCATCCAGATAATGGCTTGTGAAACGTTCCTCACCGGTGCAGTTCCGTAGAGGAACATTAATAGTGTCTTGTAAAACAACGTTTTTTAAATTGTTTCTAGAAAGGCAGTAAAATGTGCTTATCCACAGATCCTCCAGGATGGGGTCATGTTTGTGTTGGGATGGATTAATATTTAGAAACATTTCCTGTAATCCAATCAGTGTGTAACTTATAGGACTAAATATAAGGCTACAGTTAAACTGATTCCCTATAAGAAAAAGACCATCATGTGACCAAGATGTCGGAAATATAAAAGTTTTGACTTTGATACTTAATGACGAAAGATCTATAATTGTATACAACAGTCTATTACTTGTCCCACAAAATATAATGACTTCAGCTTTTAAATCCTCCATGACAGATGCATCCAGCTGCTTTTCTTGTGTAATAAAAACTACTTTCTCAATGCATATTCCAGATTTCGTGAGCTCTTTGGTAAGAAGACGAAGTTCCCGTTCTCCAGCATCATCATTTGTAGCAAAAATACAAACCATGTTCCACTGGAAATACAACAATAACTTCACTAAAGCCACATATTGTGTCTCATCGCCCTGAACCGTGCGGAAGAAATGTGGGTATAATCTTCTGTCGCTGAGCGAAGAGTCCCTGGCCCCATAACTAATCTGGAAAAATACAATAGGATTAGTTCTAAACATGATTCTCAAAATGGACTAGGGAAAGTGCTTAAAATGTAGAAGATTAAAAAAGCAATTAAAAAAATCACACAACCTTCCTCTCCCTGTGGGACAATTTAAATTTTAAATTCAGGTTTCTACAGAAGTGGACAATTACAAGTTAAAATTAATTTAATGCAGAGTTTGAGAATTTTAAGTTTAAATTCAGATACTGAAAAATTCGACAGTTTCAAATTTAAATTCCATTAATGCAGAATTTGCCAATTTTATTATTAAATTTGGGTTCTGCAGAATTTGACAATTTCAATTTCAAATTCTGTTATTGTGGAATCTGATCATTTCAAGTAAGATATTACCTTATGCAGTATATCAATCTCTTCCAACTTAGTCAGATGCTCGTTGCTCGGACGAGTATTTCGCCTGCTCAAGAACAAGCTTTCGCTTAAGGAAACACAGTGAAGAACAGTGAAATTTAAGGATCATTAAGGATAATTTAAGTGAAGAACACAGTGAAGAACACATTGCAGATGTTTCCGTACATCTGCTAACTTATCAGAAGACATTAGTGCAGAACGGTTTTCTTCACAATAGTATGTGAAGAACAATATGTGTGAACAATATGTGTGAAGATTCTTCACACATATTGTTCTTCACATACTATTGTGAAGGTTAGTCAGTTCACTGCTGACTCCCATTTTTATCCGTTATGCTTGATCCCCTATGTGATTCACGCTTCTGATGATCACTGAGGTCTAGGTCTGCTGCTCCCCGCGACCATTTCTGTGTCTCGTTACTGCTGCGCACCGGAACGATGTATCTCGTTGCTGTTGCTCACGATGTCTCCGTTATGCGCTCCCGATTCTCCAGTTGGCATGCTGTGTCCCCCGATGTCGCCGTGCTGCCCAGAGCAATGTCTCCGTTTGGCAGCTCTCCCAGGCAGTCAGAGAATCCCGCTAGCTAGATCTGCCGCATTCACGCAGTATAGTCTGCCGTATCTGCTGGGCTGCGAGGGACCTATGTTGGCATCCTTTTCTGATGCAGCCCTCTTTTCTCCTTTTCTTCTGCCCCCTATGTTTTCTAGCCCGTTCCTTCTTCCTTCCCACGCAAGCGTCGAGGTTCCGTTAGAATGCTGCTGCCCACTGGAGGAGTACGTACCGTTACTGAGCGAGATCCGGACGGGATTTCGGATGACGGACGAATATATCTAGATCTGCGGAACCCTATGTCTACGGAATTCTAGCATGACCATGAATCCCTATGGATTCTCCAGTTCTGGAGCAGAGGCGGGATGCAACCAAATAGGTCTCCGTTTGAGACATCTGACCATCTATGCTTCGATCTTGGATCACTAGGAGCGGAGCAGCAGAGGCAGTTGATGGACTCCCGCGAAGTCTGTCTACGAGTTGCAGCGATGCCTCCTCCCGATAGTGTCTCCGTTCTGCAGACTACCAGGATTTCATGTGTCTCCTTCTAGCTGTACTATCCCCGCATGTGATCCAGTTCTGCATGCCTCCCCATGATGCTCGTTCTGCGGCTACCCCGATGATGTTCTCGTATGGTGATGCTGCCTTGCAGATAGTCAGCACAAAATGGTAGTGATGTCTACAATGTAGTAGTTTATAGTTCTCTTCACCTTCTCTTTTTTTTATTCACTTTTCCTCTCTTCTCATCACCTTCTCCGCTTTTCCTCCCCTACTCCCCTCCCTTTGTTGCCCCGCTGTTTTTTCCCCCCTCAAGCTCAGAATGGAGACATAGTGACCCCGCGTTTTCCTAGCAGCAGCCATACGAGAGAAATCTCTGGGGCCCCCCCTTTCTTTCGGCGAGCAGCAGACACGCAGACCTGTGGCGACGGGACGGGGCAGCAGCAGAACGGATGACAGGGACAGCAGCAGATACGGAGACATCGGGAGTGAGCAGCGAGACAACGGAGAACATAGGGAGCAGCAAGCAGAACGGCCCGACATAGGGGAGCAGCAGAACGGGAGACATCGGGGAGCAGCAGAACGGAGACTTAGGGGAGCAGCAGAACGGAGACACTGAGCGGGGGAGAGCAGACAGACGGGCAGCAGAGGAGACATAGGGGCAGCAAACGGAGAAATAGGGGGGAGAGCGAACGGAGACAAGGGAGCAGCAGACGGAGACATAGGGAGCAGCAGAACGGAGACATTGGGCGGCAGCCAGAACGGAGACATCGGGGAGCAGCAGAACGGAGACATCGGGGCAGCAGCAGAAGGAGACATCGGGGAGCAGCAGAACGGAGACATCGGGAGCACAGAACGGAGCATGCGGGGAGCAGCAGAACCGAGACAATAGGGGGCGCGCACGCAGACAAGCGGAGAACGGGACATAGGGGAAGCGCAGAACGGAGACCTGGGGAGCAGCAGACGGAGACATGGGGAGCAGCAGAACGAGACAAATCGGGGTAGACAGCAGAACGAGACTCGGGGAGCGCAGAAGCGGAGAAGCGGGGAGCGCCGAACGGAGGACATGGGGAGCGCAGAACGGAACAATCGGGAGCCAGCAGAACGGAGACATCGGGGGCAGCAGAACGGAGACAAGGGGGCAGCAAACGGAGACATAGGGGGACAAGCAAGAACGGAGACATGGGGAGCAGCAGAACGGGAGACACTAGAGGGAGCAGCAGAACGGAGACATAGGGGAGCAGCAGAACGGGAGACATGGGCGGCCAGCACAGAGACATAGGTGAGCAGCAGAACGGAGACATCGGGGGGGTGAGCAGCAGAACGGAGACATAGGGGAGAAGCAGACATGGAGACCTAGTGGGAGCAGAGCAGAACGGAGACATGGCGGGGGGCAGCCGGAGACATGGGGCGGCAGCACGGAGACATGGGGCGGCGCACGGAGACATGGGGCGGCAGCACGGAGACATGGGGGCGAAGGGAGACATGGGGCAGCAGGAGACATGGGGCAGGCAGGGAGACATGGGGCAGCAGGGGAGACATGGGGCAGCACGGGACATGGGCAGCACGGAGAGACGGAGAGATCGGGGAGACTTCAGTGAAAGAAGAGCAGCGGATCCCGGGACATCGTATCTCCCGACAAGTAAGCAGATGTGCCGAACATCTGCAATCTATTCTTCACTGTGTTTTTCACTTAAATGATCCTGTGGTCACTGTTTTTATTCTATTCTTCACTGTTCTTCACATCTGCTAACTTGTCGGGAGATAATATATGCGCGGAACAGTGAAGAATAGATTGCAGATGTTTGTATACATCTGATAACTTATCAGAAGACATTCTTTTTCAATTAATTAACACATTTTATTCCCGAACCATGGTCCCTTTGAAAAATGCTCGAGTCTCCCATTGACTTCAATGGGGCTCGTTATTCGAAACGAGCACTCGAGCATCTGGAAAAGTTCGTCTCGAATAACGAGCACTCGAGCATTTTAGTGCTCGCTCATCTCTAGTTTTAATGCAACAAGTTCCTAGTAGTATTTCCTTCTTTACTTGGTGATGTGTTTTTAACCATTAGCCAGATTGCTATTTTGTGTCTTTTATTAATTAGTTGGTCAGCGCTGGTGCTCTTTGTATATATTTTTTATGCACGTGTGTCAAAAGTATCCACTACATTTTAGTTTAGAGTGTGCCAGTGAAGTATAGATAGATAGTCAGAACACCCAAACAGCTTAATAACTAACCTTTCCGGAACATCTGCTTTATGTTGGTATGGTTTTTTTAAGCGTCCTCTCATTTTCTAGTGAAGATCCACGAGGTATGTAATTTTTCACCTGACGAAGGCTCCAGCCCGGAGCCAAAACGCATAGTGTTTTACTTTTCTATTAAAATATTTTATGGATACAAGAGTATGATCCATTCACTGAGTGCAGCAGCGCCTACCAGAATGGGACAGTACCTCGTGGATCTTCACTACACTGCCAAGTCCGTCACCGCTAGATGCTCGGACCGGAGTCCCGTCGGCAGCAGCTCCTCTTATTTACTCATGACATGCTCCATTTTCTACTGAAAAAGGTGAGAGTCACTCTTTTATATATATCTCCCTCCCAGTAGAATACACTTGAATCTCTTGTGCTTTTATCTCCTCTCTCCTTCTGCCATTGTTGGTGCACACCCGTCGATCCCCACATCAACGCACCCAACTTTAGCTTTTTGTCTATCTCATTTTTCTAAGATGTTATGAGGTTTAGAACTTTAGGTTCGATGGAGCTTGAAAATCATGAAAATCCCTAAGACTCATGTTTTGAGACTTTAAGGGTCCAAAATAATGGTAATACCCTATAAATTACCTATTACACTATAGAAACTAAACCCCTCAACATATGTAAAACAACTTTAACAAAGACTGATAACCCATTAAGTATTCCATATTGATTCAAATAAAATGGAAGTGTGATTTAGAACTGTATATTTTGGGAAAAAATGGATTTAGATAAAATGATGAAATGCTCTACAAAGTTTGATACCCAATACCCCATATGTGGTGGAAAACTGCTGTCCGGGCACAAAACTGGGTATAGAATGAAAAAAGGAACATCCAGAATATATTTGTATTGTCACATTATACAGGCAAATTTTTATTTTTTTGGTAGTGTGAATATTTAAGGGCTTATTTTTTGTGGGATGAGTTAAACTGTACATATACTTAATTTTTTGGGGTCTATAGCTTAATGAGATTTTATGAACTATTTCGAGGGGGGACACAAAGAAAATCATCAATTTTTGTTTTGGTTTTTAGCACTATACCATAAAAATAATATGTTATCTTTATTATCTGATTCACTATGATTACAGTGATATCTAATATCTTATATTATTTTTCTTATCTTTGCCCCATTTTACTGACCAAACCAATATTGTAGAAAATCACATTTGTTTTAGTATCAACAACTTTTCAGATGCATAACTTCTTTATTTTTCCGTGGACAGAGCTGGTTGAGGGCTTATTTAATGGTACAATTTTTGGGGCATATAACTTTTTTTGATCACTTTTTAGAACATTTTTTATGAGGGTATCTGAGGAAAAATGATATTATGGGATGTTTTTGTGTTTTTTTTAAGGTGTTCACCGTATAGGTTCAATATTGCTTTAGTTTTATTGTACAAATTGTAATGGATGTGGTGATATGTAGGGTTTTCTTATTTATTCATGTTTTTTTATACTTTAATTTGATTTTTAAATGGATTGTGTTGTATTAGGGATTATTTATTTATTTCTTCATTTTTTATTATAAAAATGTTATTTTGAACTTTAAAAAAAATGTCAGAATTGGGCTTCAACAAGTGTTTGTCTGATTACTTGCTTCCCCATAATCTGTAAAGCGCTACTGAATTTAATGACTTATTATTATTCAAGCCCTTACACTGTAATTAAAATGTATGCTTGTGTAATGGGGAGTCTGGACTCAGACAGGATAGTGAGATCCAAGCTCCAGCCCACCAACAGCCTTGCCTGCTTCTGTATTCTGTGTATTCTTTTGATACTGGACAACCATAAAGACGATCCCTCCCTAGGCTAGTGTGCAGACAAGTAACAAGACAAGCAAATGGAAAAACACAATACGAAAAGTAAACGGTCTGGATCACAACTGAGAGAGCATACAAAGAACATAATCAGAAATACAGGAGAATAGTCACTAAACAAAACCAAAAATAAAATACCAAGAGTACAGATGTAGCAAAATCAAAGCAGAGTAGAAAATTATCAAGCAAGAGAACTTGTCGAGGAAGGAATGAGCTGTGTGCAGGATATATATGATGGGGAAGATTTATCAAGCTGTATAAGAGTAAGAATATTCTTAATTGCCCATGGCAACCAATCACAGATCCCCTTTAAAATATTTATGAGCACTGGTAAAATGAAAGCTGAGCTCTAATTGGCTGCCAAATTTTACCAAAAAAACATTGCTTATTAGGAGCATAAAAGTAAATTTAAAGGGCCAGTGCGCCATTAATTGGCGTTGCATGTTTTCAGCAAAATTATTTAAACCTGCACTCCCTGCCGGATCTTTGTGCCTCGCAGCCTTAGAAAAAGCTCCCCAGCGATATTCCTGTGTATTCCTGCATTCCAGTGTATTCCTGCGTTCCAGTGTGTTCCTGCTCTTGAGTCCTGTGTTCCTGTGTTACCAGAGTCCCACCGTGTTCCTGTGCAACCAGTGTTCCTCCGAGTTGCTGTGTTCCTGCGTTGCTGTGTTCCTGTGTCCCGTGTGCCTGTGTTTCCGTTCCCATCTGCTTGGACCTCCCGTTGCTTACCCCAGATTGGACTTGGCCCTGCATCTTTGCTGCCTGCCCTGACCCTGTGCCTGGACCTGACCATGAGACTGTCTTCCATTAAGGTACCTTTACCTCAGCTGCCAACGCGGGCTAGTCACACCTGTGGAACGACTTGGTGGTACCCTGCCACAGCAAGTCCATCCCACTATGCAGCAGGCTCTGGTGAAGACCAGGTGCCACTTAGACTCCTTTCCCCGGTGTCGGCTAGTACCACCTCCCGTGGTGGCCCAGTGGATCCACACATCCCGAATCTTGACAAATACCAAGTACAGTTGCTGTAGTCATTACATCAGTGTATTTGGTAGAAATCAAAATGGTAAGTGAAACACATATGCAACCATAGTTTTACACAGAATATCGGATAGTAAATACCATACCAAAAAAGAGAGGTACACGCAGGAGACTTTGACACGTGTTTGGCTGTTGCGCTTTATCAAGGGGAGTCTAACCATGGGGTAATAAATAAACAGAATTTGTTTATTACTGGACATAGCCATTGATTATTAAACAACAATCCTGGTGAAACTTCCTTGAAAGTAAGAAAAAAACTGCATGATGTGTGATACAGTCAGAGTGTAGTCGGGGAGTGTATTCCAGAGAACTGATGGTGGGCAAATTTGATTCGCAAAAATATCATTTAGTCAATTAGTCTTTTATTTGACTATCATCTTTAGTGTTTGTATTGGTTGATTAGTTGGTATTTATTGAAATGAAATGTTCCACAATTCAGACTGTTCATGTCTTCAAAGACAAATGTTTTTTTCATAGGGGAGACAATCCTGTTCTCATGTATAGAAGTAAAATGCTAAATATACACAGGGCTGTTGAAAATTAGAATTCCTCTCTCAATGATGTAATGACCATTTGGATTACTTATAACATAAGGCAAACTTGAAAAACATGTTATAATTCTGTGTATCATTCATGAAAAGAATGGTCTCTCAAGAAGAAATAACAAGTTAACCTTTAGAAGTGAAATATATATCAAAATTATTACAGTTTAATTAAAGGTTTTGTAGTCATATTATAGTAATTGAATGCTTAAAATCTGTGGTCTAGTGGTTATGAAAAATATCATTACTGGTGTTCAGCATCTACTTCTTATACAATTTAAAAGAAGTAAACTTTGAAAAAGGACAAGCTTGTTTAATAATAATGATTAACATATTCATTACATTATTTAACATACTGTATTTATATTATATATTTATGCTATATAGGTTCCATACGAAAGTTGGTGATTCTTTAGAAATTTCAAATGTAATGGGGGCACTGGATTCAGGGACAACAGAAAGGAAAGTGTACCAAAGTTTAGCAAATAATTGATTCAGACAGAGCCTATATAATATGTTTCTGACATTTTGTATATGTGTGGCCTTATCAGGTGAAAAGATCAGTATAGCATCTAAATAAACAACACACTGACCCAGAAGATCCCAGAAGATATCATTAACAAACTGTTGGAAGGCAGCAAGAACATTGTGTAACCCAAATGTCATCACAAGATACTCAAAATGTCCCTAAGGCTTATTGAACAAATTCATCTCCCCCTAGGATCGTAATCAGATTACAGGCCGATCTTGGAGAACCAACAAGCACCCATTATCTGATTGAAAAAGTCAGGGATCAATCAGATTGGATGTTGTTTTTTACAGTAATATTCTGCCACCATGGGAGAGTTGAAAGGGTGTATGTGCCCCTTTTGTAAACTGTCTCGAATGTACTCCCAAATAGCCTCATTCTCTGGGTGGGAATTATTAAAAATCCTACCCTTAGGATATTTAGAACCAAGCAAGATATCAATCCCACAATCACGTAAGTCCAATGTGGAGGTCTCAGCAGAAACTTTGTCAAAAACATCAGCAACAACATAAATAAAGTTAGGCAGATTCACACTCTCCTAGACACCAGAAACAAGTAATTAGGTGAAGTGAGGAGAATATTTTTGACTACATTTTACCAATTCACCAGAGGTCCAATCAAAGACAGGATTATGCAGGGCTAACAAAGGAAACGCAATAATAATATCAAAAGACAAATTATTGAAAACATAAAATTCATAAAGACTCTCTAAATCTACAAAGGCTTTGCCAAAAAAGATCTCTTAGTAACTTTAAGCAACCCTCCTGAAAATTGCTAAGGCGCTGGAGTTCTTCAACACTGGTTTCTTGGGGGCAGCACCTTATCAGATTACCAGACGTTCCCCAGTAGAAGCAGAGAGCATTCTTAAAGAGGTGCTCCTCTCAATCAAAAAATGATTTTAGGTGAGGTAGGGAAGACTGGAGGAGAAGACAGAGGAGCAGACTGATGAGTATGAACAGACAAAGCAAACATTTGTTCATGTTTTCATTCCCTAAAGCATCTGTTTAACCTTATTGCCCATGACATAGCTTCCTCCAAGCTCTTTGGCTCAGAGTGATCAACTCATACATCTTTAAACGCATCAGACAATCCTAGTCTAAACTCCAGAGCATTTGAGGCTAAGGAAAATGCCGCTTTGTGAGGATTTCCATGTAGAAGAGATATGATTATGTCTACTTTCTGGGTGTCATTACCCCAGGAGGAAATATAATTTACAACACTCCCTGAAGGGTAAAAACAAATTTTTTTCACCACTGAACAAATGAGGCAACTTGACCCTGGCCTCCAACACAACAAAGCTTTGGTTGGTTAAAATGTAAAGGGGACACTGGACTTAGTCAGGACAGTGAAAACGAAAACTCTAACCCCCCAAAAACCGTCCATGCTTGCTTCAGCATATCCTAGGTTATACAGGACAACCACAAAGACAGTCCTTCCGTGCAACAAAATGTAGGTACGTAACAAGACAATTTGAGTAACAACAGACATAGCTAATCGGGCACAAAATCACAGATACAAAGAATAGTCAGGTACAAGAGTAGTAAAACAGCAGTACTAAAAATAGAGATAGCAAAGAATCTTTAATTAGCAAAGAGGATAGCAAACATGGGCTATTTATCAGAGTAAGACGTCTGCTCTAGGAAAGACGGGCAGAGCTCTGAGAGTGTAAGCATGTTAACCTTTGTTGGTTCCAAGTCAAATTTGCAGAGAGCTGGGCATGGTAGTTTCAATCAGCAGCCCAGCCACTAGAGCACTGGTCAGACTGCCAAATAAAATACCCAGGATTAAACTCCTACATCCTTGTTTGTCTGTGGACTAAAGTATACCTGTAACCAGTGTGCAGGAAATGGAAACCTTATGCCAATTGCCCCTAATTGCAAGGTTGTAGAGGCAATTTCACCAATATCAAGGACAGAGACCGCCTGGAAATGAATAACTTACATGAGTTTACCTCAACAAGGATAAATCATGTAGGGCACCATAACATGTTAAAGAATATGTACAATATTGTCTACTGGGTAGTCTCGGCACCTAAGCCTCCTTAACACCTCGGGCCCTGCTGGAGCCGCAATTATAATGTGGACAGCCATCCAGAACCCAGCTACACTCTGCTCGTAACTTTTGAACATCTTCCATAAACTGAAATGTTCAACTTAACTTTATAAAGACACGTGTAATAATAAAAGTAGTGCTATTCATAATTTCTTCAGTAAAGTTAAATTGTTGATCATTAGCCAAAGCCGCACAATAGCAGTGATACACTTGGGGTCATTTGGGTCCTTTTCTTCTTTTGGCCTGTTTCCAATAACCTCTTTACTCTATACGTGTCTGTCATTTTTTTGTAAGGGGCATATGAGTCTGTTGGTTTTTGGATTATTATTGCCCTGTGTGTGATCTTTATTGGTTATTGTCCATATGGTATTTATCATTTCTGAGATGGTATTTTGTACTTTACCTTGGTAGTTAGCGCTTCTATTATAGTAGTACACTAGTACTCCTTGACAATGCAGTCCGGTTTAGTTGAAATGTAATGCTATTGTCACTTTTTCTAAATTTTCAGGATTAGTGACAGTTTCAATAAGTTCTTCATTATCATAAATTGCACAATTCATTACTATGATGTGCTATCCTCCATAATCCAGAAGTATTGCTTATTCCAGTGTTTGATTAACCTGAACGTAGAACACAGACTTTTAAAAAAAAATTTATATGAGAAAGTCCTGGGAATTTTTTTTTTTTTCATTTCCATAGAATTCCAAAATATATCATCTCCATGGCAAGCCTCTTTCCTCATCTGATTAACATTTTCAAAATGGGAATACATTAAGATGGTATAGGACTATCAAACCAAATTTTGAAGATGCGAATTAAACAGTTATGGATTTAACCTTGTTCGCTCAGGTGAAATCTTTACACTTGGACATTGATCTATTTTTAGGTGTACAATAAAAGAAATTGAGTTAAATAGAGTTTAATAGATTTTTAAAACTTATCAGTAATTGTAAAGCCTCAGATATCCATGTACTAAGAGCAAGTATCTTCAATTTGCCTGAAATAATGTGCATTAAACTATTCTGGCTGTCAGTATGATTCCGGGTTCCTGTGACTTTGTCCATGGTAGATTCAGATTGCTGTCTTGTCAATCATGTAGAATAATTTGTTGGTTTCATGTCTGAGTTTCAGACTTCAAAAAACATGTTTTACAAGGTAGCAAAATCACATGACATTTCAAAATTGCACTTTATATATTATCAAAAGTCATGAAAAACTTTTTATGTTAGATAATTAGGAGTTACATTGTCAGTGTGGATCCAATTATATTTTTTTATTTATAACTTATTTGTGAGGTAATAGACCATTTCTAACGGTTGAAAATATTGTAAATGCATAAGTCATAGTATCTTATTTAAGTCATTAGCAAAAGCAGAATTACATGGATTAAGTACAAAAAACTGTTAACTTGGCAGATGTTGTATCACTTCTGACAGGTACATATCAAAGCTTTCCAAATCAGTGATTCACAGAGTTTCTGAAAGCAGAATCCCCTTTTGTGCAAGAATTTTGTTTATAGCCCTCAATAACATTCTTAGTGCCATGGAAAAATTCAAGCTCCATATAAAAAAGCAATGACTTTTACCAATTTGTCTCTTCTCCTGTTTTTCAGCTATCATAGTATTATAGCAAATAAGGTTAGAAAAAGTGCAACCTATTAATTATTATATTTTGCTGCTCTTGAAGAAGGCAGAAACCCTGCAAGGCTGATTGATGCCAATTGCCCAAAGCAGGGAAAATTCCTTCTTGACCTCTAATGTGGCGGTCAGGATAACTCCCTGGAGTAGTCAGAAACTACTAACAAAAAGTTTTACTCCCATACGATGTAATATTATTGCTCTCCAGAAAGGCATCCAGGCCCTTCTTGGACATGTTCAAATTATCAGCAATAACATCTTGTGGCAGAGAGTTCCATAGCCTCACTGCGCACAGAGTACAGAATCTTTGTCTTTGGTGATGGTAGAACCGCCTCTCCTCTAGGCGTAGAGGATTCCCCCTCGTACCCGGCTTCCTGTCACTTTTTCCTAGGTAGATTCAGATTGCTATCCTGTCAATCATGCAGAATAATTTTCTAGTTTAATGGTTCTGAGTTTCAGTCTTCAGAATACATATTCTGCAAAGTAGCAAAATAAGTGACATCTCCAAATTTCAAGAGAGGTCTCTATATTTTGCTTCTATTCTGCTGTACTACTGTATAGTGCCTCAATTATGCTCTCCTGTGTTAAAGAAGCTCTGGTAAAGCTGGGTGTTGACAGTGGCGCTGGCTGGGTGCAAAAATAAAATCATGACACCATTAAGTGTGTTTTGATATGGATGTTTTGATATGGATCAGCAATGTATAAAGTAGGATTAATATTTTAGACTTGAGGGACCAATCTCTTTATTTCTCCATTCTTGCAATACTGCCATTAATCTGTTATTCTCATGTAATCTGGCTCTATTCTGGTCTGTTATTCTCCTGTAATCTGCCTTTATTCTGCTAATATTCTGTTTTTGGACTCTAAACTTCTTCCCTTCTGCATTCTGCCTCTAATCTGCTATCATCCTGCATTATAGCTCTTTTGTATATTCCTCTTGTAAACGGCCTTGCTCTCTTCTTGTATCCTTCCTCTATTGTACTACCCTCCAGGTATTGTGCCTGTAATCCCCATGTTTTATGCCTCTATTCTGCACTCCTCCTATATTCTGCCCTGTATTCTTACAATAATAATCTTTATTTATATAGTGCCATCAAATTCCGTAACGCTTTACAAATCATATTCTGCCCCTTTTCTGCTATCCTCTTTTATTCAGCTTCCGATCTTTTCTCCTCCTGTATTCTACCTCTGATCTATCTCTTCGTGTATCATGCTATCTTCCTGTATTCTGCCTCTCTTCTGCTACCCTCCTATATTTTGCATGTTATCTGCTCTCTTCTTGTATTTTGCCTCTGATCTGCTCTCCTCCTATAATCTTCCCTTTTTCTGTGTCTATTCTATACTCTGCCTCTAATCTATTATCCTCCTGTATTTCACCTATCTTCTGCTCTTCCCTTTTTCTTATTCCTCTATTCTTCTCAACTGTTTTATTATGCTTCTATACCGATCTCCCCCAGTAATCTCTTCTGCTATCCTCATGTATTCTGCCTCTACTCTGCTCTCCTCCTGTAATCTGCCTCTCTTCTGCTATCTTCCTATATTCAGCCTCTATTCTGCTCTCCTACTGTATTCTATATCTTTCCCTATTACCTTCCTCCTGTATTCTGCCTCTGTTTGGTTTTGCCTCTAATGTCCTGCCATTAGCATCCTTTTTCAAGTTTGCAAATGTCTATAGAAAGTTATTACTGAGGGGTAATATTAATTCTACCACATGCGGAATTTGTGTGCACTATATAAATAAAGGAATTTATGCCCCTCGCTCCCCGCAGGCGCAGCTCCAGCGCCACATACCTGCCCCCGCTCCCAAGTCCCAGCCTCTCTCCATGATGGCGTGTCCCCATGTCCCAGGGCGTGCGTGCGGCAGCCTCAGAAAATTTATTTAAACCTGCCTCTCCCAGCACACCCTGCTGGATCTTTGTGCCTCACAGCCTGAGAGAAAGCTCTATTGCAATTTACCTGCATTCCAGTGTTCCTCCGTGCTGCTGTTCCTGTGTACCAGTGTTCCTCCGTGCTGCTGTCCTGTGCCGTGTTCGCGTACCCATCTGCTTGGACCTCCTGTTGCTGACCCAGGATTGGACCCTGACGTCGCATCTCTGCCGTCTTCCCTGACCCTGTGCCTGGACCTGTACCAACCTTGGCCGCCACTGCAGACAAGTCACGCCTGTGGAACGACCTGGTGGTACCACGCTGCAGCTGGTCCAACCTGCTTTGTGGCGGGCTATGGTGATTATCGGGTAGCACTTAGACTCCAGTCCCCTGTAGTGGCTTGTGCCATCGTCTGTAGTGGTCCAGAGGATCCACAACCCTCAAGTCTGACTTATTATTATTATTATTATACAAGTACATTTTAGACAATTGTCTGCTGTCTGCTTTAAATGGTTTAGGAAAACCCCTCACTTTCTCCCTATTCTCAGATAACTGTGTCCCTGAGCACAAAACACAGAGTGCGCCAGATTCAGGATTTCTGGTGCACGTTTTTCATGAATCTGGTGCTCTCTACACTGCTCTGACAGAGTGCACCCATTTTTTTTTGGTGCACCTTTAGCATAGGGCTTGTGACACACTTCTGTCGGACATTGTATGTTAAATCTGGTGCACGGTTTGATTGAGCACGGGAACACCTCCTAATTTGTGTTGCATGATGCCGAGTGCAGCTGCGCCACAAAAGGGTCGACACAATTGTGGTACAGACACTTCTAAAAAAGCAGTTCACACCTAAACATGCAAAGTCTGACCAAAAACTGGTGCAGGGCCCTTAGTAAATGGTGCACAAAACAAAGACTTAGCTGCACCTGAGACTTCCAGTAGGTTATTACATACACATAGAGAAACCTCAATTTCATATTAAAGGCTATGGTTTTAGAATTGGATGGGCTGGACCCATTCCAAATATTGCTATATTTAACCCCTTGCCGCCAAAGCTACATTTCACCTCCCCGACACAAATCTGACATGTACCACTATATGTGATTATAACTTTTGAACGCTTTAAGACATTCAGGTGATTTTGAAATGTTTTCTCCTGACACTACATGTTCTTCATGTTGGCGATTTAGAAAATTTCTCAATTTGGGAAATTAAAAATTTTCAACTTACTCAGATTATTAAGTCACTTTGAGCGCCTAAATAATAGTAAAAATTACTTCATTATAGAAACTACACCTCTCAATGTATATAAAACAGCTTTAATCAAGTTTATTAAACCTCTAATTGTTTTACAGGGGTTAAAAAAAAATTGGGTACAATATTGACATTTTGGGGGGGGGGGCTAAATGAATGAATTTTTTTAAAAAAAATTATAGATTCTAAGTGGATAAAATACCAAAACACTCAACAAAGTTTGATACCCAGTCTCTCCTATGCCAATATGAGATATGTGGTGGTAACCTGTTGTATGGTCACATCCCAGGGCATTGAAGGGAGGCTGCGCCATTCAGAGCAGATTTTCATTGTCACTTTTTAAAGGCTATACAATCTTTATTGTTTTTGGCAATTTGGACATAAGGGCTTATTTTGCGACTTTAGATGCACTTTACATCTACTTCATTTTAGTTGGTCTTTAAATTAATGATGAGATTTTATTAACTCTTGCATGTATGGGGGAAAAAAATCATCAATTCTGGTTTCTTTTTTCACTTTAACATAAAAATAATATGTTATCTTTATTCTATAAATCACTATGAATAGGGTGATACCTCATTTATATATATTTTTATATATCTTACTTATTTTTACAATAAGCCAATAAGCAGAGACACCTAATTTTAACACAAAAAATAGGAAAATCTATTGACCCAAGTATAAGCGCTGCTGTCGCATATACCATAAAATAAGCTGATGATGGTGGCGCACACTTTGATGTCGGCAAGCAGCTGACATGGTGGTGTGTGCGACACAACGCGCGGACCCAAAGATGGAGCCGGAGCTTCAGAAGACAGAAGAGGACCTATGGGTGATGTCGGAAAGGTGAATAGAAAGTTTTTTTTTAAATAGCCTTGAGAATAAGCCGAGTTAGGGTTTTTTTTGCTGAAAAACTCAGCTTATGCTTGAGTATACATGTATACATTGAGTAGCTGGCTTACATGGTTAGTTGTTCTTTTCAGTGATACCATTTTGGCACACACAACTTTTTTTGATCATTTTTGTGAAGGCATTATATGAAAAACAGATATTATTGGTTTTTCAGGCTTTTTTAATGGAGCTCACTGAGTGTTGTATGTGTTACTGATTTATTGTACCATTTGTTACAGGCGCAAACATATCAAATATGTGGGTTTTTGCAATTTCATGTTTTTTTTGTACTTTATTAGATGTGTATAATGAATGTTTCTGTTTAGGGAACTTTAAGGCCCCTTCCACACTTGCGTTGATCAGGGTGCGATCAGGGTTTGGTCAGTGAAAACGCACATTTTGCATCAGAGTGCAATCAGTTTTCAGTCAGAGTTTGTTCAGTGTCTCAGTTTTTCAAGCGCGTTTTCAATGCAATTTCACTGCAATTTCAATGCGTTTTTCACGCACAGAAATGGACTCAGGACTGAGCTCTACCTTTTCTATGGCAATTGATGCATGAAAAACGCATTGCACTTGCAAGTGTCTCAGAGTGCAATGCGTTTTTGATGCATCTCCATAGACTTGTATGGTGCGTTTTTCACGCGCGTGACTTGCAAAAGTAGAGCATGTCGAGATTTAAACGCGTGTTAAAAAAAACGCGCGTGTGCGTGAAAAAAAATGCAAGTCTGAAAAGACCCATTGGTTACAATGGGTCAGAGTGCAATGCAAGTTCTGCGCGTCAAAAGCACGCGCAGAAAACGCGTGTGAAAAACGCAAGTGTGGAAGGGGCCTTACTCTTTATTTTTATTCAAAAAACTTTATGAAGTGTTTTAAACTTTTTTTTCTTACAGGTTAGCTTGAACAAGCAATCCTCTGATCGCTTATTCAAGCTCATAAATGAATATGCGCTTATTCATCTATCACAGTGAAATACTGTTTTTTTGCAAGTCACTGCTGACCGTGACGAACTACTACGTCAAATGTCGGAAAGGGGTTAAGAAGTGTTTTATATTTTACAAGTCTATACTTGACCATACTAATCTGTAAAGTTTCTCAGATTATAGATAAATAACATTTGGTCATTTGTAACATTTACAGTGATTTATTATTTAGTAAACACAACCTGGTAACAGAGTATTCTTCTGCTGAAGGATGAGTTTCTTTTTGACTTTGTGCAACTCATCTCAAATTCTACACTTCTGTGTAAAAAACCTGGCAGACAAAAACAGCAGAAACTGATGTCACTCTACCTTTGTATGGTTCCCTGCTGCAAAGTTAGAATTTTAAAACAACCTGCTTTGGGATCTAAGCCAGTGAATGATGTATTCTGTGAGAATGTCCTCAAATAACCCAGTGCTAAAATGTAATCTACTAGAAGAAAATTTCTAAAAACACTTGTATTGGAGATGAGAATGAGAATTTGTCTATTTTAATCATGTGTGTTGATGATCCCTGTGGGACAGGTAAACATTTGTGCTACATGTAACAAAAATATATAAAAAAATAAAAACTTTTATTTGGAAATAAAGATGGCTCCAGGTAAAATGTAGTGAATTATATTGTTGGTAAAAAAGAATTATGAATCCTTAGGCTTCACCTAGTTTTCTGCATATTATAAATATTTGCATATCACAGAAATGTTTTCATTGTTATCTGAGTCACATGCTCTAGAAATCAAATGCAGCCAAACCTTTGCTTGCTAACCACAGCATGATCCCGCTATAAATACTTGAGTTTTACCATTCCTTGGGGCAAACAACTTTCATGCTCATTAGAGAATCATTCATTTATAAAAGGCAATTAAAGAATTACTAAAGACCACAGCGTAGATAAATAGTGACAAATGTGACACAGTGGGGTGAATTCATTAGTGCAGAGCTTGACAATAGTAGTCTGGTGCACGGTCCAACTGAGCACCAGAACGCCCCCTTCAGTGCAAACTTTGTGTTGCATGAACAATAGTGCAGCGGCGCCACAAAACTGTGGTGTGCGACAGAAATGTGCCGCAGGCAGTTCTTAACACCTACACGCACGAAGATGACTATATCGTCCTTGTGATGCAAGGGGTGTATGGAGAGAGCTCAAGAGCTGCGCTCTCTCCATACACAGCGGGTGTCGGTTGTATAATACAGCTGACGACTGCCTGTTACTGCTGCAGACAGTGCTGGCACTAATCACAGCAGTTAACCTGTTAAATGCCGTGGTCAAACCCAACTGCAGCACCTAACTTAGCATCACTTGGGCACCACCATCTTGGCTGCCCCCGTGACATCATCAGAGGGCGGCGATAGGTTGCCATGGCAGGCTTCAGTCTCATTGAGACAGCAGATGGCAGGCTGTAGAGATCATCAGTAATATTGCTATATACTGCAATATAATAGCATTGCAGTATATAGTATTAGCAGACTTAAAGTACCCTGGAAGGAAATGACAAGGAATATTAAATACTGTAACTATGAAGTGCAATTTGTTGTGCAGAAAACAAGTCTTTATACAGCTCTTCACATGGAAATAAGTTACTGAATAAACTACAAATGTGAGTAGTGCAATTGATGTTTTTAGAGGATAGATTTTACCTGTCGTGCATGATCTAAAAGAAGTATTTCTATTATTTGGCTACAAGACATACATCTCGTATGGACACACCTATATGAGCCTTTCGTTTGTAAAGTAAAGCACTGTTCACACTGGAAGTAGTTAGTTCTGTGAATAAGGTAGGTGAACTTCAAGAGCCTTTTGTTGGTGCTTTTCTAGCTAAAAATCTAATACCATTAGATTCCAGGGCAGCAGGGCGGCACAGTGGCTGAGTGAGTAGCACTTCTGCCTTGCAGTGCTGGGGTCCTGGGTTCAAATCAACATCTGCAAAGAGTTTGTATGCTCTCTCCATGTTTGCGTGGGTTTCCTCCGGGTACTCCGGTTTCCTCCCATACTGTTAGGTTTCTTAGACTGTGAGCCCCATTGGGGACAGGGACCAATTTGGCATGCTTTGTGCAGCACTGCATAATCTGTGTGTACTATATAAATAAAGAAATATTATTATTACCATTAGTACGTATCTCTGATATCATAGAATTCTGTTGTAATATTGGCAATTTTTTTTTTACAATTTGTACACTTTTGCTGTATTGCCTGCTATATGCAGTTGTAAAGGTAACCTGACCATTATCTTCTGAAATTATCTTGCAGTAACACTGCACAATGAACTTGTCCAACTGCTCTGTTAAATTGTGTGGTAGTGTAGTTCCTTTCTTGTAGTCTATTTTTCAGGGATATTGAGTAAAAGTGGACATTACAGTACAATTTTGCTTAAGACACGCTCCTCCCCATATAGTAGCCTATCAATAGTATGCCTGGTGTGACATGAAACAGCAGATAATAACACATTTTCTGCAGTGTCCTTTTGAAATGGGACCACTTTTAACTGGTTTGACAGATAAGCATATGCCCAGAAACACTTTCAGGGCCATAACAATGAGGGAATCATAGATTCCATTTATTACTATTACAGAATTCCATAAAAAACTCAAAATCCTGTCCTATACCCATCCATGCCCACACCCAACCATCAATGTAACAGCCTGCACATGCTATACAATGTGAATAGGGGTTTAGAGGAGAAAACAGAAATTCATCTTCACATTGACATAATGCTGTCAACTGTCCCAAAAAAATTTATTGCAGCAAAAGATAGGTGGGGAATGGACAGGTACAGGCAGTTTCATCACTGGTACCCCAACTGTAACAACAACCGTCTTGCATATGGTTGATATTACCATATCAGGTAGATCCCTGATGGTAGGTTTCCTTTAAAAAACATAGGCCCACATTTATCAAAAATAAGGCAAATTGCACTAGGTGCAGTTTGCATGTGGAGTGTGCATGGTGCGCCAGATTCATCAATTGGCGTGCGTGCAACATGGAGAGTGGAACACAATTCTGTCGGTCACACTGCAGGATAAACGTGGCAAGCAGTTTGCACTAAAGAACATGCAAAGTCCGACAGAAAACTGGCACAGGACCATTAATAAATCTGGGCCATAGGAAGAGATTTATCAGGGCTTCTGTTCCATAAAAATACTGTAGAAGTCCTGAAATAATCACAATCGCTAGTAAACCTCCAGGTATTGTGATTATTTCACCCTTTATACCGTCTCCACACCAAGGGGGCGTGGAGGGCCGTGAAGGGGGACGCAGCCAGTTTGGAAGTGGCCTGCACAGCTAGCAAACTTTAAAGAAGATTTAGATACTGCACATATTTCTGTGCCAGGTATGGCCTGACGTAGAAATATTTATGCTGCGACCTCAGCCGGTAGAAAAATCAAGAGGCAGGAGTCTCTTGATGTATCTGGTGGCGACAGAGGGGCAGGGATGTCATCATAAGCTGGTGCTTATGCATCAATATATCTCCCTAATAGAAAGTGAAATAATATCACAAGTGAAAAGAGCAAGAAACAATCATAGAAATCCAATATGTTTTATATTGATTAGGGCTTTTTTTTATTATGATATGCACTATGGGTAGTATTATGTCAAGGTTGTCCATATTTAGGTTTGGACTGGTTCTTGTAGCCATTCACAGTAAAACTTTGACTCTGGATTTTGAAGTGAATGCTGCCTTTTCCCTTATTCTTGGATACATTAGGCATTTGGGTAATGGATCCTGTTATTGGGGTGCACCACAGAATTATAGGTAAAAGATATTACACTAGTCTCAGTTCTCATCCGCATATGCATAAAAGAAAAAAAAAGAAGAGAAAAAATGCTGGTGCTCACCCTTGTAAATGAATGTCCCGTAGTCAGAAGAGCCGTGCTGGAAATGTTCAAACGCTTGGTCTGGGATAAAGATCCCCTAATGCCCCATCACATAAAAAAATTTAATTTTACATGTAAAAATGGGTAACAACCCATAGAATAAAATTAAATTGATATTGAACCCATACGGTGAACGGTGTAAAAATTGAAGAAAAAGAAACACAAAAATTATGATATTTTCACATCCAACATTATAAAAAGGGATCAAAAAGTAACATTTACCCTGACATGGTATCTGTCATAGTCTATGGGAATAGTCCCTAAGGCCCCTTCTACACTGGCGTTTTTCACGCGCGAGTTCTGCGCGTGCATTTGACGCGCAGAACTTGCATTGCACTCTGTCCCATCTGTATTCATGGGTCTTTCTTCATTTGCGTTGTTTTGCATGCGCGTGCTTGCGTTCGTTGCACGCCGTCAAAATCGCAGAGGTGCTTATTTTTGCGATTCACGCGCATTTTTCACGCCCCATTCAAGTCTATGGTGGACGTATCAAAAACGCATTGGCACTCGCAAACATTGCAAGTGCCATGCGAGTGGCATGCGTTTAAAACGTAAGGGTTGCTAGGTGACCAGTATAACCAGTATTTCCGCGCGGCTCGAACAATCATTTATTAAAAAAACACACTAAACATGAAGAATAGAATAAAAACAGTGAACACAGTGAACACAGGACATTTAAGATAAAAACAGTGGCAGAACACAGTGCAAATAGATACAGAGTTCGGCACATCTGCTTACTTGGGGAGCTAACGCGCGAGCGGTGCGAACAAAATAGCATGTGAAGAACAATATATGTGTGTGAAGAAGACATGCAGATGTATGGAAACAGCTGCAATGTGTTTCTTTACACACATGATATTGTTCTCACATGCTATTTTGTTCGCACCGCTCCTCGCGATCTCACGCAGAGTTAAGTCAGAGTTGCCGAACATCTGTAATCTATGCTGCACTGTGTTGCGACTGGGGTTTGTATCTTAAATGATCTGTGTTATCTGGTGCACTGTTTGTTTTATTCTATTCTTCCTGGTTCTTCACATCGCGGAACTTGTCGGGAGATAATATACGCGCGCGGAACAGTGAAGAATAGATCGCAGATGTTTGCAACTTATCAGAAGACATTATTTTTCAATTAAATAAAACATTTTATTCCCGAACCTTGGTCCCTTTGAAAAAGTCCCATTGACTTAAAAAAACGCGCGTGAAAAACGCACCGAAAACGCAAAAAAACGCGAACAAAAATGAAACAAAAACGCAGCAAAAACGTCAGTTTTTCACGCATTGCACCCTGACGTGAAACGCAACGCTAGTGTGCAAGAGGCCTAAGTCTATGGGAATAGGGACTAAAGACAGTGGACTCCCTGGACCATCCCGGGGGGGGGGGGGGAAGATGCTAGCGCCGCAAAGCGAGATGGTCTTGCTTCAGCAGGGAGCCACCAGGTCGCTCCACGGGTGCGACTAGTCCCATGGTGGCAGCCAAGGTAGGGACACAGGGCAAGCAGGACCACGGGAAGGCAGGACCTCGGAAGGACGGCTGGTAGGACCTCGGAAGGACGGCTGGCAGAGGAATACAGACCGCCACAGGAATACGGGAACACCACCAGAACACGGGAACCCCACCGGAACAAGGAAACTCCACAGGAACACGGAAACACCACAGGAACACGGAAACACAACAGGAACACAGAAACACGGAGGCGTCTGTAAACGCTCAGGAAACTCTGAGGCGTCTGGAAACGCTCAGGGAGGCTTTTTCTTCAGTAGAATGACCTGAAGATCTGGCGGGGTATGCTGGGAGTCGCCAGGCTTTATAGCAGAACCAGGATGCCAGCGCCAATAAGGAAGACGTTGGCCCTTTAAATTCCTGAAGAGTCGGGCGCGCGCCCTAGCATCGGGAGCGCACGGTCTCGGCAGGAAGCAGGAGCGTGGCCTTGGAGGTAGCCGGAGTGGGACCAGGACGGGATCGTTGTGGAGTACGGAGCCAGGTGAGGTAAGTTTGGACCTGGGGGAGCAGGGACCGAGGATCGCGGGTGTAACCATGACAATACCAATAAAAAGTACAGCTTGTCCTGTAAAAATCAAGCCCTAAAACAGCTCTGTATATAAAAAAATAAAGATGTTATGCCTTTTAGAACATCGCCATGGAAAAACAAGCAAAAAAAGTTAGTTTTATATAAACAAGGCAACAATACAAAAAAACTATATAAATTGAGTATTGCTGTAATTGGTGAACTATATAATAGAGGTAACATATAAGTTTTATGGTACAGTGAATGGCCTACAAATAAAAAAATAAAAACCCTAAACCAAAATGAATGATTTTCTCATCCCTACCAAGAAAGAGTTAATAAAATCTCATCAATTAGCTATTGAAGTGATGCACCTGAAAAGCGGATCTCATTCCGGAAATAATAATCCCTACGTTAATCCTCCTTCCAAATAATAATGTCCACGTTACAAAAAAAATAAACATTTTATAGCCTGTAAAATGTCACAATCAGATCTGCTCTGAATGGCGCCTTCTTCCCTTGTATGCACGGCTGTGTGCCCATACAGGAGTTTACCAACACAATGGGTATCCTCAAACTCAGGAGAAATTGGGCATCAAACATTGTGGAGCTTTTTTGTCATTTAATCCACTGTAAATGTTTAATTTTGGCCCAAAATTAATGCATTGTTGAAAAAAATTACAAATGGTTTCTCATACATTGAGGGGTATAGTTTCTACAACGGGGTAATTTATGTGTTTTTATTATTATTAGGCCTCCCAAAGTCACTTGAAAACGGAGTAGGTGTCTGTAAATGTAGGTTTTGCCAATTTACATAAAAATGTGAAAAATTGCACCCACAATTCTAAGCTCCTTAATCACCTAGAAAAATGAGAGGATGCATAAAAAGCCATGCCAACATAAAGCGGACATGCAGGAAATGTTATTTATAAAGTAATTTGGGTGCTATGACTATCTACTTCTAAAGCAAAGAATTTAGAACTTTTTAGAATTTTTTAAATTTTTTTTAAATAATTTCTATTTTTTTCATAATTAAAAGCAAAAGATATAATCTAAATATTTGCACTAATTTGAAGTACAATGTGTGACGAGAAAACAATCTGAAAATAACCTTGATATGTTTGAAGGTTATAACCACTTATAGTGACATAGGGCAGATTCACCAAATTGGAAGTGGTCCGGAAGCCCTAAAGTGGTTTTGTCCTTAAGGGGTTAATAATTATAAGAATTTTTTCTTTAATTGCTTCTATTTATATTTATAATTCTAATACATAATCTCTCTATATAAAAGTAGAATTAAAAAAGACATTAAGTTAAATAGAAGTTAAAAAGCAATTTATAGTTGCAGTCTTCTTAGCAAAGTCTTACTTTCTGGTGTGAAAAAGGCCATATTCAATCCAGCATGGGTCAACAGGGTATTAACTTTACTCATCTTCTTAGCTTAAGTTAGAGAAAATAATTTATGATGACTTCCGTTTGACACACCTTTAAAAGAGTGAAGAGATGAGATAAAAAGTAAAAATATTATCTGTTAAGCATGAAGGACAGTTCTTACTGCTTATGTTAAGCTACGAATAGACATACTGTGTAATAAGAAGTATAGTTCATTATTAAAACTGAATGAAAAGAAATGTAGATGTCAATTTTCACCACTCCACTGCATCAAAGCCTCTTACTAGGCACTAATTTGTGACTTTATTATTTCCCTTAAATAACTCACCTCTTCCCAATAAATTGGGTATATAAAAATCATAATCTTTATTAATATATTATTTATTTCATATTCTGCAGCGCTTTACAAATCATAGAGGACATATACAAATAGAATAAGACATTACAGAGTACAAACAGTCATATGGAACAACATGAGTGAGGCTCCTGCTCACAAGAGCTTACAGTCTATGTCTGAGGATGAAGGGGTGACACAAGAGGTATAAGAGCTCGTATAATGCTAAAGTTAGTAAATTAAGAAAGCACTTATTTTGTATTAATTATTGTTGTTGATTGAAGTCAATCTGGCCGCATATACAGTATTCACTATCCTTGTTGTTCCATGGCATGACATATAAATCACTTGCTTGTAGGCAAAGGTCCAAAACTGTAGACCCCCAGTATATTTACAGAATTGGTGACAGATAGGTATAGCCATATACCATATATTTATAGTGTGTGGACCATAAGTTGCAAGTGCTAGCTGTAAATTACAGCTGGGACCCTGCCACAAGCTTGGCATCTGAAAAAAGGGTTTACCTCATTGCCTCCTGAAATGCATTCTTAAGGTCTTTATAAGTTGCTTTTACAGTTCGAGCTTAAAGTGATTTTGATATGCGGGACCGCATCGCTTATCTGTTGCTTGGATCCTTAGTACTTTGGATAATCTTTTTACCAGCGCTTATGATGTAATTTCTTGTGTGTTGCCTCTACATGAATGTTCACAGTTTCTGGGTTGTTTTGCTTTGTGTTTTTATGTCCTTTTTAATGGGGTATTTTTAGTCAGATAATATCTTGTGATGTAATTTATGAATAGATTGTGCAATAAAGACTTGTTTTCATTCACAAAGTCTTCATTATTTTCGGTTATGGAGATATGATAGGACTTAACTAGATGTATTTAGTCTGGAAAAGAGACGACTACAAGCGGACATGATTAATTTATATATAAATTATATATACATTTATGAATGGTCCATACAAAAAATATGGTGGTAAGTTGTTTCAGATTAAATCAAATCAAAAGACGAGGGGGCACTGTCTCCGGCTGGAGAAATCAAGGTTTAATACCAGGAGGCAACAGGGCTTCTTTACTATGAGAACTGTCAATCTGTGGAATAGCCTGCCTCAGGCGCTGGTCACAGCAGGGACAGCAGAGAACTTCAAGAAGGGTCTAGATGCCTTTTTTAATACCTAAATAACATTGATGGTTATGTTATGTAGAATTTTTTCCCCTAAACCCCTTCTTCTTCCAATCCCTTCCCTTCCTTGGTTAAACTTGATGGACATGTGTCTTTTTTCAACCGTATAAACTATGATGCCATGTATGCAAATAACCCCATTTGAGGCCTGTCATCCTCTTTCCTCTGAGCTGAGTCCGGCATATTTATGTCCTTCCTTCTCAGTCACTCATTCCCCTTTCCCTCCGAATGCGGGAGATTCTGGCTGTGTGACTCACTGTAGAGAATTCCTGCGGGAGGGGTGAATGAGATGGTTGAGAGAGCTCTCACTGAGGAGAATTTCTGAGGGAGGGGTGAATGAGGAGCTTATTTCTCTTCAAGGGGTCAGTCACACACACAGACAACAACTCTATTATTCCCGAGGGATGGGGTAAATGATGTAGCAGGGCATAGTCCACTCAGCTGAAGAGAAAGGGGGACCCTTGTCAATGAGGAATCTGCACAGGTGAGATAGAAGAACATGTGGTACATATGGTAACATATGGTAACTCAAGTTCAAACAGACTGTGGGACTTTAAATATTGGGATAGTTGTAATGCTGCATCACAGTATTTTATAAAGATATGTTTAGTTACTATTGGTTAGTTTATATGATAGGTTCCCTTTAAAGAAGCTGACATAGTTTTATTTTTCATTTTTTTGTGTATTTAATTTTTTACAAAATAAACAAATAACAATTCTGTATATCTTCCTATACAGAAAACAGCATTCAGCACTATCCCAGTCTCCATGATATAGTTTCTAATGACTTAAATATTATCGCCTTAAAAAGCTGGATTGTCAAGTAAAATATTCTCTAGCTATGGAGAGAGTTCATCTTTGGCCTTTATTCCAATGTCGCAACATTATCTATTATCACTTGCACTATTAATTTGTGATATAAAAACAAAATTGCTTTACAGTTTGAGTTACTCTTTACAATAGCCGTAGGTCGACATATACACATACTTATACATACAAACACATAAAAGTTAGTTTAAAGAGAAATTAGCCTAATAAACCACTAGCAGTATGTTGTCAAGCAGCTGAGCAGCTTCTAGATGATGTTTCTTTCATGGCCTGGTGTGGTGGCACTGAAAGAGTTTAACACTGAAGTCAAGCTTTTCCTACCTTAGACTGCCCTTCTCTGTAATTGACGGCCCTGCACCCAGGGAAATCATTGATCAGATCCCCTAAAGTCTGGAGCATGATGTCAAAAGCAGGGAGAGCTTGACTTCAATGTTAAACACTCCACCTCCCTGACTTTATACATCTACCTTCAAAGTTGATTTTTTGGGATGATGCAACAAAGCTGGGTCATGAAAGAAAAAAGACCTAGAAGTTGTTCAACTGCTTGACATCATACTGGCAGTGGTTTATTCCCTTTAAATCAGAGCAAGAAAACCTCTTTTTGAATCGTGTTGTATTTTTTACATTTGGTAACATTGTAAACATACTGACCCGCATCTGCCCTAAAAAACTATTGAAAAATGTTTTCAATATATTACATGTATCCAAAAGAATCCCATTGCAACACATCTCATTTCACAGAAAAACCAATCCCCAATTAACTTAAATTACAGTGATACTAAAAAAAGAAAAAATTGCAGTCATCTCAGCCAATTGCAGTCTAAAATTATTAGGGTCAAAAAGAAAAATGTCCCCCCTTACCCTCATATCCCTCTTTGACTGAACATTTCCTCTGTAAAAGGAAAAACCCCATTTTAACTTTCAGGTCACCTTGGTTTTTTTGGTGGGCTACAGCAATTTCTGTTATTTTTTTACTTTGGAGATAGAAGATCAATCAAGCGGATCAGAGAGCTAATCCTTTCTTGCTTCTGAAAGGCTACAACTTGTAATTGGCTCTTCAGTGCCAAAAAACAATTTGATGTTCCTTGATCACATATGCAAATTATACGCTATTCTCTGAA
Source organism: Engystomops pustulosus (assembly GCA_019512145.1). Classification (NCBI taxonomy): domain Eukaryota; kingdom Metazoa; phylum Chordata; class Amphibia; order Anura; family Leptodactylidae; genus Engystomops; species Engystomops pustulosus. The sequence goes on along the minus strand of CM033641.1, from coordinate 61,899,199 downwards.
GGCTCATATCTAGTGTTTTCAACTTTAATCTAGCTGACCAACAAAAATGCACAAGCTGCAATGTTTGATTCAGAATATATGACAGAAGAGCTCTATTTGACAGAAATAAATGTATGCACTTTATTAGCAATGTAATGTGGAGATCATCATAATATGCATTATTGATAACTATAATGTTCCCTCTTAGATTATTATTCCTATAGGTTATACATATTTTCTGAGCACTACATACTGTATCTTGTCTTGGACGCATGATACTTCCTTTGATTCCTATTGCTTTATCCATACAAAATCTGGACTTTTTCCAGCATAAGCCACTTTAGCTTGTTTAGAAAATGAAGAGACCACAGCTGAAAAGAAGATTAAACCCTCAGGGACACTAAGAAGGTTTCTGTGTTCAAAATCGTCTGCATCATTATCGTGCTGCTAAACTACTCTGATTGACGTTTATGTGCAAAAATTCCAGATATCACTAAATGTTTTGCAAACATCAATATAATGATAACCAAATTCTCAACGAAGGACCAAGAGCCTTATTTCCAAACATAGAAAAAAAGAATGCAAAATAAATATGTTAAACTTCACATAATGGGGCACATTTACTTACTTGTCCTGACGCGTTCCCCAAAAGTGCATTGTCCGACCGAAATGCACTGTGCCCCTATTCACTAACACTGTGCGCCCGAAATCGTGGATGAGTCGCTTCCCCGCTCAGGTCCACCTATTACACATAGACACCGGTTGGCTGCATAGACAATAATCTCCCCAAATAACAAAAGTACCAAACGTTGCATCAATTACGTCTCTTTAGAAATTATTATTGAGCTTTTCTATGGCTACTGAATTCAAAATTTACCTAGTCATTTAGTCATACCAAAGTGTGTATTAGGAAAGCTGAAAGACAACACAGAGTAGCAAGAATAGTTACCAAATACTAAATTACCATCAAACTTTATGATAGATTGCACAATCTGGATATTAACTCTACAACCGGATCCCATCTGTAAAGCATAGTAGAGACTGAACTATGGGTTCCAGTTTATTTGCCTCCAGGCCTGGATGTCATGTGATCATTAAGGGCAGGATTAAATAAAAGGTGTATTAAAACCACAGTCCTTGTTAATAAAATGACAGTTGGGTTAAAGAATATTCCATAATTCTGACCCCAGAAAGACTATTCCAGTGTTATTGACCACCTGCAAACCTAATGTCAAACCACAGTTGCTGCTCTCCACTTCTTTGTCACATACCAGTGACATCAGGTTCATAAGTCAAAGCACATATTTGCAGTTCTGTCCTTAATAAGGTTTGCCCATGAAAGAAGTTCTAAAATTGTAATCCCCTAGTGATATTTTGCACAATAAAGATAATTTTTAACCCCCTTACTTTACAATTTTACTTTATTGCTGTTTTACCTCCTATGGTCATTGTAAAATTCCAGAATGTGAGTGGGCACTCTCTAAGCAGAAATATTATCATCCCTCTAGTGCTATAAGATGCTGTGTGCTGACAATGTGCTTACATCATCTGGGTACAGAGTTTATCTATACTTTCATTTAGCCTCTGAATATTCACTGCCACATAGAAAAAGAGAGATGAGACAGATCAGAGATGAGAGAAGATTTGATCCATGAGATGGATATAAAACATCACTGTTACATTTCAGCCATAACACACACAGTCATCTCTTCTATACCTCCTTCCCCTGATATAAAGATCTTATCTTTAGTTTGCAGAGTAAGTCTTTGCATGCTGCTTGTCGGCAGGAAGTGTCTCTGCCTGAGCTTGTCTTGTAATGTAGGGGGAAGGGGCTGGATGCACACTGCATCATGTAGATAGGAGAAGCTATTCATGAGAAGAATCTGCAATAGTTAGAAGATTTATGGTCGGATCCCAGGGCAACAAAAATTGTGTACACCAGGACTGATAGAGGCAGGTTGGAATTATATCTGTGAAATGCTGTATTTTTGTTAATAGCAGTGAATTAGAAAATGTGTTATTTTGTTATCCTTAGTATATTTAAAAATCTTGTCTTCATGGGAATACCCCTTTAAAGGAATGGCGTTAAGATGTAGAACCAAGCATAGGCACACTACCTTGCACTCAGGGACAGTACCTGGCTCTACTGAAGTCTGGTGCATAATGTCATTTACAGCAGACAGGGCATTCTGAGGCAGGGAGAGCTTGGCTTCCGTGCTAAACTCTCTTTTATTTTGTACAAGCAATTTAAATCTCACTTCAAAGTTGTGGTGTTGAAGGTGTTACTCCACTTAGTAGTGCTTTATTAGGTCAATTTCTGCTGACAGGTTCACTTTAAACAGCCCCTGATAAGTAAATTGAAATTGGTTGGTTATTTGGCTTATGTCCAAAAATGCACCAAATTTTTTCAAAGTGCCATCCTTTTTGGCGCAAATCAGCCCAATGGCTTCCTCATTAAGCTACTCCACAGGAATCATACTTTGCCGGCAAGTTGTTATAGTGTCTATGATCTTTTTAACCTTTATATAGTTATAAAAAGTGTTATAAATATAACAAAAACTTAAGTTTTGCCCTCCAAACCAATTATATATACACTCACCGGCCACTTTATTAGGTACACCATGCTAGTAACAGGTTGGACCCCCTTTTGCCTTCAGAACTGCCTTTCTATCAGCTCGAACCAGTCTGCCCATTCTCCTCTGACCTCTGGCATCAACAAGGCATTTCCGCCCACAGAACTGCCGCTCACTGTATGTTTTTTCTTTTTCAGACCATTCTCTGTGAACCCTAGAGATGGTTGTGCGTGAAAATCCCAGTAGATCAGCAGTTTCTGAAATACTCAGACCAGCCCTTCTGGCACCAACAACCATGCCACGTCCAAAGGCACTCAAATTACCTTTCTTCCCCATACTGATGCTCGGTTTGAACTGCAGGAGATTGTCTTGACCATGTCTACATGCCTAAATGCACTGAGTTGCCGCCATGTGATTGGCTGATTAGAAATTAAGTGTTAACGAGCAGTTGGACAGGTGTACCTAATAAAGTGGCCGGTGAGTGTACATGGTTGAATTCATTGTCTACTAGAAGCCCTAAAAAGAGATGCAGAATAGGCTTCATTATATAAATATAAGCATATTGCATACTTGAGACAAACTTTCTTGCAGTCAATTAAGGTAACAGAGTTTGCACAAACAGTGAGCACTGTTGGGAAATGTTGCTGATTACTGAACAGATTTTACAGAACATTCTTGGACATTATTATATCCAAATAAAGTTTATTTGGTCCTGGTTATTTACAGATTTGACACCTTATAGACTCAGTATATCTTTGAAACTTTTTTATGTGAATGTTTTCACGTCCTTCTGTGCACCTGTTCTTGCAGCTAGATCATGAATTCTACATTATTTTGTCTCCTTCTGCCTTTAGCAGATCTATATCTTATAAATAAAACATTATTAAGAGACGTGGAACAATTTCTTCTGGATTAATTTAATTCAGCTTTGAAGCTGCAGATAAATGTGATAAGAATACCCAAGTATTGACAGTGACATATTTTAACTTAATGTTATTGTACTCCAATTAAGAGATGTAGATTAATGCTTAAAACATTTAGCAGCATTTAGAGCAAAGATCACGCTGTATCACAAACATAAAATTGTACACAACAGAACTGAGATGAAAACATATAAAAAGATTGACTACAAATATATTTAAAGGAAATCTACCTTCGCTATCAAAAGTGATAAACCAGTGACACTGACTCATAGATCCAGACATTGTGACTGGTAATCTTCTTCTTGTTATTCATGGCCTTCTTCCTTTTAAAAATCAACTTTTGAAATTATGGTAATGAGCCTACATGGCTTTTCCAGAGCCCCTCCATTTTCTGGCTCACAGGTTGTTACACTGTGAGGAGCACTTCACCCCCCTCTGTGTACTGCTGCTGTTAGACTACTTCAGGAAGAGTGAGTGGGAAGTGAGACAGTGTAAAAGCCTGTGAAGCCAGGGCAAAGAAGCGCTCCGGTAAAGCCCTCCTGGCTCATCAGCATAATAGAGGACATGGATAACAAAAATAAGATTATCACCGTCACAGTGCCTGGATCTATGAGTAAGTTTATCCTTCTTGATTTTAATGATAGATTATCTTTAAATGTATATGAGCAGGGTATATCAATGACAAGTACTGTGGATTACTCTGTAGTCATCTTCAGCAGGTTCTTAAAGTGAACTTCCACCATTCATCATCATGCCATCTTTAGACTTAAAGGACATCTACCACCAGGATCAAGGATTATACACCAAGTGTTAGGATTGGGTAACACAGAAGACAGGGGATAGTGTGCCCGGAGCTTGCCCCAACCTCTGCCCCTTCCTATAGCCCCCCACGCTAAACCATGGGGCGACTACTTGAAGATTCAAAATACACTGGATAAGTGTGGGAAGGGAAACACGAACAGACTGACAAACATAAAACACAAAAGAGTAATAAACTTGTCACAACGAGAGGGTACGTCAAGAACAAAATCAGTAAGCAAAGAGTCAATGTCAAAAAAACTAGCCGAGATCACAACAATTCAGAAACAGAGCAAGTCAAACCTAATGCAGAGAGCAAGTGAAGAAAGGGATTTCAAACACTGGCACAGGTGACTAGTATAGCTGCAACTTATGCAGCCAGAACCCCACCTCCAGGACCGATAGGAGCTGGACAACTTCTGGGAATAAACCCCTCATGGTGCAGAATAGCCAAGCACAATAGCAGGCACCATGCAGAGGAACCACAAGTCTCAGCAGTTTAGAACACAACTCCTAGACAGCGCGAGGTCTTAGCAGCCACTGCCCGTGGCACACGCCAGAAACCGCTGGTAGCGGACGAGAGGTGGAGTTTGAGCGGATACGCGCCAGAGGTCGGAGAGCGCTGCTAGCACCACCAGAAGTCCCAGCATTCTCCCCAGCAAACCTGACACCAAGTACACTGACATACTGGTGTGTGCCCCCTCTGGCAGGATCCACTCTTCTATAAGCTTCATATGCCCTCGTCTTAAGAAATTATGTAAAAGGAGCCAGAAGGCTCCATCAACACCTACGGAGCGTGGCGACCCTCAGGCTCATTTGCATATTTTTTAAAAGCCATTTTTTGCAAAAACCAGGGCATAAGAAGTTAAAAGAAGGGACAAACACCAGTATGTCAGTGTGCTTGGTGTACAATCCTTGATCCTGGTCATGGGTGTCTGTACAATTTCTTTTTTAAATTAAATTTATTTTTTAAACTTTTACTGGAAAAAAATGTTCTTCATCATAGTATAAGTTAAGTAATATAATTCCCCATGGAACACATTTGTACAGAGTTTCTTGTACTGTACAACAACAAGGAGTTAGAGCAAATGCTACAAACAATGCAGTTTAAGAACAAAAACAAGGACGTGACCCGATTATGTGATAAAAAGCTGCTGGCAACTTAGGGCAGCAGTGATGTTCATGAGAGGGATCATGGGGTATTTTAAAAACATGCATGATTTTTATGTAATATATATTTTAACCAGTTTTTCATAAAATTATGGACTGCAGCGAGAAACAGTCACAGCATAGTGGATAAACAATTGCCATTGATATGCTGCAGAAAAGTGATAGCCGCAGAAACAGATTGCTACAATGGGTTTAGAACCCTAAGAGTAATTTATTGCTATGGATTCAGGTTGCTCCACCCCCTGCAACACAAAAAACCCTTAGACATAGTTGGAAATGCAAGCTGCAGATAAAAATTTAATTCCCTCTTTTTTTTAACTGTCTGCATCTCTGGTTATGTAGCTCACAGCACCACAAGACTATGATGGAAGATGAGATTCTCATCTTTAACATGCCACTATATGCATATTTCTAGGTACTATAGAACAAAGGAAAGGGGCATGTGAAGTGCCTCTAAAATGTACTAATCTCAGGAAAAATATGACTCTTTTGCTGATTTTTACATGACTCTATTTTTTTATTGGTAAACAAAGAGATCTTACATAAAAGTGATAAAAAAAATCACATTCCTGGTGACAGCTTCCCAATATGAAAGGGGGAGGAGGATCAGGTGACAGGATTCATTCAAAAATTTTAACAAAACAAAACAAATGTTTCTTCTCCATGTAAGGGCAATAATTTAAAGTGACTCAAAGGTTTCCATAGCTTTTAAAGAATACAAATGAGATACACTGACACAGTGAATAGACATGGGCATCATATCATTGGTTATTACTATTATTACTGGTTAAAACCATTGTACTTAAAATCCAATAACTGTTAGGGGCAACATTCTACAGTAGAGTACATGTAATAACTTTAGATTTTGTCTTTTTAAAGCATATGTTTACACATATTAGTATATTTTGGCATACAATAGAGATATTAGATGAAAGATTTCCTGGATAAAAGGGCATGACCTTCAGGCCTCAAAACAGTGAATAGAACCACTTGTACCACATGTTGGGGTACATGCCATGCATTGTGGGTTCAGGCTCTCCCGGAATAGCTGGTTGATGGGCTTCTCGGCAGCCTATCAACCAGCTTTTCACATCCACTGCTAATAACCGAGAGAGACCAAAATGGAATTCTATTCCTAATTCGTCCAAACTAATTCGAATAAGACTAGGTCAGCTCATCCCTACTCAAGACCAATCCGTTTTACATAAATGAGTCAAGATAGCTGATGCGACCCACTGAAATATATTCTATTAAGGGGATTTTCTGACATCTTTTAAATGAGTAATTTGCTGATGACTACATATCTGTGTAGTCCATTCTGTCTGTTATGCATTGTCTCAATGAAATGCAGCCGGATTAGGTGTTAAAAGTTCCCTGGCAAAAGATATATTTGCTGAAGGAATTTATTAAATATCGGTGTGGTCTATGGCCAGATATTATTTGCTCTAAGGAAAAAGCCACTACATTGTAAATATCAATGGCAGCAGCCTAATAATTGAGTGGAGACTTGTTTAATCACAGTTTGATAGCTTTTTTATTCCCTGTAAATAGAGAAACTTTGATGAAAACAAGCTTATTATTAAAGAGAATACAATGGGCCACATTTATTAAAGTGTTTGCGTCAGTTTTCTGTCTGACTTTGCACTAAAAAGAACGTGCAAACTGATTGCGCATGTATTTATTAAGTGTCTGCACCAGTTTTGCGCCCGACAAGAGTGGGCACTTAAAGCGGTGTGTTGTGCAACATTTATTACTGATGTGTGCCACAATTCTGCAGCATGAATCAAAAACAAAAGCGTTGCACACTTCCAGAGCAGTGCAGGGGGTGACAGAATAATGAAGTTGTGTGGCAGTTTTGATTAATCTGCTGCACTCTGCACACTCCACTCTCAAACTGCACATAATGCAGGTTGCACTAGTTTTGATAAAGGTGGGTCAGTGGGGGACATGTATCTTTATTTCTGCTAGTCAAATTGTCTTATTTCTACGACTTTTGTCGTTTTTGCGACTTTTCACTGCGTTTCACTGACGTTTTTCAAGTACGCCTTGGTCTGCACCTTCTGCAGTGCCTTATGTATCTTTATTTTCCAGATGTTCTGTGCGATTTTTCACTTATGTATCACCTTTTTTTTAATTATTTTTGCGACTTTCAAGGCGCAAGTCTGCACCTGGTCCAGGGTAGGTGCAAAGGAAGGATTTTTTTCATGGACCCTGTTTTAACATGTAAATTGGAATTATTTCACATGGTTTAAATATTTAAAATTTTGCATAGTAACCTGTTTTTTGAAAATTCATAAATTTTTTCATTATTGGTTACTTCTAAGGGTGAGGTCAGACGTGCCGTTTTGATTGCATTTTAATAGCATTTTGAAACGCATAACAACAACTGAGGGAAGGTGATTTGCGTTTACAAAACAACATAAAAGCATATGTTAACATCACATTTACTATGCGTTTTGTAAAAGAAAATGTTAACAGTAATGTAATTTGGCAAGTCACCTCTTCTCAGCCGTTATTTGTTTCAAAACGCAATTAAAACGCAATCATAGCTCACATGTGACCACAGCCTCATAAGTTGTCATCTCCCTGGGGAGTGACTACAGTGCTCAATAATGCAAGACACAGCCTCAAACCCAAAATTTATAGTAATGTCCACTCCTGCATATAACCCCCTCACGTGGCTTGTGTCCATGTGGATTTCAGACATTTGCAACAAAAAGTCTAAAAAATAAGCCAAAATTTGCGCCTGCCAGGATAGGCAAAACTGAATATGTATCACAAGTAAAAAGACATGATCAAATGTTAGGCGCAAAAAAGACCCAACAAATCTCTCAAAAATTCCCCTAAGAAAGAAATAACTATGATACATGTCTCGCAATGTTGTCAGAGGGTACAATCATAAATATTCAGAATGTGGAAGACATCAAACACATAATAAATGTATCCTTTTGGCCAATAAGATTAAAGCAATATTACATTGATAACGTTTTTCTTGAGTTTTACTACAATAAGAAACTTTACTTTTAGTGCATTCCTGCCTACCAAAAGCTGTATCTTTTTTTTGTAAGCTGTAAAGTTTGAGTTCTAGCAAGACTAGTAGAAAACACTAGCAATGCTAGGAAGATCTTAACTAACGTTTGGTAGCAATACACTTACAAGGTGATATGCTTTATATGCTTACGACCTGTCCAATTGTTCATGATTTTAGACAAGATATTTCATGTTTAGTGCTATTAAATCAGCTTGCTGTAAATCTACTATTGTTATATAATTTGCCTGAGAAATTAGTATACCAATATTATCTGGGATTAACTTATAGGGGTTGGCCACAAATAAAAACTTTACCAGGGTAAGTATAAGATGATAATGGGGTCTCCCATATCATACTTGACCTGGTAAAGTTTCTCAGTTGTTTGTGGGAGCTGCAGGTCACTGACCTGCAGACAGCAGGACTCAGGACTTCCTGTGACATGCCATCCCTTACTATCAAATAACTTTACCAGGGAAAGTATTATAGGGGTGATCCCATCAGGGTCGTATACTTACCATGGTAAAGTTTCTTATTAGTAGACATTCCCTTTGAAGGCAGTTGTCAGAGTTTTGACATTTTTCAGTTGCCCCTAATGTCATAAAACAAAATAAAACTGTTATATTTTCTCCAGGGTGTCCATCTTCTCTGGCCCGATCATGACATCATGCCAGTGTCTTTATGTTGCTAGGCACAGCCACTGATGTCCCATATTAGTTTCATGCTGCCAAACCCATAAACACATTCAGAGAGCACCACAGGAGCTTCAGTGCAGAGTCGCTGATGGAAAAATAGTGCAAAATTGGTTTTGTTATTTTATTACATAACATTTATTTTCTCTTTTTATAAATACAAGAAATAGCGTTTATTAACAATATTACATCTTTTTGTCATGTTTTTAGTTTTTCATTGGATCTTACACAGATTTTTGGTTTGAATGGAATAAATGTTTTAAAGATATATTGGAAGACATCCGGAATGAGTGACAATGCAGTAGTAAGCTTTTTCAGTGCACGGCATGTCAGGCACATTAAAATGTTCTTTACTGGAGACAACATACTTCTTTTACATGGAGTAAAACCTGGTTCTTTTTCACCTCCAGTGGTGCTCAGAGCATGACTAGCAGCAAGACAGCAGTAATAGATTTCTAATTAGCCATTCACATCTATTTATCACTGCTTGAGACAAGCACTGTAAACAACTTCATCTGTAGAGTGCTGAGATTCACACATCTGCAACGCTAAGGGAAATACAGGATTAATATCTCACAACACTTGCTTCAGCGTAAGTCATATACCAAAATTTCCAATTGAACACAGTAAAAGACTATTGCACTGAATCATTTCACACATGGCTGCTACCTATTTTATAAGTGTCCTGCCAATTTCTAACTTTATACACGAACAATATAGAAAAATGGATTTCTAAAGGGCAAAATAAACAGAGGCGCAGATTGGATGTTTTGGTGCTAGCAGACTTTATTTTTGCTTTATTTAATGATCTACTATATTATCATCTATTAGAAAGATTACTTTTACAAAGAGGCATATGGTCAATAACTTTATATGCCAGTTATAGAATTTTGGGCCGCCCCGGTCGTATTCCAGTTACATTTATAGGATTGGGGTGGTGGGGCAAAAGCATACCTGGGTATTAATCTATTCTGGAGGCCTCAGGTGAGGAAATACCCAGACCTCTCAGTGGGAGCAAGTGGGTCACGATACTGGAGGTCCGGATGGGTCTGATGGTGCTGTAACTGTAATCCTATATGGTCCAGGTAGGAGGTTTTCTAGAACCCACCTAGGGGCAGGACGGAATTATCTACACCTCCAATAAAGGCAAATCAATTCCCTTGACCATTGTTTTTTTCCTGGGGGTTTATTACCATCACAAGTGTTGACTGTCCTATCCCCATTTGTTCAGCACAAGGTAAACTTTCATTGGATTGCTTAGACTTGTTGTACCACACATGTAATCTACACTCAGCTGTGCATATATTCCCTTGTGTCCAGTGTTCCCTAAGGCAATTAAATATAAAAATTTAACCTCTGATGTTCTTTTATCTCAATCCACGAATACCCACGTCCGTGTCTCTTTTATACAGTATATACAGTATATCTGGGTTGGCTTCTGGCCAAAAAATAATCCCATTATTTATATAATTCCAAAATCTATATACATGTGGGCTCTGTGTTCATAGCTTTCACTGTGCCCTCCAAATAACACCTCCCCTTGATTATTTGGGTCAGCGCTCAATTTATCACTTTTTATTGCATTTTATGTGGAAAATAAATAATAATTTTTGGTGTCAAAAAATTGTTTTTACGCTGTGTAGATGTACATATTTAATAGTGATTTTGTTTTATTGTACGGGTCATTACAGACATACCTTATAGTGTAGTGTAGTGTAGTGTAGTGTAAGTTTTTGGGGAACAGCTAACGATTTTGTTATTCAGACATGTGGTAGTTATCCCTCACTTCTATTGTTCCATATCACTGTTTGTACTCTGTAATGTTGTATTTTATCTGTATATGTCCCCTATAATTTTTAAAGGGCTACAGAATATGATGGAAGATCATTATTATTATTTTCTGTAACAGAGTTGACTGATGGGAACAATAGTTTTTATATTTTGATAAATCAAGACTTTTAAGACATCGATTGCTAGTGTTGGTCATGGGTGTTTGCTGTAATATACAGCAAATACCCTGGCTATATGCAGAGGGCTCAGCCTGTTCAAATTGCAAGATATTGTCAGAACTTTCTCTGGTGGCATATTTGCTGTAGGCAGGGCCATAGCCTGCAGGGTAATTCCCAATCACTTACCCAGTCTGCAAGCTTGCGCCAAGTCTGGTTGTGGTTGCGCAGTTTGCTCGACAGGTTTGTGACAGGGCCATAGTCTGCAGGGACGTAGCAGGGGTAGTTTGCCACCATTTAGCCAGTCTCAGCTTGCTCCAAGTCTGGTTGTGGTTGTGCTGGACAGGCTTGTGACAGATACAGTACCATTTATTAAATATATATATTAAAATTAATGAAAATCCTTTTATGATTCTCTTTGATTCAGTGTGGGAATAAAAGGTTAATAAAAAAGTAACTAATAATTATTCTAACGGAGAGCCAGAATAAATGTTTATGATTTTTCATATTGCTTTTTTTAAAATTCATAGACTAATTAGAATGAACCTTTCTCACAGGACACATATTAATGTACTCAACAGTAATACCGAGGTGTGTAACTTTAAATGTTGAGATCTTCCAGGATAACAGAGGTATTAAATCTATCTGCACACAATTTTTCAGTAATTTATATATTGGGGTTTATATCCTTAGGTTAATGTGTGTCTGGTTCTGCTGCACTTTAATAAAGGAAATATTTCAAAATTGTAGTTAAACTGAAACTAAGTTTTCTGCATCTTGAAAACATATAAGTAGGAATAAGCTGTATAGTTAGCCCCTTATTGTTGCTATTAAAAAACAGCAAGCGTAAGTTCAAACTGCATCTTTGAAAAAATCTGCTTTCCTTTAATTGTATTGGAAGTAAGGTGCTGATCTTTTCCCAATGATGGAAAAAACAACTTTGCCTATAGTATTTTTGTGAAGAATTTGCACAGAAATTCCCTTTGGTGAATGGAGGCAGCTCAAATCTGTATTTGGGACACTTATGTATACATCTGGGCAAAACATATAGCAGACCAAAAGATAAATACATTATCTTACATCTATAAGTTCAACCAAATCAGAAAAGTGGGGATACAAAGGAGTATTATTGAGGCTAAAACATAGCTTTTATTAGACACTTAGCATAAAATCTATAAGTATAGAAAAAGTTAGAACCTTAGGTGATAAATATAATAAGCATATCCCTAAGCAGAAGTGTAAAATCTAAAATATCTCAAAGAGCTTTGCCGTCTGATAAATGTATAACCCGCGGGTTGAAAAGATGTCTCCTACCGTGGTTCAGACGTGTTTAGCTCACCAGCTGGGCAAAAGGGGGTGACTGGTACCTTACTTTGCCCTAAGACATCCCCTTTAACTCCCGCCCGAACAAGGGCAGTCCACAACTGTCCCTGTTATGTCCCCCTGTAAACGCCACATTCCCTGACGCCTTTCGTCCTTTGACTCCTCAGAGGCATTAAGTCTAGCTGCATTAAAACATGATGGCATGCAAATATTTAAGAGCTTGCCGTGAGCCCGGCTCCAATTACAAAATCTGCTTCTCTCCCGTCCTGGAGGTGGACTTGGAGACGTGATGTGCAGGCTGGCATTCCGTTCAACAAACGGACTGCCAGCCTATGGGGACTGTCCAGCTATGGGGGACATGAAAGTTTTTTTTTTTATTTGAAATCAATGCATGATGAAGCGGTTTTCCGAGGGTGAGAGGAAAATGACTCATATGGGATTTTCTGTATTAAGTAAGGTAAACTTTGATCTAACTTATCTTTTTTTTGATAGTTTTACTATAAAACCTTGGTACACTATTCTCTATGGGGACATATGGAAGCCAGAGAAATGACTCCTGATCATAGGTTCCCTTTAAGCTGCCTGGCTGACAACCCCAAGCATATCCCCTCAAGTCCAGCACTGACACACAGCTGGATGGACAAAACAGGACACTATGGGGGTTAAGTAGAAACAGTTCCTAATACCAGGACCTACAATAGTGAAATAGTACTGGCGCTCTGGTGTACCTAAAATCATGTAGCCTGTTTTCTAGGTCATCAGTCTGGTCCGTGTTGTTTGATACAGGAGGAGCCTTGGTGGCAAAGTCAGCACGTGGCATAGCCTGCTTGTGCTGCGTTGCATCTCAGCAGCATTCATGCGTGGTACTGGTGCCTAGCACATGCATCAGCAGCGTGGTGAGGGCCTTACCACAGGCATCTATGGATCCTTTGCTTCTGGGTCCAAGACAACCACAAACACAGTGCCTAAACCTATAATATGTGGAATTTACAGCAAAGACAAGGAGAGGTCTCTGGTGATGTCAGGAAGTGGGGCAGTTCACATCAATGCTGCTTTGCTGGGCTCCACACACTGACTATATTATCCCCAGCCGTAGTTCCAGGGGGATTCCTGTGCCTCATCAAGCAAGGGGGTGCGGGCCTCGGCACATGCAAGTCAGGGATCTACAATGTGCCAGTAGATATCTGTCAGGATTTGAACCAGTGTCCTTTGGCCTTTCTTGTCAGTTCTCTACCACTGTGTTATGCAGCCTAATTGTTTTTACCTGTCTTTTTGTTACTGGTGTTTCTGCATTACATGCTGGTGTTTTTAAGTCTCAGCTGTGGTCATTTGCATTATCCTATCAGGAGTTGTCAGGGTCCATTTAATGCTGGTATTGTCATTCAGCTTATCCCTGGCTATGTTCTGTAGGAATATCTATGTTTACCAAGTAGCTTGTTTCTTTGACTGGGGTGAGAGATTTTGTGAAGTGTGTCTGTTCTCTTGTATTCTCTCACCACTTTCTTGTCCTGCTCTATTGCCCTTCTTCCTGCATTCAGTCTCGGTTGTGTGTTTGTGTACATGTAGGAATTGCTTGTTCGCCAAGTTTTTACTTGTAGCAATTGTTTCATTAGGGGGGCCCAAATTTAGTATACCAGACCCTAGTACCCTTTAATTCTTTTCCCAACTATCTTGAAAAGTCTTTGTGTTCAGAGAGAGAGTTGTTGGGTCCGGATATAGCCCGGGTAAGCTGACTATCAACCGCAAGCAGGGACTAGTTTAGCCTCAGAGTAAGGGTACATTCAGATAGCAAAGGCGGCCCAGCACCATACACGGGGAAAAGATAGAGCATGCACCATCTTTCCCTGTGGGTGTGGCCGTGCGCCACTGTTTTCTATGGAGGGGTCACTTCCTCCTCCTCTCCATCGCACAGTGGCATGCCAGCCAGGCATACGGCTGTGTAAATGTACCCTATGGGACAAATTTTTTTTTCACTTTTAGTGCATTTTTTTTAAAGGTATTAATTCAAAATTATCTTTTTTCGGAAAGTTTTTGCGTTTTTCCCCCCGGCGTTTATTGTGCGGGTCCAGTAATGATTCTTTTTTATTATACAGATTGTTACGGACGCAGCAATACCAAATATGAGGCTTTTTTTGTGTGTTTGTGTTTTTTATACTTTATTAAGTGTTTTTATGGGAAAGTGACAATTTAGGGGCTTATATTTTTATGTATTTATTTTTTATTTATTCTAATGTTTAAACTTTTGTGTTTTGAACTTTTTTTTACTTATGCATACTTGAACTTGAATTAGCGATGCTCTGCTCTGCTCAGAAGAGGATCGGATCACCCGGTAAGCGGCGCGGGGGATCGGATCCATAGGAGGAAGACCCTTAAGGGGTTAACACTCGCGATCGGAGCCAGCTCCGATCGCGAGTGTTACAGCGCAGTGTCAGCTGTACTAGACAGCTGACAGCCGCTGCTTCTGGTGCCGGCTCCGTTCGTGAGCCGGTGCCAGAAGCGGGGCGTTATAGTGAGTCCTGGTGCGCTAATGAAGCACTCACCAGGACGTACTATAACGTCTAGGGCTTAAGAGTGAGCGCCACTATTGGATTATATGGAGCAAACTGCACTTAGACAAATTGCACCAATTTTCATATCTATGGGCCTATATGTATAGCTTGATTTAAGTTGTTCTGCTACACTTGAATTGAAAGTATTTGCACTATTTATTTGGATGTAAATTTTCTGTACTATTTCAGGAGTAAGGTGCTCCTGCACAAACACTTAAACTGCTGAACAAAAAGGATTGTCAAGAGACCATAGTTTGTTATATATTGATTATACATGGAAGTTTAAGAGAAGGAATTAGGACAAAGACTAATTGCCTTCATTAAAAGAGAAACAAGCACAGCATGAAAATACAATAAATGAGTAACAGGGAAACATTTAAACAATTGTTAACAAAAATACTGAGCCTTGTATGAATCTCAATAGAACATTAATCTAAGGCGTGACATAACCCTAGTAAGAAAGTAAATGAAAAGTTATGGGCTGCTAATTGTATAGCAAATGATATTATAATTGTAAAGTTAGATTTAGTAAGAACGGAGTTGGTGATGGGACACTTGTTTATAGAACATTTCCACCAAGAACTGAAATATATAGTTTTATTGGAAACCACATTGACTAAGAAATGCACTGCTAAAGTTCTATAAATCTAGGGCATCTTTGAAGGATGTTTACTACCTCAAATGAGCATATTTAACTGTCCCCAGAGTCTTGTATAGCACCATAAACTTAAATAGGACTATTTTCTGTGTGTGCCAGAGTGATTGAAAAACAGCCTCTATTTTACATGCAATTGACTTGCATGTGGTGTTCCTATATTTTCTAAAACTCCAGTTGCCACCCAGATCTCTCCTTCATTCTGTGCGGGGTGCCTGATTCTATACCTTTCCTCCTCTCTGCTGCACTATTATCATCCTGATCAGACTTGCCTGCTTCTCCTGTCAAGATCTGAGTTTGCGCAGATGTGACTGGTGCTACTGCAGGCACTGCATGACATGCTGTCTAGAGACTGTCACAGTATCAGCAAAGTCTCTGGCATGCATGTCATCCGACGCATACATTGGTATCAGTCACAAAGTGTTATATATTACAGTAAGAGTTGATGGAAGTGAAAAGTCCTATTTAACCCCTTAGCACAATGCATAATGCAGCTGTCACCCGCCTTTTACTGCCGCGGTCAGTTCTTGCACCAATCACGGCAGTTAACCTGTTAAGTGCCGCGGTCGAACCAACCCAACCACGGCACATAACATTGCTGCCTATGGGCACCACCAACTTGGATGGCTGATCACTGCACCATTGGCGGGTGGTGTTCCTTTGCCATAGCAGCCTACAGTCTCATAGAGACTTGTAGGCTTGCCATATAAAATGATCTCCAATGGCTTTTAGAGATCATCAGTAAAATTGCTGTATACTGCAATACAGTAGTATTGCAGTATATAGTATGAGAAATCACACTATGCAGGGGTAAAGTTCCCTAGAAGGTCTGAATAATATTAAAAACTAAATTATTTTAAGAAATAATTAAAAAAAAATTAAAAGTTTAAATCATCCCCATTTCCCTAGAACTCATAAACATGTTAGGTATTGCCACATCTCAAAATGCCTTTCTATCAAAATATTAAAAAAATGATTCCCGGCCGTGAACACCCTAAAGGAAAATAGCACCCAAATGTCCGCATCAACACATTTTTGCTATCCATGAATATTTGAATAAAAAGGATCAAACAGTCATATAGGTCCCTGTGGGAGAATTGGCCCAGGAGAGACCGTGGTAGCGGGGTGCTGTGATGCAGTTCAAGACAGTGACACCAGAGTACAGTCCAAAACAGTGTCTAGCCTGCGTTTATTGCAACAAGAACAAAATAAACAGCCTTCACTTTCAGGCAACAAAACAAATAATATCCTACCCATCAGGGTGCTAACTATACAGTGATTCTCTAACTCACCACTACAAAATACTTTGCTGCTCCAGGCACAGAGGTCAAGGCTGCGTGCTCTCCAGCCTCCAGTCAGAGAGAGACAACACTCTCAGCTCTGCTCAGCAGCTTTATGCAGGCTGATTAGGCTGTTCCCAGCACCTGTGTCCAAGGTGCTGGACAACACAACCTCAGCACTAAGGCCTTGCATAATAGCAAAACCTAGGGGAAACATACCGCCCATCCACAGTTAACCCCTTCAGTGTCTCACATCCCATATTGATATAAGTTAATACACCAGAATGTACTGCAAAAAATGACACTTTGCATAGATTTTTTCAAATCTACTAAAAGCTATATAAATTTGGTGTCCCTTTAATCATATCATTTCACTGCACTTTTTTCCAGCATATTGCATGGAATATTAGAGTAAGGCTGCATTCACACTGCCGCAAGGGGGACGTATATACGGCCGATATACGTCCCCCATAGACGGCAATGGGCGCACGGCCAAACATACCTTGAGAATGCTGTAGCCTCACTGATGAAGAAACATATCCCTGAACCGTGTGGTTTTGCTCAAGAAACAATTATAATATTCAGGACCTTCGGAAAGCTGGGTTACATTCAGCCTGTCGTTCATAAACACATTACAGGGAGCTTCCTGAACTGTCCAGACAAGACTAATCAACCTGAGCTGGATCACTCATAGACAACAGCTGGGGGATGGTGCAGCGATTGATTACTTCTGTCAGGTACAACACAGTGATTACATTCTCATTCTCTGGAGCAGTGCATACTTAATGTAAGAGGAGAAGGCACAGAAGCGACAGAGCCTTTTTGCATCAGTGTAGCTACAGGATTCTCAAGGTATGTTTGGTTCATAATGCATGAACTCAAATGGTAGATTTCTTTTAAATGATGCCACTAAAAACAAATTGTCCAGCAGACAAAAAGCCCTCACACCATTCTGTAATCGTAAAAATAAAAAAGTTATCACTGGAATGAAGGAAGTGAAAAAAGAGAAAGGGCCGAGTCCTGTAAGGGTTAATATCCTCATCCAAAAAGTCCTGATCTATCAAAATATAATGCCAACTAATTTGGCAAGCTCTGTGCAGTGCTGTGTAATCTGTGTGCACTTTATAAATAATGAATTATTATCTAATCCTTATATAAATTTGGTATCCCCGAATTGTAAAAGTCCAAAGAATAAAGAAGGAATCATTTGGGGTGCACATTGAAAACCATAAAAATAACAAGCCCACAAGAAAAAAGGTCCAAATGCGCTTGTTTCCCAATTCCACCACATTTGGGTTTTTTCCGACTTCCCAGTACACATTATGTAATTTTAAATACTGTAACTTTATAGTACAATTTGTTACAGTTGCCATGACAGCCTTGAGTCTTCCGAAGACCCAAGGCTGTCTTGTTTTAACCCAATCATGTGCGATTCGCACATTGTAATGAATGAGGAAAATTCCCTTATACTGCACCATACTGTATATGTAGCATATATATATATAAGGATGGTAAAGCTATTTCCTGATTCTTATGAGATTTTGAGACTACCTTGGGTAGAAAAGCATCATCAAGTTTTAGGATAATCCTAACTTCTAGCATGCGTAGGAAGGGAGGTTTACATGATATGGCCTGAAGTTCCCCAAGCCTGCACGCTGTTGTGATTGCTACTAGAAATTTTTTTTTAAAGGGAACCTACCACCACAAATCTACCTATAAAAGGTAGATCGGGTGGTAGGTGGATCAATGGGACGTGAGGATAGCCCTTTTAAGGGCTAATCCTCACGTCCCCGCACTTTTTTGGTAACTTTTATGCTAAATTTATTATGCGGCTACTGGGGGGTGGAGTAGCTGCATCTGAGGTTCCACGAGGCGGCTACTCCACGCCCCGGTAGCCTCTTTTCTCCTCCTACTCACCAACTTCGGCGCGCAGCTGCTCGTAGCGGTCACTGCTCCGAAGCCGGGGCTGCACAGGTGCGGGCCTGCTGTTCTGCGCATGCGCAGACTGCAGGATCGTCGGACGAGGGCGCGCAGCTATGAGCAGCTGCGCACCGAAGATGGTGGGTAGGAGGAGAAAAGAGGCTACCGGGGCGTGGAGTAGCCGCCTCGTGGAACCTCAGATGCGGCTACTCCACGCCCCAGTAGCCGCATAATAAAATTACCATAAAAGTTTGATAAAAGTTACTAAAAAAGTGCGGGGACGTGAGGATTAGCCCTTAAAAGGGCTATCCTCACGTCCCATTGATCCACCTACCACCCGATCTACCTTTATTGGTAGATTTGTGGTGGTAGGTTCCCTAAGGGTCAAATGTCTCCATAATGTTTCCATTATGGGTTGAAACTGAGGATTTGTTAGAGATTCTAACACCAAATCAAGGTCCCAGTGGAGTACAAGACTACTAATAGGGGACCTAAGTCTCGTATATCCTCTGATGAATCTAGGAATACACATAGATCTGAAATCTGCAGTGTTTGGTGGAAGATTGTTCCCACACCATGAACAGAAGTTCTTGTGGTATATGGAATTTGTAACCGGTTTCCTACTGGCTTCAATGGTATTTATGACTTCCTCTGATAACCCCTATGATTTTTAGAGAACCCTCTCCGGATCAATGCTACTAAGGTTAGGCTCTGGACATGTGGGTGAAGAACTAGACCTTGATGAATGAGATCTGGACAGAGAGGTAGATCATACGGATTCTCTAGTCAGCTTTCTGAGGGCTGAAAACCAACTCTTCTTTGGCGTGATTCGAATCAATTTTGTTGGTTCTAAGCACAATTTTAGTATAACCCTTGATATGATGGGGGTTGGAGGAAACGCATAGGCCAGTGTTACATTCCAGCTGTGAGAAAAGGCATCTAGGCCTACCAAGTGAACTTTTGGGTCTAGAGAAAAGAAATCTGGTACTGTGTTGTTTTTCCTTGAAGTTAATAGATACAGCATCCCCCATTTCTTTGTCAGTAGATGAAAGACTTTTGGATTCAGAGCCCATTTGTTGGGATCCAGATTAGTACTACTTAAATAGTCTGCTAAATTTTCCGATCCCTTCAGGTACACTGCTGATAGGTACAGTACATTCCACTCAACCCACAAGAAAATTTTCTAGGACAGAGAACAGAGGTCTTGTGATTTTGTTCCTCCCTGTCTCCGGAGGCCATTCTCCAATGTTTTCGTAGTCTGAGAGTTTCCAAGACTGCACGCAGTTCTCTGTAGTTTGAAGACTTTTCCTTCGTTATGGACCAGGTTCCCCCAGAAGTACTGCCCCCCAACCTTTAAGACTGGAATCTGTCTGTACGGTTAAGGCTGGACAAGGACTCCAAAGTACTCCTTTCCACAGATTGACATTTTTCTTCCACCAAAGAAAAATTGCTTTTATCCCAGAAGGGATCAGAACTTTTTGATCCAGATGTAGATGGTTCTCATCCCAGATGGATAGAATCCATCACTTCCGTTATGATTCTTTTTCCTTTGTCCTGCGGAAAAAAATGACCTTTGTCGCTCTAACATGACTCCTAGAAATTTTTTGGTCCTCTCTGGTTTTATATATGATTTCTGCATATTTACTATCCATCCTGCTTGTCTGAAGGATACTACTTGGAACGTTCCATAAATTACTGAGCTATTAACAGGAGATCATCTAAATAGTGCACAATCAGAATATTCTCCCTTCTTAATCTTTGAATTAATTCTATCAGTACTTTTGTAAATGTTCTTGGGGCCAATGAGATTTCAAAGTGGAGGGCTCTGAATTGACCTACCCCCTTGGAGTTTTTTACTGCGCACCTTAGAAATTTTTGACTCTGTTTGTGTACAAGGATATGGTCATACGCATCGCTGTGCCCATCATAGAATCTTACCCTATCAATAGAGTTACTGAGTTTATTGACTCCATTTTGAAGTGATGAAAAATTATCCACTTGTTTAGGGTCTTCAAGTTTATTATCAAACTGAAGGTCATATTTGGCTCTTTAACTAAGAATACATTTTTGTGTCTCTATTTTCTTTATTTTTAGGTTAAAGAGGAACCCTCTCCATCTTTCCCCTTTTTGAAAACTCCATCTACTTTGGCCCCCTATACCTCTAAAGGAGTCTCTGTTGTCCTTGAAAGGACGAAAATGTAGTTTTTTCTTTGCAGTATTATTTTTGGGGGAACCTTGCTTTTTATCCAATGCCCTCTCGAGTCTAATTCTGGCTCGAACAGAAGGTCGCCCGGAAACGAGATACTACATAGTTTGTTTTTGGATTTAATATCTAAGGACTGAATTGGAGAGACCACATTCTTTCGTTGAGAATCTGATATTCTTTGCAGAAGAATCATCCAGAAAACCTGTGGCATGTTTTAATATGGGGAGAGTATTTAGGATTTCTTCTCTGGAAGTTTTCTCTCTCAAGTGGGACCCCAGCTCCCCTCACCAAAAAATACAGGGTACGGGCAGTAGAAGTAGAGGCTATGTTTGATTTCAGATTTCTCATGGCGGATTCCCGGGTTTGTTTTAGTAGTGAATCACATTTTCGGTCCATGGCCTTATCCTCATATAATAAACAGTTTATGAATTCTTTAGGAACCGATAACCTCTTTCAGGTTCCGTCTATTCCTGGGGAATAAGACCGTTTAAGGCTTTATTCAAAGAGAAACATCTTTTTCTTAGCCTTCAGACCTCCAAATAATTCTTCTTGCACAGATTTAATCACATCCTCTGTTTAACCCCTTAGCGCTCTGCATCGTAGCTCTACGGCGCAGAGGTACAGGGAATGTATGAAGAGAGCTCACAGGCTCACAGGAGTCCTCTTCATACAAGGGTGGGGGTTGTTGCATATTGCAGCAAACCCCCACCGCTAATAACCGCGGTCGGTGCTTGCACCGATCGTGGCTATTAACCCTTTCATTGCCGCCGGCAAAGTCGCCAGCGGCATTTAAGAGACGGCGGCGCGATGGTTGCCATGGTAGGCTATCTGGCTTCTGCAGATTCGTTACAATGAGCCAGTGGCTCATTGTAATGAATGAGTTGCAAAAATGCCATATATTGCAATACAGAAGTATTGCAATATATGGTAGGAACGATCTGACCATCTAGGGTTAATGTACCCTAGATGGTCTAAGAATTAGTTAAAAAAAAAAACTTAAAAAAAAAAAAAAAAATTAAAAATTCAAATCACCCCCCTTTCCCGAGAACTGATATAAAACATAATAAACAGTAAAAATCACAGACACATTAGGTATTGCCGCGTCCCAAGATGCCCGATCTATCAAAATATAACAACGGTTACGGCCGGCAGTGACCTCCGAGACGGGAAATGGCGCCCAAATGTCCGAAATGCGACTTTTACACCTTTTTAAATCACATAAAAAATCAAATAAAAAATGATCAAAATGTCGCACAGACCTCAAAATGGTAGCAATGCAAACATCGGCTCATTTCGCAAAAAATGACACTTCACACAGCTCCGTGCGCCAAAGTATGAAAAACTTATTAGCTTCAGAAGATGGCAAAAATGTTATTTTCTTTTTTGTACACATTCGTTTAATTTTTGAAAATGTATTAAAACATAATAAAACCAGTATACAATTGGTATCACCGCGATCGCACCGAACAAAAGAATAAAGCTGAGGTGTTATTTTGAGCGCAGTCAAAGTCGTAAAAACTGAGCCCACAAGAACGTGACACGTGTGGTTTTTTAAAATTTTTCAACATTTGGAATTTTTTTTCAGCTTTGCAGTACACGGCATGTTAAAATAAATAACATTACGGGAAAGTAAAATTTGTTACGCACAAAATAAGCCCTCACACAGGTCTGTACACGTAAAAATGAAAAAGCTATGGATTTTTGAAGGTGGAGAGCGAGAAATGGGCGAAAAAACCCTGCATCCTTAAGGGGTTAAGGTATCTCTTGCAGCTTTAAGTAATTCTTGTAAATTTTCAGAGGAGAAAAAATAACTAATAGTCCCTTCTTCAGGGGGATTACTAAACACCTCTTCTTCCCAAGAATCCTTAACAGAAATGGAGTTCCCATGACCTGAATCTGAAGATACTCGAATATGTTTTTTCTTCCTAGGACAGTAGTGGCGAACCTATGGCATGGGTGCCAGAGGTGGCAATCAGAGCCTTTTCTTTGGGCACTCAGGCCATTGTCCCAGGACAGAGTTCACAGAACAGACTAAATCCATTGAATCTTCCTGCAGTCCCAGGAAACTTAAGAGATGCTGCTCTCAGCGCTATTTTAAAGCGACATTTCATTGACCGTTTGGAACTGCAGGAAAAGTGAGAAGGGATTAACAGAACTGCATTATCTTTGGAGGTCATCCTGCTGGACCCACCATTCTTCCTGTACAGGGAAACCCTGGAGAGAAGCTACAATGATAATCTGAATTTGCTCACCTTTTTTCAACTATATTGGTGGCCTCAGGTGGCCAATACAATTGAAAAATGTGGAAGAACAGATAGCAATAAGTTACATCTTAAAATTCCATGTTGGCGCTTTACGTTGAATAAGTGGATTTTAGATGAAGTTTGGGCACTATGCCTCTAAAAGGTGCGCCATTACTGTCCTAGGGGGTTCACCTCTATTAAAAAGAGATTGTTGAACCTTGTCTCTGATTATGGATCTTAAGTCATCAATTAGGAAAGCTTTTTCCGTTCTCATTATGTTAGCGATATATTCCTCACATATCGGTCTCCAATAGTTTAGAAAAACAAACATCACAGCATCTAGATTTTTTAACAGATTTGCTGGCTTGTCTTTTTCCGTTTTTTTTCTTTCTCCTTCGGTAAAGGGTCCTAAGGTAGGAAGGAGGGGACATTCAGCCAAATTACCCATAAAGTATTTTAACAATAAGGACCCAAAGTGTTACTCACGGACTGAGATTTCAAATACTACCTCTGCTTCGTCCACCATTATGCAGGGTACCGCAGAACTTGCTTCCCACAACAGGGACCTCAAAGCAGTGACACCCGCTTAAATAGTCTTACTTGTCTGCGTTTTCAGCTGCCATTTTGCATTTTGGCGTCCGAACCTCACTTCTGATCTGGCGCCATACTGCTTCCGGTTTTGCTACACATCATTATACAGCTCCCGCCGGCCAGGAGGTGTGCGGGCGTCAGGAGCATGCTGAATTGCGGAGGTTCCTAGACAGCAAGAGGAACTCCGAGAGTCTGACAAGCGAGCAGGGCCGCTGGAAGGGGACAAGCCGAACCAGTCTTCCCAAGACCAGGGGCTGACGAGGGAAGGTGAGAGCGCACGCTCCCGTACTGCTGCGTTCCCCAATCCAGGAGGAGAGAACTCTCACCGATTCTTTCCTCTGAGGGATAGTAAGAGATTGGTGGGGGTTTCTATGGAGGGCTATTTAATTTCTCACTACTTACTGTCCCAGAGAATAGGAGCAACCTCCAGGTATCATGGGGAAAGCAGTTATTTCTGGTAGTGAACCCCATAACGGTAAAAAAGCACTCAAATGTCTGAATCGCCACTTTTTTGTCTTCCGCAACACATAAAAAAATATGTTAAGTGATTTGTAAAAAGTTTACAAATTCTCTGGGATAAGGGTTTGTGTACCTGAGACCATGTTCACACAATGCATTTTGAACCATAATCCAAAGCCTCCACTCGTGATCACATGTTTTGGTAACACGTTTTGATAACATTACACTTACTCCTCGCATACATGGTACAGCTTCCCGACATTTACACATCACCTACATCAGTGGTGGCGAACCTATGGCACGGGTGCCAGAGGCGGCACTCCGAGCTCTTTCTGTGGGCACTAGGGCCATTGCCCAAGCACACCAGACAGGAGTCAAAGAGTTTTTTCCTGCAGATCCAAAAAACTTAAATGATGCTGCTTTCAGTGATATTTTAAAGTTATACGTACATGGAACTGTAGGAAAAGGGGAATGTGTAGACAGGGCCAAATTATCTTTGGAGGACCTCCTGGTGGCCCCATGATTCTCTGGTACAGAGGGACATTGGAATAAAGCTACAATGACGCAAATTTTCCATCTTTTTTTCTACTATGTTGGTGTCCTCAGGAGACCAGTATGATTGAACAGGGAGCAATAAGTTGCTGCTTTATTTTTGGTTGGCACCTCGCGATAAATGAGGGGGCTTTGGGGTTGCAGTTTGGGCACTCGGACCCTAAAAGGTTCGCCATCACTGACCTACATCATACAGTTTCCCACCACTTACACCTCACGTACATTGTACAGCTTTAGTAGCCCTGTGACTGTACTAGCCCAAAGAATAAAGTAAAAGACTCAATAAGAAGTATAAAATGTTATGGGTTTTTAAAGGATGGGAGTAAAAAAAAATGCAAGCACAATAATTAAAAAGGGCATCAGTGGAAGGGGTTGAACCACAAAAGTCTTTACATTATCCCATGTTAGTAATGTTGATGGGAAGTTTTAACAGTGAATATTACTGTCCTCACCTACATCATACAGCTTGCTGCCACTTACACCTCACATACATCCTACAGCTTCCCGCCACTTACACCTCACATACACCCTGCCACACACAGAACACGCTGCTGCTTTTGAACCAGGCGCTCAGTCACACACTGAGTGATCACGTGGTAGCTGTAGTCATGTGACGGGGACGTCATCATGCTGCTGTCGGATAGGTGGCTGTCACCGTGTAGTAATGGCTGCGCCCTTGCTGCAGGACGGCGGACGTGGTTGTCTGTTGCTTCTGGTGCGGCTTGAGCGGCGGGCACAGTGTGTGAAGCGTCTCCTCCACAGCAGAAGACCGGCGAGGACTGCCAGCACCAGCTGCGAGCATGCCAGGGACGCAGGGTACATATCAGTGTAGTACACCAGTGCATGCCCTGTGTTATATGTGCCGCCTGTAGGGATCACTGACAAGTAACGGTGCAGGTCACAGTAGGTGAGGACTAGTTCTAGACACAAGCGCTTCATGTTACAGGGGGTTAAGTATTCTGGATAAACTTATTAACCGCAGCACCTGCTATGAGCCATGA
The DNA here is from genome assembly GCA_019512145.1 of Engystomops pustulosus. NCBI lineage: Eukaryota > Metazoa > Chordata > Amphibia > Anura > Leptodactylidae > Engystomops > Engystomops pustulosus. The sequence continues at coordinate 61,873,311 of CM033641.1, read as the reverse complement.
TGACTTGTGGTCCACATAGATGCAATGCTCTGCAGTGCTATGGACCTCCCTGTAGCTGAGTACATCTAGGACTCGAGATTTACAGCTTAGTGTAAGTTATGTGAACTTCAAGGGTTTTCCAGATCTAAACAAAACCTTTCTTAGTCCCCTGCACTTTTGAATGATATTTTCTATCCCATATCATGTAAGGAAAAAACATCACAGTTTGATCACAGCACACAACATGTGCAGTTTAATGGGCCACAAAATCCTCTGTTTAGTACCAGGGGTTGGCTTTGGTTTCCATGCATTTAAAAAAAAAACAGCATGTGACTTGCCTGTGCTGCTACTCCTCAGCTCTCAGCCCCTGTCTTTGTTGCTTGGTGATAGGTTCCCCTTAACTACATCCTGACAGCCCACTGGGCTGGGTTCTGCAGTGAAGAAAGAAGGCAGAAGCGGTAATAAACCACTTCTGACTTTTCCCTAGGGTCTCTGCTATGAGTTATCACAGATCACCCAGTGAGCCCTCTTCATACAGACATGGCATATAGCAGCAAACACCCACCGCTGATACTCGCCGTCAGTTTAAGCAACGATTGCAGGTGTTAATCCCTTGATTGCCGACTGGCAGACACTGGTGGCATTCAGTAGATGCATGGGCGTTGCCATCTTTGTTAAGATCACTGCTACCCCTGATTTCATCAGGGATCGGCGATCAGTTGATGTGACAGCCTCGGGTCTTCATCAAACTCGAGGCTACCTGGTTTCTGAAGAATTGTTACAATGAGGTAGTGGCTCATTGTAACGAATCCTATGTAAAACGCTGTATACTGCAATATAATAGTATTGCAGGATGTGGTGGTAACAATCAGACCTTCTAGGGTTAAAGTACCCTAGAGGGTCTAAAAAAATAGTAAAAAAAACAAAATTAAAATTTCAAATCACCCCCCTTTGTCCCTAGCACTTATATAAGACTTAATAAACAGTAAAAATCACAAACCTGTTGGACATGCTACGTCCCAAAATGCCCAATCTATCAAAATATAAAAACGATTATTGCCGGTGGCAAATAGTGCCCAAATCTTTGAAACGCTTTTACACCATTTTACATAACATACATTTTTTTTATAAAAAGTGATCAAAAGGTCGCATAGTCCTCAAAATGATAGCAATGAAAACGTCAGCTCATCTTGCAAAAAATGACACCTTACACAGCTCTGTATGAAAAAGTTATCAGGGTCAGAAGATGGCAAAACATTGTTCTAATTTGTGAACGTATTAAAAACACAATAAAACCCATATAAATCTGGAATCACCTGGATCATACTGAGCCAAAGAATAAAGTAGATGCATCATTTGGAGAGCACGGTGTAAGTCGTAAAAACAGCCCACAAGAAGGTGACACAAATGCCTTTTTTCGCCACATTTGGAATTTTTTTCCAGCTTCCCTGTACATGACATGGAATAATAAATAACGTCAATGAGAAGTAAAATTCTTTATACAGAAAATGAGCCTTCACACAGCTCTGTACATGAAAAAATGAAAAAGTTAGAGATTTTTGAAGGTGGAGTGAAAAAAGGCTGTGTCCTTACGGGGTTAATAAAAAAATAAACAATGTTTCCCGATAAAATCAATTCCCCCGCTTCACTGTGAAAAATATTGCCGTAGTCGCCTTGTGTGCCCAAGACTATACAGATTATATATCTTTCTTTCCATACATACCCCACAGCACCACAATGTTCTAGAAACATTTTTTTACAAAATCGCAGTAACAGAGGTTTCAATGATACCCCATTATGTGTTGTTGCCTAAAAAATACCGGTGATTGCAGCATGTTCTGGGGTACCTTGGACTGCAGGAGGAGGCAGTTGGGTGCTGGAGTTGTTTTGGATAGCAAAATGTTTGTACTAATACTTGATTCGATAACCTGATTCTCAAAATAAAGATAAAACTACAGAAAAAAACTAATTTAAAAGGGAATCTGTCAACAGGAATGTAGTTTTTAGCTAGTGACAGGTTTCAAAAGCCTGTGGTACACTGACTTTGAAAAAAAATGCATTTGTCTGCATTCTAAGTCTTACTTTATATAAGTTTAATTCACATTACCTGCCTCCTGCCAGAAGCATGTCCCAGACTGTGTGTGTCTCTCCTCCACACTCCTGCAGCTGCCTTAAGGCCCGTTCCACACTTGCGAGTGTGATGCGATGAACAAGTGTGGAACGGGCCTAACCCTTCTGACTTCTTGTCATGTGCATTGAGCAGTCAGGGGAGGGAGGGGATGTTGTGGAGGAGAGGAAGAATGCAGGCACAAGCAGACAAAGGCTGCAGCTGCCCATCACTGCAACCTGCCACATGCTGCTGACAAGGAGCCAGGTAATGCGAATGTGAAACTATTATGAATTGGTGAAATAATTCAGATTGATGATAAACATATTTTTAAAATCGGCATACCATAGGCTTTTGGAACCTGTCACCAGCTAAAAATCACGTTCCTGGCGACAGGTTTGCTTTAACAAACCATGCATGTTTTGTAATTCGTGTTTTTTGTTTTTCGAAGCTAGCCTTGAATTTACGTGACTATTTGTTTTAAATTTAACAAATAATAAACAAATGAATTGAGTACTATAATATTGGAAAGATAAAAAGGACAAAGTATTGGCATTTAGAGAGCTGTCTAAGTAGATAGATCTCTCTATACCAGTACATTAGGCTTGTAATGAAGCATAACTGTATTGATGCTCTTTGAGAAAATAGTCCCATAGATATCGGTTGAGTCTATGGCTTACTGTTAATGTTCTTGCCTCCCAAGGAGGTTCGATTCTCCTCACCACCAAAAGCAAAAATAATGTTAAATCATTTGATAATAGATTGTGTCAGGGGCACCCTCCCTTGAGATGGAAATTCACCCTATATGGAAATAGGTGATGTGATTCCCACTAGAGATTTCCCTGATGACCTGATCTTGCATTTGGTTTCTGCTTGGTGAATCCCCATAGAGACATCTTAAGAAGATTCCCTGGAAGAATGCAGGAACCCCGGCAGCCTGACATATACAACAAACTATGTTGGGGATTCCCTAGAACAGTTATGGCGAAGCATTTAGAGATCAAGTGCCCAAAATATAACCAAAACCCACATATTTTTTACAAAGTGTCAATTTAGAAATTTCAGCAGTAACCTATTGCTCCCTGCTCTGTCATAGGTTTCAATTGTATTGGCGTCCTGAGGACATCAATACAGTAGAAACAAGGAGGAGATATTCAGATTATTATTGTAGCTTCCCTCCAGAGTCCACTGAACAGGTAGAATCACAGGGCTCACAGCAGGAGTACCAATGTTAATTCAGCTCTGTCCACTCATCTTCATTACTCCTGCATTTCCAGTCACTTTAAAATAGCTATGAATGTGGTACGTCCTGGGATGACTGGGACAGCAGGAGCAGGCGTTAGTCCTGTTTGGTGAACTTTGTGCTGGGGTAATGGCCTGTGTGCCCACAGAGAGGGCTCTAAGTGCCATCTCTGCCACCACAGCCCTAGAGCAACTGAGAGTCCTTTGCCTCTAGACATCTTGTGTGGAATAAGCAGATACCTCCCTATAGTACCAAAAGTAACATAACCCTGAGCTATCAGCGTCCATGCCCACAGAGGGTGCTCTGAGTCCCCCTGTTAAAAAATGTGGCGTGAATTTGATCCCACTGTAATATTCAGTGATACAGTGAACAGGTGATCCATTCAAGGAAACATAAGAATACCTGATGGTAAATCTATATTTATCTATTTTAAGCTACATTCAGACACACTGGTGCCCGCCGTACCGTAGCGGGAGAGGAGAAGGCGCCGTATGCCAAGAAAAGACGGGACATGTCCTATCTTTTCACGGCTATGGAACGGTACGGTGCCGCACGTGTGCAGAACCGCTCCCGTACAGAGCCAAGCGCCCATTGCCAACCGATGGGAAAGTATATCCAACATATATACATCCACCATACGGCGGTGTGAATAAGAGTGTGTGTGATATAACTCAGCTAAGAAAATTAAGCCTATTTCTTCTACTTGTTAACATTTAAAGGGGTATTCCGGGAATATGAACGTCTGACACAAAAACCCATGATGATATAAATAAATGAATGCAACAATACTCAATGTCATTAGTCACAAAAAGGAGCTTAAATAATTTGATTTTATGATTTACAAAATTTATGGCCTCTCTAAAGTAGGTGTAGTTATCACTAAGATGGCCGCCACTGGAAACTACAAGTTCCATGATCCTTTAGTTCTCAGTAACTCCTCCTCCGTCTTATGCTCTGCTCCCAGTGATGATCTAACAGGCTTTCTTGCTCTGTTACCATAGTAATGATGTGTAACTGCCATCACCACAACACTGGCCATACTGGATGCACTGCAACCAACTGACTACAGCCTAACATAGTGGTGATCACATGAACTACCCAGGCAGGTACAGGACATGTGATGTGGACATGTGACCAGCGGCCATCTTCTATCCTGCACCGGACCGTGCGGAGGAAATTAACGGACTGATTAAAGGGCCGGGAGCATTTTAATTCTTCATCACTGTGTATGTCACCAGAATTTTTTGCTAAGGGGAGCAAAATTTTAAATAACAACTAATTACACATTAGCTTATATTTTGAGTGCCCACTTGTATATGAATTATGCTGATTCCTGGAATACCCCTTTAATTCTAGGTTGATTTAGAGAAAAACAGTTAAGCAAACTATGGCTGCTTTATATATGTCAATAACATATTGCAAAATGTGGAGGATAAAATGATACTGATGAAATCCTGTAAAAAAAAAAAAAAAATCTTGGCTCAGTAGAAGGTAGACTGCTAGGACTAAGGTACTGAATGCAGAGTGGGAACTATGATGTTCAAGTAAATAAGGGAATTTAGAACATAAGAAAATGTTCTCTGAGCTCTTATCTGCTGTCAGTTGAAGTGCTTTATGACTAAAAGATCAATAAACAATAGTGCTGTTGGATTACTGTCAGATCTAAAAGACTCCTGAGAGTGTCTCGCTGAATAGGAGCCCAGGTCGTGCCATGAGTTCAGACTAAAATCCTGACAGATAAAACCATTGATTGGGCTGCCCACGCCTTTGTATTGCTTATCTCAGGTTTTAGAGAGGTACTCGCAGTTGTTTCCCAATTTTTTAATGATTTTTCAGCTAAATCTTTTGAGATACACAACTCCCAGTCTCCCAGTACAGCTTTCCAGTTCTGCGTTTTAAGGCATGATCACTCACTGATGTCTGCCAGCATCGGAGACGTTCCGATTGTGCTATATTCATTTTAATATTTACAAATGCCAGTTTTATTCCTGCTTAGTCCCACATGGCTCACGCAGTTCTAAGGATTAAGCACTTGCAATAACTCTTGCACAGCTTTTTTTTTTTTTTTTCAACTGGAGTGAATTAAAGCATTCGACCAATAATATAAATCAAGTGTTGTTCTCTTACAGCTCTCTACCCTGGGAAAGTGTGGTTGGACTTGAAATCCATGCACAGATTAATTCCGTCTCCAAACTGTTTTCAAGCTCTGAAGTTAAGTTTGCGGCACCTCCAAATTCCACAGTATCGTTTTTTGATGCTTCGTTGCCAGGAACTCTGCCAGTATGTACTTACTTATTGCTTTATTGCTTATATTTAATATTTCCTTATATTCTGTCATTTTGTAATCAAGCTCTTTTTTACGGGAGCTGGAATCTTTCTTCTTTAAATGAAAAATACTCACTGAAGGTGATAGCCATGCAGCTGAAAGGAGCTTCAGTTTTAAGGGTTTGTCCATTTAATCAAAAATTTCCCTCATGTTTCATTATGGTATTCCATGTGTCAACCTTTCAACGATTATTTTTTTTACTGTCAGCCTAGCTTAAGACTCCTTAGTGCCCAATGGAGAAACCTGTTTGGGCTAAGGGCTAAAATAAAAAGAAAAAAAAAAAATGCATTGCCGAAAGTATAAAAGAAATGCCATGTAGGGGGTGCAGGGATTGAAAGATGTTTCATCTGGATGTCATCTTTAACCCCTTCACGGCCACTCATTGTATATTTATGTCGACCAGACATTGGCGCACGGTCCTTAGTAAATGTGCCCCAGTATTGATGTAGGCTATAAATGTAACAGAGCCTTATCCATTACTCTGGAGTCCGGGATGGTTCTAGTGTATTTTATTTGTCCCTGTGTAAGAGAAATGCTGAATTGGTGGTGTAATTTTGGCTTCATAATAAGTAATGTAACTCACTTTGGTACATCCTGCATACGAATAGAGCATTGTATTGTTATTGTCTTCTGTAAGCAGCCTTCAGGGAAATAGTTTATGAAAATACAGAGATCACTTTTTATCTGTTTTTGTTGATTCTCTTTGCTGTTGAATATAAATAAAGTAGTAGACTATGAAGACTTACTTATTAACATACAATATCGTGCAGACTTCTGGCATTTGTAGGCTGACTGTGCGAGCACATTTGTTGTATATGTCTAGCGCTGTTATGAATTTAAAATATATATTACATTATACAATGTGTATTACATTATTTTTCAGGGCAACACTTGACATATATCTTTTTTAAAATTATGTATATGGTGGGTAAACTACACTTTATTTTTGACTTATTGGCTTAGCATAAACTCCATTACATTAAAACCAACTCAAATACATTGTCTTGAAGTACATTGGTCAGTGCCTTTCATCATGCATTCACACCCTGCTTCTACTGCTACAGTCATTTTAGCATTAAAGGGGTTATCCCCAGGTTAGTCCATTAACTCCTTAGGGATGTGGCCCTTTTTCATTTTTGCATTTTAATTTTTCACTCCCCACCTTCAAAAATCTGTTTTTATTTCTCCATGTAAAGAGCTCTGTTTGGGCTTGTTTTCTGCGTAACAAATTGCACTTCATAGTGATGGTATTTATTATTCCATGCCGTGTACTGGGAAGCGGGAAAAAAATTCAGAATGCAGTGAAAATTATGAAAAACGCATTTGCGCCATTTTCTTGTGGGCTTGGATTTAACAGCTTTCACTGAGCGCCCCAAATCACATGTCTATTTTATTCTTTGGTTCGGTACGATCACGAGGATACCAAATTTGTACAGGTTTTATAATGTTTTCATACATATAAAAAAATTAAAACCTTCTGTAAAAAAAAAAAAATTCTTCATTTTGCCATGTTCTGGCACTAATAACTTTTTCATACTTCAGTGCACGGAGCTGTGGGTGGTGTCATTTTTTTGCGACTTTTGATGACGTTTTTAATGCTATTTTGAGGACTGTATGGGCTTTTGATCACTTTTTATAGAATTTTTTTTTATATTTTTCAAAATGTCAAAAAAGTGGCATTTTCGACTTTGGGCACCAATTTCCGTTACGGGGTTCAACGCCGGAAAAATTTGCTAATATATTTTGATAGATCGGACATTTTGGGACGCGATGATACCTTTTTACACTTGGCTTTGCACTTAGTGCTGTATACACAAAGCACGTGAAGCCGGAAGTTAACAGTTGGCTCCTTTTGTCTGTATTGCCAGGAGGTGTAACTATATTTGTGGCTCCTATTCACTTACCTCCCCAGCCACTACATGGACACAAAGCCTACTAGTTATGACTCCTGTGTGTTCTGTTTTTGCTGGTGGTTTCTTTCACCTGTATCAACTATTGTTGACATTTTCCATGGTACATCAATTCTAATTCTTGGAAAACCATTTTGCTTTAATAGCTCTGTTTAGTTTAAGTAGGAGAAGATGAGAAATGATGCAGGAATAAGGTCACTAATTTGTTACAGAAGGAAAATATGCATCGATTATTTTTTTCCCCCACAGATATTTTCTGTAATTTGTGTTTGGGATTGTTATAAATCTCACACTTCACTGCTACAGATTTGCGTCGCAGAAATGTTGTGCTGCAAGTCAATACATAATATTTAACATTCGCAGATACCCTTAAAGGAATATACCATCAAAATCAAGCATGGATAAATCAGGGACACTTACTCATAGATCTAGGCACTGTGTTATCCATGGCCTCCTGCCTTCTGAAATCAAGCTGGGGGAGGGGCTTTAAAAAGAATAAACCTCCTTTTCTTACCTGTCCTGGAAGGAGGCAGTGGTCAGGTTTGAAGTGCTGCGGGGATGTGTAGTTGAAGCCCAGAGTGGCTCTGTTAACTTCCCCCGGAGCTCTTCTGGCTAATTTTTGTACTAACATATTTATACCTATTGCAATATAGATTTAATAAAGAATATGCAATTTTAATTCATCCACAAGAGTGCTGGATCTATCGACATTTTTTTCATCTTGCACCTGAAGCGGCACAGGACCTTTTTCTTCGTGTGATCCGGGCACCGTTCACATTGGATCTTGGATACCACATATTTGGAAGAGAATACTCGTCTGAATAGGTGAGCTGGAGAGACTTATACCTATACACTGTTTCTTTACCTGTTTATTAGAAGTCATGTAAATAAACAGTAAAAATCATAAACACAGCTGCGCCGTGTCCTAAAATCTATCAAAATATAATATATTATAAAATAATTACTGTATATACTCGAGTATAAGCCGACCTGAGTATAAGCCGAGACCCCGAATTTTACCACCAAAAACCGGGAAAACCTATTGACCTGAGTATAAGCCGAGGGTGTAGTATACAGCCAGCCAGCCCCCATGTAGTATACAGCCAGCCAGCCCCCTGCCAAGCGCATAAAAAATAAAAAACTTAATATTCACCCTCCGGTGTCCGAATCATTGGCGCGGGTTCCGATCTATTGCGCGAGATCCCCGATGCTTCGGCGCGGTCCGGCGCTCCCTGTTTCCTCTTCTTTCTTCTCTAGCTGCCAGGTCGCGTCATGCGATATGCCGGCAACCGCGAAGATCGGGACACCGCACCAACGATCCGGACACCGGAGGATGAGTGTATATATTTTTTATTTTTTAATTGACTCGTGTATAAGCCATATTTTGTGCTGAAAAACTTGGCTTATATACGGTATATTATTACTATATTATTATATTATATTACATAATAATATAAAATATAATATCAACAGTTTTTCACTGCGTTTAACCCTTAATGGAAAATTGCGCCCAAAGTCAAAAATGGCACTATAAAAAATTCCATTAAAAATTATCAAAAGGTTGTACAGTCCTAAAATTGGTCGCAAAAAAAATTACACTACCCACATCTTCGCACCCCCGAGGAATGGAAAAGTTATTAGCGCCAGAAAATGGCAAAATAAAAATCCTTTTTTTTTTGTACACAAGGTTTTAATTCTTGTAAATGTATGAAAAAATTATAAAACCTATACAAGTTCCCCTCTTAACTAATCCTGACAGCACACTGGGCTGGGTTCTGCAGTTGAAGAAAGAGGCAGAAGCGGTAATAAACACTTTGACTTTCCCTAGGGTCTCTGCTATGAGTTTCACAGAATCACACAGTGAGCCTCTTCATACAAGACCGGCATATAGCAGCAAAAACACCCACCGGCTGATACTCGCCGTCAGTTTAAGCAACGATTGCAGGTGTTAATCCTTGATTGCCGACTGGCAGACCACTGGTGGCATTCAGTAGAGGACCATGGGCGTTGATCTTGTTCAAGATCACTGATACCCCTGATTCATCAGGGATCGGACGATCAGTTGATGTGACAGCGCGGGTCTTCATCAAACTCAAGGCTACCTGGTTTCTGAAGAATTGTTACATGAGGTAGGGGCTCATTGTAACGATCTATGTAAAACGCTGTATACTGCAATATAATAGTATGTCAGGAGTGTGGTGGTAACAATCAGACACTTCTGAGGTTAAGTCCCTAAGGTCTAAAACAATTGTAAAAAAAAATAATTAAAAATTCAAATCACCCCACTTTGTCCCTGCACTTATATAAGACTTATAAACATAAAAATCACACAAACCTGTTGGACTATGCAACGTCCACAAAATGCCCAATCTAATCAAATTAAACACGATTATTGCAGGTGGCAAATAGTGCCCAAATCTTTGAAACGCTTTTAACAACCATTTTACTAAATACATTTTTTTTAATAAAAGTGATCAAAAGTAGCATAGTCCTCAAATGATAGCAATAAACGTCCGTCATTTGCCACAAAGCCACCTACACAGCTCTGTATGAAAAAGTTATAGGGTCCAAAATGCAAAACATTGTTCTCAATTTGTGAACGTATTAAACAACACAAAAACCCATAAGAATCTGGAAATCAAACCTGGATCATACTGAGCCAAAGAATAAAGTAGTGCATCTTTGGAGGAGCACTGGTGTTGTAACGTACGTAAAAACAGCCCACAAGAGTTGACACAACTTTGCCTTTTTTTTTTTTTTTCGCCACATTGTGAATTTTTTTTTCCAGCTTCCCCCTGTACATGACATGGAATAATAAAAACGCAATGAGAAGTAAATTCTTTAATTACAAAAATGAAGACCTCACACAGCTCTGTACAGAAAAATGAAAAAGTTAGAGATTTTTGAAGGTGGAGTGAAAAAAGGGCTGTGTCCTTACGGGGTTAATAAAAAATAAACAATTGTTTCCCGATAAATTCAATTCCCCCCGAGTCACTGTGAAAAATATTGGCGTCGTCGCCTGTGTGCCCAGACTATACCAGATTATATATTTTCTTCCATACATACCCACGAGACCACAATGTTCTAGAAACATTTTTTTACAAAACGCAGTAACGAGGTTTCAGATAACCGCGCATTAGGTGTTGCCTAAAAAATACCGGTTATTGCCAGCATTTGGGGTTACCTTGGACTGCAGGAGGAGGCAGATGTGGGTGCTGGAGTTGTTTGTGATAGAAAAATGTTTTTACTAATACTTTATTCGATAACCATATCTCAAAATAAATAAAGCTAAAACTACAGAAAAAAACCTAAATTTAAAAGGGAATCTTCAAAGGAATGTAGTTTTTAGCTAGTGACAGGTTTCACAAAGCCGTGGTACATGACTTTGAAAAAAATGCATTTGTTGCTGCTAAGGATCTTACGTTAATAATAGTTTCCTTCACATTCCAAATGCCTCAGGCTGCCATGTAAGCATGGGTCCCAGACTGCTGTGTGTGCTCTCCTACCACAACTCCTGCGAGCTGCACGGGTGTAAAGGCGCCGTTCCACAACACCTAGCGCGAGTGGTGGAAAATGCGATGAATCGCACGCTCACAAACTGAACCAACGCAAGCTGCCGCGAGACGACACACGGCCCGAACGCGCAACCTGGAGTAACGACATGCTGAGTCACTCCCGCGGCTTGCACGTTGGGCCGTGCGTCTCCGGCAGCTTGCCGTTGCGAGTGTGATGCGACATGAACAAGTGTGAACGGGCATAACCCTTCTGACTCTTGCATTGCATTGAGCGGTCAGGGAGGGAGGGGATGTTGTGGCGAGAAGGAAGAATCAGGCACAGCAGACAAGGCTGCAGCTGCCCATCATGCCAACCTGCCACATGCTGCTTGACCAGGACCAGGTAATCGAATGTGAAACTATTAGATGGTGAAGAACTAATTCAGATTGATGATAAACCATATTTTTAACAACGGCATACCATAGTTTTGGAACCTGTACCAGCTAAAAACTCACGTTCCTGGGGCGACAGGTTTGCTTAACAAACCATGCATGTTTTGTAATTCGTTGTTTTTGTTTTTCGAAGCTAGCTTGAATTTACGTGACTATTTGTTTTTAAATGTTAACAAATAATAAAACAAATGATTGAGTACTGTAAATTTGGAAGATAAAAGGACAAAGTATTGGCATTTAGAGAGGCTGTCTAAGTAGATAGATCTCTCTATACCAGTACATTGGCTTTGTAATGAAGCCATAAATGTATGATCTCTTTGAGAAAAATAGGCCATAATATCGGTTGAGTCTATGCGTACTGTTACTGTTCTTGCCTCCCTAAGGACGGTTTCGATTATCCCTCACCAAAGCAAAAATAAGTGTTAATCCTATTGATAATAAGAGTTGTCAGGGGCAACCCTCCTTGAGATGGAAATTCACCCATATGGAAATAGGTGATGTGATTCCCGACTAGAGATTTCCCTGAGTACCTGAGCTCTGTATTTGGTTTCTGCTTGGGTTATCCCCATAGAGACTCTTAAAGAATTCACGGAAGAATGCAGGACACGCCGGCAGCTCTGCATATTACAACAAACTATGTTGGGGATTCCCTAGAACAGTTTATGGCGAAGCAATTGAGATATCAAGGCCCAAAATATAACCCAAACCCCATTTTTTTAAAAGTGTCAATTAGAAATTTCAGCATTAACCTATTGCTCCCTGCTTATGTCAAGGTTTCAATTGGTATTGCGTCATGAGGACATCAATTACGTAGAGAAACAAGGAGGAGATATTCAGATTATGATTGTAGCGTCCCTCAGAGCCACTGAACAGGTAGAATCACAGGTCTCACAGCAGGGTACCAATGTTAGTTCAGCTTGTCCACTATCTTCATCTCCTGCATTCATCACTTTAAACATAGCTATGAATGTGGTAGTCCTGGGATGACTGGGACAGCGGAGCAGGCGTTACGCTGTTGGTGAACTTTGTGCTGTGGGTAATGCCTGTCGCTGTGTGCCCCACAGGAGAGGGCTTAATGCCATCCTGACACCAAGCCCTTAGAGCAACTGAGAGTCCTTTGCGCTAGACATCTTGTGTGGAATAATCTACCCTCCTATAGTACCAAAAGAACATAAACCCTGAGCTATCAGCGTTCCATGGCCCACAGAGGGTGTCTGCTAGTCCCCATGTTAAAAATGTGGCGTGATTGTCCCACTGTAATATCAGTGATACATGAACGGTGATCCATTATTTAAGGAAAACTAAGAATACCTGATGGTAAATTCTATATTGATCTATTTTAAAGCTACATTCAGACAACTGGTGCCACGCCGTACCGGATTGGAGAAGAAGTGCGCCGTAGATGCCAAGAAAAAGACGCGGACATGTCTTATCTTTTCACGGACTATTGGAAACGGTACGTGCACCACGTGTGCAGAACCGCTCCCGTACAGAGCCAAGCGCCCATTGCAACGATGGGAAAGTAATCTCAACACTATAGTACATCCACCTAGACGGAGGTGTGAATAAGAGGGTGTGTGATATAATCAGCCTAAAAAATAAAGCCTATTTCTTCTACTTGTTAACATTTCTTCTAGGTTGATTTAAGAAAAAACAGTTAAGCAACACCTATGGCTGCTGTTATATATGTCAATAACATTGCAGAATGTGGAGGTAAAAATGAACTGATAACATCCTGTAAAAAAAAAAAAAACATCTTGGCTCAGTAGAAGGTATGACTGCTAGGACTAAGGTTATGAATGCAGATAGTGGGAACTATGATGTCAAGTAAATAAGGGAATTTGAACATAAGAAAATTGTTCTCTGAGCTCCTTATCTCTGTCAGTTGAAGTGCTGTTTATGACTAAAAGATCAATAAACAATCGTCGCTGGTTGGATTACTGTCGATCTAAAAAGACTCCTAGAGTGCCCTCGCAGACATTATGATTGATAAGGGACAGGTCGTAGAAGCGATTCAGTCGGAAAAGGGTCTAGGGCTGTAGCAGAAGGATGTAAGAGGGGAGGGATTGATAGACGTGGCGGCGATGACGGACGCGTTGGCTAGTATCTAGGTATGATTAAAGCAGCAGGGTTCGGCGAGTGGTCCAATTTAGCAGTTTTTCTACTCTTTGTAGACAACTCCAGTCCAGTAGTTCCGAGTGGTTGAGGAGTGATATCAGGCGGTGATAGATGGTAGCCGCATAAGGAAGGAGCAGATAGGCTTAGACATGAAGATAAAAGCAGTTATCGTGGAGCACAGGTCAAGCAAGTTCTAGGATAAGCAATTGCGAATGCGAACTATTGCGACAGTTTGTGTTGCACGGGATGAGATGGGATATAAAGCATAGTCGTGACGAATTGAAGAGGGTTGAAAGCCATGTAGGGTGGATGTCTTTACGAGTCGGTGAGAACCAGGAAAGGTGTGTTGGGATTAGAAATACTGCTACAGATATGAGAGTCAGAGTCAGCCGAAGTAAGTCGTCAGTGAAGTGATAGAGTGGGGACTCGATAGTTCCCACGAGTATCGTAGGTTGTTGGATGCATTGGGTGTGCCAGGAGACTTGATATGGTACGGGGTATTGATAAGGGGCTTCATAATGTAGCTTGATGGATGACAAATTTATTCAGGGAGTCAGATGGAGTTAGGTTTGTAATCAAGCTCCTTTCGGGCAGATGTTGAACTAATCTTACCATAATTGGTCCAGTTTATGTACTCACTGGGTGTAATGAGGTACTAGGAGCCTTTCCAGTTGTTAAGTGTTTTCATGCTAATCTTGAATACACATCGTCTCCCGTCATGCTTCAGTTACTGCGTTTTGGTCATACACTCCTTCTCAGCACGTAGACTCGATTCTATTTCATTTACGATTCAAGCCGTTTAGCTTAGCTTGTCCCCATGTTACGAACGTTCTAAGGCAAATAAGAAAATTGCAAATCTTGCCGAAAGTTTTTTATAGTAAAAGCACGCATAAAGGGTTTCTATAGCTCTACCCTGGGATGTGGTTGGACTGCACTGCCAGGGATTAAAGATTCTCTCCAATGGACTGTTCAGCTCTAACGTTAAGTGCGGCACTCAATCACATTCGTTATTTTATGTCGTTGCCAGGAACTCTGCCACGTCACTTAGCTATGTTGCCCCTTTATTGTGTATATATTCAATTGTATTTGTAACAGCTTACGGATGGTCTTCTTCTATGGGTCTCACTGTCTGTGCACTGAACTTCAGTTAAGGTTGTTAAATAGTTCAATGGATCCTGTATTCAGATTTTTCTAGAAGTTCTAGTGCTGAAAGTTTTATGGCAAATAAAAAAAATGCATCCGCGTGTGTGAAGGAGAATGCCTGTAGGGGAGGGATTGAAGATATCTGGTTTGTTAACCTCGCCATCTTGTTATTGCCTACTTGCCTCCTAGTAAATCCCATTGATAGTCATAAGTACAAGCCTATTCTCTGATTCCGGATCTGCTTTTTGTCCTTTAACTGTTTATTGGCTCTTATCCTTCTCATGCATCGCAGATAGACTCATGTATTGTTATTGTCTTCTGTAGACAGCCTTCGAAATAGTTTTATGAAAATACAGAGATCACTTTATCGTTTTTGTTGATTCTCTTTGCTGTTGAATATAATAAAGTAGTTTGACTAGAAGACTACTTATTTACATACAATATCGGCAGACTTTCTGGCATTTGTAAGGCTGGAATGTCGAGCACATTTGTATATGTTCTAGCGGTTATGAATTTTAAAATATCTTTACATTATACAATGGATTACATTATTTTTCAGGGCAACCATTGAATATTTCTTTTTTAAAATTATGTATATGGTGTAAACTACACTTTATTTTGACTTAGTGGTTAGTAGAGAACTCCATTACATTAAAACCAACTTCAAAAACATTGTCCTTGAAGTACATTGGTCCAGCTTTCACAGTGAATTCACACCCTGCTTCTCCTGCTACAGTCATTTTAGCATTAAGGGGGTTACCCAGGTTAGTCCAGTTAACTCCTTAGGATGTGGCCCTTTTCATTTTTGCATTTTTATTTTCACTCCCCACCTTCAAAAATCTTTTTATTTCCCATGTAAAGAGCTCTGTTGGTGCCTTCGTTTTTGCGTAAAAATTGCACTTCATAGTGATGGTATTTATGATTCCATGCCGTGTACTGGGAAGCGGGAAATGAAACATTCAGAATGCAGTGAAAATGATGAAAACGCATTTGCGCGTTTTACTTGTGCGGCTTGGATTTAACAGACTTTCAACGAGCGCCCCAACTCACATGGTCTATTTTAATTCTTGTTACCGGTACTATCACGAGGATACAACAAATTGTACAGGTTTTTATAATGTTTTCATACATGTAAAAAAATTCAAAACCTTCTTACAAAAAAAAATTTCTTCATTTTGCCATGTTCTGGCACTAATAACTTTTTCATCTTTTGCATACAATGCTATTTGAGGGACTGGTAATGGGCTTTTGATCACTTTTATGAGATTTTTTTATATTTTTCAAAATGGCCAAAAAATGGAATTTTCGACTTTAGGGCGCCAATTCCGTTCGGGGTTAAACGCCGGACAATTTGCTAAATATTTTGATAGATCGGAACAGTTTTGGGACGCGATGATCCTTTTTACACTTGGCTTTGCACTTAGGCGGTTGACACAAGCACGTGAAGCACGGAAGTTACAGTTGGCTCCTTTTGTCTTTATTGCCAGGAGGTGGTAACTAATTGTGCCTCCTAGTCACTACCTCCCCAGCCACACATGGCACACAAAGCCTACTAGTTAGACTCCTGTGTTGTTCTGTTTTTGCGTGGTTTCTTTACAACCTGTATCAACTATTGTTGACATTTTCCATGGTACATCAATTCTAATTTCTTGGAAACATTTGCTTTAATAGCTCCTGTTTGTTTAGTAGGATGAAAATGAGCAAGTATCAGGAATAAGGTCACTAATTGTTACTTAGAAGGAAAATATGCATCGATTAGTTTTTTTCCCCCACAGATATTTCTGTATTTGTGTTGGGATGTTTATAAATCTCCACACTTCAACTTGCTACAGATTTGCGTCGTAGAAATGTTGTGCTGCAAGTCACTACTAATTTAAACATTCGGCAGAATACCCTTAAAGGAAATAGCCATCAAAATGCAAGCATGGATAATCAGGGACACTTACTCATAGATCTACGGCACTGTGTTATCCATGGCCTCCTGCCTTCTGAAAGTCAAGCTGGGGGTAGGGCTTTAAAAAGATAAACTCCTTTTCTCTACCTGTCTGAAGGAGGCGAGTGGTCAGGTTGAAGTGCTGCGGGGTGATGTGTAGTATCAGCCCAGAGGGCTTGTAACTTCCCCCGGAGCTTCTCTGGCAATTTTTGTACTACACATATTTATACCTATTGCAATATAGAGTTAAAGAATATGCATTTTAATTCATCCACAAGAGTGACTGGATTATCGACATTTTTTTCATCTTGCACCTGAAGCGTGCACAGGACTTTTCCACTTGGTGTGATCCTGGCCCGTTCACATTGGATCTGATACCACATTTATAGTAGAATACTCACCTCAATAGGTGAGCTGGAGAGACTATACCTATACACTGTTTCTTACCTGTTTATTAGAAGTCATGTAAATAACGAGTAAAAGAATCAATAACACAGCTGCGCGTGTCCTAAAATCTAATCAAATAATATTGTATTATACAATAATTACTGTTCTACTCGAGTATAAGCCGGACTGAGTATAAGCCGAGACCCCGAATTTTATTCCCACCAAAAACCGGGAAACCTATTGACCTGAGTAAAAGCCGCGGGGTGTAGTATACCGCAGCCCCCCATGTAGTATACCAGCCAGCCAGCCCCTGCCAAGCGCATAAAAATAAAAACTTATATTCACCCTCCGGTGTCCGAATCATGCGACGGTTCCGATCTATTGCGCAGATTCCCGATCTTCGGCGCGGTTCCGGCGGCTCCCTTTTCCTCTTCTTTCTTCTCTAGCTTGCAGAGTCGCCGTCCATGCGATATGCCGGCAACCGCGAAGATCGGGACACCGCACCAACGATCCGGACACCGGAGGATGAGTGTATAGTTTTTATTTTTTAATTGACTCGGATAAGCCATATTTTGTGCTGAAAAAACTTGGCTTATATACGGATATCATTACTATATTATTATATTATATTACATATAAATATACAATATAATATCAGCAGTTTTTCACTGCGTTTACCCTTAATGGAAAATTGCCCAAGTCGAAATGGCAACTGATAAAATTCCATTTAAAATTATCAAAGGGTGTACAGTCCTAAAATTGGTCGCAAAAAAAGTTAAAGTACAATACCCACATCTTCGCAATGTATATATTATTACTATATCATGATATAGG